>JARFJB010000176.1:2325000-2707584 GCA_036346205.1 Vesta saturnalis
TCAGATTCAGTGTGTCAGTGTGCGTGTGTCAGTCATGTCTTTCGTCAGTTTGTGCTGTCATGTGTTCTGTCACTTGTGAATGTTGTTAGTGACTGGTAGTGTTTAGATTGTGTTCGTTGGTACTTGTGGTGTGTGCTAGTACTGTTGTGTGTTGTTTGTGACTGTGTATATAATTTGTGGTGTAGTAATGTATTGTGGTGTGTGTGAATGTTGTCAATGTGTCGCTTCCGTGTGTGCAGTCGATGCAGGGTACGCGTCGTAGCTGATGCGTGACATGTGCTGTCCATGTCAGTGTGTCGTGTGTCTTCGTGTCGTGCATCGTGTTGATCTCGTGTACAGTGTCGTGTGTCGATGTGTCAGTGTGTGTGGTCATGACCTGGTGTGTCGTACGTGTCAGTATGTCGTGTGTCGCGTGTGTCATATGCAGTGTACTGTGTGTCGCTTGTGTCACAGATGTGTCGGATCGTGTGTCGTGTGTCTGTGTGTGTGTCTGTGTGTGTGCTCCATGTCGTGTGTGTGTCGTGCGTCGTGCTGTGTCATGTGTGTGTCATGCTGTATCGTCGTGTAACGTGTCTGTTCAGTCGTGCATCAGTGCTCGTCGCGTGTGTCTGTGCATGTCGGTTGTTGTGTCTGTGTGTGTGTCTGTGTCTTGTTGTGTCGGTGTCATTCTTGTCTGTGTTTGTCGTGTGTCGTGTGTCTGTGTCTTGTGTCTGTGTGTCGTGTGTCATGTGTATGTGTCTGTGTCGGTGTTGTGTGTTGTTGTGTGTGTCTGTTCATGTGTCGTGTTGTGTTTGTTGTGTTGTGTGTGTGTTCTGTGTCGGGTTGTCTGTGTTTGCGGTGTGTGTGTCAGTGTGTCTGTGTGTCAGTGTGTCGTGTGTCATTGTGTCGGTGTGTAGTGTTTGTGTCAGTGTGTCTGTGTGTGTGTCGTGTGTCGGTGTGTCGGTGTGTGGGTGTCATGTGTTGGTGTGTCGTGTGTTGTGTCGGTGTTGGTTGTGGTTGTTGGTGTTTTTTGTCGTGTGTTGTGTCATTGTGTGTGTCAGTGTTTTGTCGGTGTGTTGTTGTGTCGTGTTTTGTCATGTGTTTTGTCTTGTTGTGTTGTGTTGTGTCTTGTTGTGTGTGTGTCATTTGTTGTGTCTTGTTGGTGTCTGTGTGGTTGTGTCAGTGTTTGTGTCAGTGTTCGGTGTGTCGTGTGTCATGTTGTGTTGTGTCTTGTATTGTCTGTGTCTTTTTGTTGTGTGGTTGTGTCGGTGTTCGTGTGTCTTTGTGTGTCTGTGTCGGTGTGTCTGTGTCGTGTGTCTTGTGTCGTGTGTTGTGTCTGTTGGTTGTGTCTTGTGTCTGTGTCTTGTGTCGTGTGTCGGTGTGTCGTGTGTCGTGTGTCTTGTCTGTGTCTGTGTCGTGTGTCGGGTGTGTCAATTTGTCGGTGTGTCTTGTTTTGCGGTGTGTCTGTGTCGTGTGTCGTGTGTCTGTGCTGTGTCTGTGTGTCTGTGTCTGTGTCTGTGCGTGTGTTTGTTCTGTGTCTGTGTCGTGTGTCTGTGTCGTTGTCTGTGTTTGTGTTGTGTCTTTGTGTGTCTGTGTCTGTGTGTCGTGGTCTGTGTCTGTGTCTGTGTGTCTGTGTTTTTTTGTGTCTTTTGTTTTTTTTTGTGTTGTGTGTTTGTGTGTGTTGTGTGGTTGTGTGTTTGTGTTGTTGTGTGTTTTGTTTGTTGTGTGTTGTGTGTGTGTTGTGTTTGTTGTGTTGTGTTTGTGTGTTTGTGTTGTGTGTTGTGTGTTGTGTGTTGTGTGTTGTGTGTTGTGTGTTTTGTGTTTGGTGTTGTGTGTTGTGTGTTGTTTGTGTGTTGTGTGTTGTGTGTGTTTGTGTGTTGTGTGTTGTGTGTTCGTGCTGTGGGCGTGGGGTTGGTTGGTTGTGTGGGTTGGTGGTTTGTGTTGTGGTTGTTGTGTGTGTGTTTGTGTTTGTTTGTTGTGTTGTGTTTGTTTTGTGTTGTGGTTTGTGTTGTGTTTGGTTGTTTTGTTGTTTTGTTTTTTTTGGTGTTTTTTTTGTGTGGTTGGTGGTGTTGGGTTTGTTTGGTTTTGGTTGGGTGTGGTGGTGTGTGTGTTTTTGGTTTTGTTTGGTTGTGTTTGTTTGTGTGTGTGTGGTGCGTGCGTGCGTGCGTGCGTGCGTGCGTGCGTGCGTGTGCGTGCGTGCGTGCGTGCGTGCGTGCGTGCGTGCGTGCGTGCTGTGTGTGTGTGTGTGTGTGTTTTCGTTTGATCCTCGTGCTAAAGCAGTGCTAGTCGATTGTATGTATGTAGTTGTAGGCACTATTGTGTTGACTAAAGCTATAATTGGAAGCGTTGCTTTAACCCAGCCTCAGGTTATGTTTAATTAGCTTTTGACAGATGTATTTATTTATGATAAGATCAGGCTTGAGTAGGTAAGATTGGAGACTTTTGGAACACACCACATTTCCAAGGTCCCACATTTCCAAGGTTGCCACAAAACCAAGGTCCCCACCGTACCAAGGTCAAAAAAGCGCAATGTGTGACCCAAATGCATATCATTACCATAAAACCAGAGCCACAAACCCCGCTTTCCTGTTCCACTACTACAAGGCCATCACTGTGACCTACTTTAAAACCACGCTTTCCTGTTCCACAATTACAAGGCTATCCGTGTGACCTATCATTACCACAAAACCAAGGTCACAAACCCCGCTTTCCTGTTCCACAACTACAAGGCCATCTGTGTGACCTAACGCGCTTTCCTGTTCCACAATTACAAGAACATCCGTGTGACCTGGTTGCTACTCTATACCCCACTTGTATGTTTGTTGCTCACTTGTATGTTTTTTGCCCACCCACAAAAGAAAAGAAAACGATATGTTAATATATTTAATTAGTGTAGAAACATGTACAAATGTATTACTCAGATATATGATTTTCTTTAGGAATAAAACATTTTGATTTAGTACAAGTGCAGAAGGTCCTCTCCACTTCCGTTTCAGTACATCTGCGCGGACGTGGTGCGAGGAGCTGAGCATACGTGCAATGTGGTGCCCATCGTAGATGTTCCTGTAACGGATTGACATCTGGCTGCCATCGGTTTATTCTAACCCCACATGAAACATTCAACCGTATCGTCTGAAGATGTGGAAATGAATCCTGCTGCAGCAAGCGATGAGGGTGAGTGAACTCCAGACCATGTTCGATACGTTAGTAATCGTTTATCGAAACAGTTGTAATACTGAGGATAATAAAAGTTTGGGTCACACATGTTAACATCAGCGAAAACAGTATGATACTGACAGGAAATAATGTATTCTATACAATATATACAACATATATACAATATGTACAATATGTACAATATATACAATAGATAAAATAGATACAGTAAAAAAAAGACTACTCGGCTACGTAGCACACCTCATCACACAGTATACATGAGTCATCATCGTACACATCGTATAACTGTGTGAGAGGCGCCCTACACGACGAGCACCAATAATATTCGTGCGACAGGTGGTATCGCGCAGTCCAGCGCTCCATATGCATATGATGGTCCACTACGCGGTAATCTCCTGGTTTCAATCGGGCGAAACAGCAATGACACAAATTCATGAAGTCCACCAGATGGTATCGAACATATATTGATACAATGTGGGCATATGCTGTTACACGGCTTGCCGAAAAGTGCTCGCGTATTACCTTGCTCAATTCGGTATACCACGCTGAATTCCACTGAACCAGTTCATAATTATTTCGTAGCACTTTGGTTATGGAAGCCGGTAGTATTCCTTCCTTTTCAAAATTTACCCAGTTCGGAATTAATTGACATGTCCGTCGCGTACTAATTTGAAATAGGGTTTGTGGTTGGTACATTGTAGGAGTCTTCCAATCGTCTTGCACTGGAGTAACTGACATAGTGAAGATCGGTAACTATAGTATATGTAAAAAACCCCTTCCTTTAAGTATACGAATAATACTGAGTGGGGGTATGTAACCTTGTGTAGTAAACTTGTTGTGGCAAAGTGGAACAACCTTGGAAATAAGTATGCCTAGGAATCCTTGAAGTAGTGGTGAATACAAGGTTGGAAAAAAATCAAAATGAGTAACAGCCTTGAACGAAAAGAAAACCTTGAAAAGGTGTAACCGACAAGACCGCTAAAGCAATGTGTGGTATAATCGTGAAGGTCACGTAAGTAGCCTTGAGGAGGGTACATAGTGGGAGAGTGTCATATATAAAGAGGGAATGTATGTAAAGCCAGTATCGTATATAATGGATAACATCGTACGTCAAGCCATAGAAAAGGCGAGGATTATTGGTGCTATAAGTTCAAGTAAATATTGCGATATTTTGCTTAATAATGTGCATTATTTCTTAAATAAAAGTAAAACAAAGTTTGTTAGTGTCGGTCTATCACCCAAATTTGGATTTGAGGCAGTCGTAAAACTAGGTGGATCGAAGAGTGGTGGAGTGGTGTTTGACAAGCAGGAATGGCGTATACTTATGGATAATCAAGGGGTGATTACTAATTATTTCTATAGTCCTGAAGGAACATGGCTACCTACCAAACTGGGATCGAAGACTGTCTTGTACGAAAATATTAACAAGAAAAAAATTATACGCGTGACGAAATTGATATCTATTTAGGATGGGAGTCTATAGAACAGTTATGGAAGCTTTTGAAGATAATATATTACCGATTGGAGTTGGCAGATACTGTGAACTTTCCAGAGTTTTATAAAAACCTAATAAAGTCGGCAGCGGTAATTCCTGAATGTAACATTCACCAAGTTATAGGTCCATTGCATGATGTATTTGAGGTCAACATAGCCTGCCTTCTGGAAATGGAAGCATTTGCCAAGGAGAAACTATATATGGATATGGATCTTGCCAAACCTATAACTGAAAGGGGGGGGGGGGGTAACGCGCTTGTAGTCAATAGTGGATAGTATTAGATGTTAGTCAATATGTGGATGTGTTATAGTGCGGAGTCGTGGCCTAAAGCTGTAGATTGTGTTAGTGCAGTCCAAAGACTAATATGCCAGTTACAATCATTAGAATTCGATGCTGACCATGAAAAAGTGTATGGAGCTTTAAGGTCTCTAGGTGGCGGTGCTGCGGCAGTCGCAAAAGCGGTAACTGACGCAAAAGCTGCGACAAAAACGTTAGACGAAACCAAACGACACAACCAAGCAATGGAAGCAGCTGTATTAGGAAAAGGTTTATACATAAAGCCATATAAACGAGGGTTAGGTTTATATTTACAACCGTATTCAAAAAACTCCCACTGAAGCTACCACGTCACGCCTTAAGTAATGTTGAGCTATCAAAATTTGTGGAGCAATTACAGATTCCCTATTTTAGAGGGATATATATGCGAGATAACTACCTACACGAATCCATGCGAATGAATGTGGTATTGTGAATCTGGATGATCAAACTAACAAGGGTACACACTGGACAGCTTACATTAAGCGTAACAGGCATATTACATATTTTGATAGCATAGGACATATTAAACCACCCTTTGAATTACTCCACTATTTTAAAAGTGATGGTAGCAGAAACACAATTGAGTATAACTTTACCAAGGTTCAAGATTTTGATACATACAACTGCGGTCATTTAGTCTTACACTTTTTATATGACTACTCGTACTGATTCTCAGTAGTCGTTACGTGATCGTAATGTCGTACACATTTACATTTACCGGCAAAAAGTGTATCTTGCAAGCAACCTTTAATCCACCGATTTTTCTTGAGAATGAGTCGGAATACGTAATGGGATTGACTAGTTTTGAATCTTTCAATATTATACAGAATGTTACTTCAAAGAATAACCAACTCGTATTTGGAAACGATAAAATTACAATACCACCAGGATCATACGAAATCGCGGATGTGAATAAATATATTGATGAGCTAGTGAGAAGATCGAGAGCATTTATGCATTTACAAGCGAATAATAATACTATGAAAGCAAGTATGAAAGCAACCCATGACATTAACTTCAATGTGGAAAATTCGATAGGACCTATGCTGGGATTTGATAAAACTGTTTACCAGGCTCAGAAAGTGCATACCTCTGATACTCCTATTAACATTATCAAAATTAACTCATTAATTATCGAGTGCAATATAACAAGTGGTAGTTTTAAGAATGGTGAAACATCACACATAATTCATCAGTTCTTTCCCAGTGTACCAGCGGGGTATAAAATAATAGAGTCCCCTCAACATGTCATCTATCTACCTATCAATACATCTACCATTTCGACAATAACACTTAAAATAGTAGACCAAGACGGAGATCTAGTCAATTTTAACTGGGAAGTCATAACGATAGGACTACATTTAAAGAAAATATGGTGACGCGCTATAACACATGTGCATATAAAAGATCAAAGTGTGGAAAGGTGAGAGTCAGGAAGCGTTCAGCGCCCAAAGCATTGACACCGCAGAACAAAGCATTATTGGAAAGTCTCGGCTTTACAGTACTACAATGAGTATATTAAACGTTAATGAAAAAGTTGTCGTTGATAATGCTATCGTTAATTCCAAACTGCACACCCATCAGCCATACACTACCAGATTTGGAAACAATGATGAAATCAGGATACCCATTCAGGAAGACATGTGCACTCTACCATCCGAAAGCTATGTTTACGTAGAGGGACGATTATTACGTCAGGATGGTACTGTCTCTAACACCGCAAGGTTCGTTAATAACGGTATCGCATTTTTATTCAGTGAAATTAGATATGAAATGAATGGAATAGTGGTAGAATCCGTAACGAAAGTAGGATTAACGTCGACAATGAAAGGATTGGTATCATTGACGTCCAATGATCTCGCCCGTCATGAAAATGCAGGTTGGTTTCCTACTGCAAACAGTACACTAACAAATGCTCAAGGATACTTTAACGTTTGTATACCGTTGAGAATGCTACTTGGCTTTGCCGAAGATTACAATAAAGTGATTTTGAACATTAGACAAGAACTGGTATTAATTCGTAGTAACATTGATACCGACGCAGTAATTTCAACTGTAGAAGAAGCATTAAAAGTTAACATAGATAAGATATATTGGAAAATTCCACACATCATTCCAGCATTAGCAGAGGAGTTGGCGTTAACGAAATACATTGATAAAAATGTAAATACGCCAGTAGCATTTAGAAGTTGGGAAACCCACATATATCCCGCCGTTCCAGCAACAGATAAGCATACATGGGCAATCAAAACATCTACTAGTATAGAAACACCTAGATACATTATTATAGGATTTCAAACTGGGCGAGAGAATAATGTTATGCAAGATACTAGCAGATTCGATAAATGTGCACTAAATAATATTCGCGTGTTCCTGAACACGGATCGTTTTTCGTATGACAATCTCAACGTTAATTATGAGAACAATTGCTTTGCTACGTTGTATGAAATGTTTGCTAAATTCCAAATGTCGTATTACCAAAGAGAGGGGCAACCATTACTCACCCCCACGCAATTTACCACAGCTGCACCGTTGATTGTCGTAGATTGCTCAAATCAAAAAGAAGCATTACACTCTAAAGCAGTAGTTCTTCGTGTGAAGTCTGAAACAGCGGCAAACATAGCTGCCAATACGATAGCATACTGTGTTATACTCCACGATCGTTTAGTTACATACAACGCGTTAACCAAAGCAGTACGACAGTTGTAATACAATGTCCGTCATAGTCGATGTACAAGGGTTTAAAATTTCAAAAGCTTTTATACCAAAAGAACTCGCCTTTTATAATGGGAAGCAAATTGCCCATTTTATTTTTAAATCACCGTATCCCTGACGTACATTGGATGCAGAGAGTCGTCGTCAAGCTACTTGGTTAATACATAACCAGCACTGTATTAAATGGGAAGAAGGGTATCACCACCACACCACTTTCGAAGAATACTCGAGAGATTGATTCAGCCAACAGATTCTGTCTATGTCAAGGGCAGAGAAAGCAGATTACATCAGAAAATTTGTGACCCAGCCTGTTATTGAACTTGAGGAAAGTCCACCTCTTCCTGCTATTGCATTATATATATATATATATATATATATATATATATATATATATGCAATAAGTCTTGTACATTTTTAATAAAAAATAGTAAATAGTCATTCTCGTTTTTTTTTTTATTTATATCACACAGTATTTGTATAGCATATATTCTCTTACTAACGAATTAGTACATAATATTAATATATGTTAAACAACTAAAGGAATAATACAACTTATTATTAATATAAGTTTCATTATGGAGAGAATATAGGAAAGAAACTAGCAAGTGTCAGTACCCAAACTATTCTTCTTCCGGTTAATATAAATTCATTTGCTTAGCAACCTTCAATAGTTCGCTCAACGGATCAGCATTCTCCAATTCCGGTATTCGCCAATGCCCCCACGCCAATGTAGAACACGTATCACGTAGTCGATATCGTTTGTCATCCTGGGACCTAAAGGCAATTTTGTTTAACATTTCGGTATATATATATATATATATATATATATATATATATATATATATATATATATATCATGTAAGGTTGATCGAAACACAAGCATTTTACACATTACTGTTTTATCAGACCCCTCCGCAACCGCTTTGTAGTCTATTTCCGTCAACACTTTCTGAATAACAACTTTCTTAACACCTTTCGCTTTCTTAACAACTTCATTATCAGCAAGCTTCAGACAGTATGACTTCGTTCCAGCACCATAAAAATAATGAATCGCTTTCCCTGCGTACTCATCTTTCATTCGTCCAACGACGGAAGCAGTCGTAGGAATACCATGCAACTCATTTTGATAGTTGGAAGTATCATATTCGTCTAAATTATTTCGCATGTGTGCATACATATCATCAGTTACTATCTCAACAATCAAAGAATCCGTGTCAGTATAGAGCAACGTGACATTCTTGCCATAATGAGTTCGTAAGATATAAAAAAACCGATACATTATAATTTTGGAAAGATCTAAAATACTGAATCCGACATAAACGGGTTTGTCGTACGTAACTACCTGTTTCGACAATTCCGCCGCAAACAATTTATCAGTGAATTGAATAAAATTTTTAAATTGCGGTTTTGCAACGTACCGTGCTAGACCTACCCGACGACCGTTATTTTCCCAATGTGTTAACAGTTTAATAACTCTTCGTTTATCGACGTTTTCCATTGTTTTACCAAACACGCCATTATTCATGATTTTATAGAAATCCTTTTCGAACTTGTTCTGTGCTGTGCTGCGGAGAGCTGTATTAAGGTCTACGTATGGTATTAGCCACGGACTCTGACGAAAGCGTAAAACCCTATGAATACGAGTAACAATTAAGCCATGCTCCATACATTGTTTCAAATAGCGGTAATGTATAACGTAGTTGGTCTTATCACATAGGTTAGGGATTAACTTCTCCTCCTGGGAATGTGGTGCGCAGATCATTTCAGGACAAAACGGATAATCGTTGTGTTCGTCATGCAGATGGTGGGGATAATGTATATCAACCTCCAGTACAAATCCAACATCGGTGTCATCATCAATCTTTAATACGTCAAAGTGATCTATTTCCTCTTGAGGTAACCACATAAACCCATCGTGGGTAGGTATTGCTTCATACTCCATCCGTATAAATTCGTGGCATCTAAATATTGTAAAAACACTTTCGGTTGTCTAGGATCATAGTTTGGAACAAACTCGTTAATAGCGATGCTTCTCCGCTTGATACAAGTACTGACTCCACCCCGAATACCTCGTTTAAAAAAGTGATACATATCCATATCCGTCAGTAATTCTAGCTCTACTTTCGTACATTTCAACATGGCATCCCACGCCAATCCAGGCAAAGTGACATACTGTGCAGGTTCTAACCCATACACACCCATACATAATCTCCTAAAGTTTTCAAACACGTTAGCCAATAACAACACATCTGATTTTAAATAAATATCAGCATAATCACCTAGTGTATTACACTTAAAGTGATCCCATACCAGTAGAACGCGACAGTATTCGTCATCAGAAATATTTGCATCGCGCATTTTATCATAGAATTTGTCATATGATGGCACCGTGACGTCGTTCAATTTACTAAAGCTGTCTACGTACGCATAAGGGAAACTACCTTTCTTTCTCACTAAGTTGAAATCGCTATCATTACTAAAATATTTCCGTACCTCCATACATTGATCATCTGCTAAATTCTGAGATAGAGTATCTAAGGATGCAGCCATTAATCTACAACTATCGACGAAACGTAAATTAATGTATTTCTTTTCCCTGATACCATAACTGTTTACATATTCATCAACAAAAATGTGCTTACCAAACGTTATATATTTTTCACTGTTAACCGGAAATACGGTAATTTCTTCCGTTTCACTCGCTAACTGTTTAATGAACAGGTGAACATCATAACCACTGAGATTATGTAGAAAAACGGGGAGAAATGTAGGTACCTGATAGTGTAAGTTACACGTTGAATGTGCTGCACCACGATACTTACCAGTAACGTGACAGTGATCTCGTACTTTCGGATTTGTCGGATCGCCCGTAAAGTGCTTGCCGCATACGTAACAACATACACTGCGTTCATACGTAACCGGCTGTTCATCCGTTAATGGTGTCATTGGAACAATAGCTTTGAAATGTTCATTATATATCCGTTTTACATCACTTTCTAGTCGTCTTATAAATATCTCCCCTGCATTACTCCCCCTATACAGCTCTAACTTAGACCATTCATCGTTTACACTACACTTAATATAATAACTAAACGAGTATGGTTCGTGTTTACACGTTTTTATCGTAAACGGTTTTTCGGGATCTGGTTCAGCCGTATCTACCGTTCAGCCGTATCTGCATATATTATGAATGGTAGAACCATTTGTTTCTGATAGTTCCGAAACGCGAGTATATTTTCCGCGTAGAATTCCCCGGTTATGTCTTTTTTTTGTTTCACGCCCGGTAATTTTGTATATACGAAGTTACAGTCGTGTGCCACGTGTCGGGTTAATTCCTCCTCGGATCTAAAGTAATACAAGCATGCATCACAAAAATACATTGCTCCGTTCCGCCGAGTTATTTGGTTGCTAAGTAAACGAGAAAAATTTTTTATCCATACATAATGCTGATTATCTGTTTGGTTACTGACTAATAATAATAAATTAACATGGACTGCCTGTTTGGCTTTGGTATAATACAGAGGCCCCACTACCTCTGTGACACGCTGACCATCACGATACGTATCGTCTAACCCATAAACATTGATGGAAATGCTGTTATTGCTGTCAAACGTTGAAATATTCGTCAGCTTAACAGGGAACTGTACACCATTCCAGTTGAATAACGTTTGAAAATGAGGGTAAGACGTTGTCCGTTGTGGTAGACCCTTTGGTGTCACTAGTGCCGATACAACAGCCCACGCAAAGCAGCAATTGTCATTATTTCTTACATTGACTATGGCGTGTTTATGTGCGATTTCAGCGGGGACAACCATATACGCTGAACCCGTGGTGGGCGCAAATTTCAACAGGTTGACCTCTATATATACGAATTGCACCAGGGACCATCCTAAAACAGTTGTTACTAATCGATTACACCATTACTCACACTTACCAGAATCTTTATGCTGAAATTCAGATTGCTTTGCATCCAATATTTCACTTAGTCTTTGGAAATACTCTTCTAACACCGTCCCAATACTTAGAATGTCATACTTAGTCTGAAAGGATTTCAGTTCTGTGCTTTCCCTACTGTTCAAAAAGTATAAACCAAATAGTTCCACATTACATTTTAATGAGTAGTGTTTCTGCAACTGACTTTGTACTACTTTCAATAAGTTCCCTTTAACGTCTGCCATAAAGGTGGACACATCAGTATGCGTATTGCATGGAGACAATCGGTACGATACAATGCGTTGTTTAAACGCATTTCAAATCACTTCAACCCCAGTATCGACAACCAAACATACATTTGCTTTATGCCTATTGCTTCTGAGGTGTCCTTGGAACGCATACCGAGGTATATCCATTGAACAATCAGTGCAGTGCAAACTCTCACCAATTTTTTTAGATTGTTCCGGTTCATCGCATTGATCAGACTTCCGCTTCCTTGAGTTGCTCAACCCTAATGATCCGGGTTTCGCATTATCCTTCGCGTAGTTTACCCCAGATGGTCCTGGTTGCGCAAAGGAATCAGTAACATGTCTATGTACAGCTTTTTTATCGTCGGAAGTGATTCCTTGCACCACATTGCTCTCTGTGGTTTGGTTTTGCAATGAAACCTCCTGCATTCCAGCTGGTGGGGTAGATACTGACATCCAGCATGTTGTTTTTTGATGTCTCAGTAAGGAATCCTTTCGAGAGAAATCTTTCATGCATTCACAACGGAATCGATTATTTACACCTGAAATAACATTGAAGACAAAATATTCCATTGAATATGTACCGGGAGAAAAAATCTACTTACTCTGCATTGCAGACAAGTTGGTTTGATGGTTTGAAGTAGTAGAACTCTGAAAGCGTGCAATTACAAAGTTAGAGACTAACTGGTAGCACTAGAACTATTACGGTTATATATATATATATATATATATATATATATATATATATATATATATATATATATATATATATGCATTGTTTTGGGAGTTCTTATTTAGAACATATAGGTGACCGTAAGTATGTTTCTTCAACCTTATACATTCCGTATATAACCATTTGGAAACAAACATAAACGTAAAAGTAAACGTATTGTGTTCAGTGTTTATAAGCACACCTGCATGCGTGACAAAAAAATATATTAAAAAAATTAAAGAAAAAAAAAAAAAATAAATAAAAAAATAAAAAAATAAAAAAGTAAAAAACTATAAAACGTAGTGTTTAGTGTGTACAAGCACACCTGCACACACGCGCGCACACACACATCGCGCGCGTGATATTAATTAATTCTTCTTCCCGCACCCCACACAAAAAGAGCGTCCGTAACAATACCCTACTACATTATACTAGTCACACTTCAGAGAGATTGAATATATGATCAAAATAGTAGGTATTGGGGTTCAATGCGGGTGTTGTATTATAGCAAGGGGGGGGGGGGGTTAAACATGCATCTCTACAGCTCAAAAAGCAGTTCAAATACAGATCAAAAACAGCTCAAACCAGCTTAAATAAAGCTCAAAACCAGCTCAAATACAGCTGAAAACAGCTCAAAAACAGCTCAAACCAGCTCAAATACAGCTGAAAACAGCTCAAACCAGCTTAAATACAGCTCAAACCAGCTCAAACCAGGTCAAAACCAGCTCAAATACAGCTCAAATACAGTTCAAAACAGATACCTGTTTACTAGAAACAATACAATAAATATTACCTATCATATATATACTGCAATTAGTCTACTAAATAGTCTGATCCAATTAAGTTACTAGTATGTAAATATTTATACATACTACTATATACCTAAATACATAGCAAAGGATATATATTTAAAACTCGAATAGAACCAATTATAAGTTATTTTTTTGTCCACTTCAAATTGGGATTACAACTAAAAAAATTATCTTAATTTTGTTAAACTTTAAAGTTTAGAAAAAAAAATTTACCTATACAAGATAAAAAAGAAGTCGCTTCGTTTAAAATGTGATATTTTTAACAATCTAAGTATAAAACAAATTATCGTAATCTCCGAGGAGAGGGGGAAACGGGTGCAAAACATGCGCGCCGTCGGGGGACGATGTTTGAGTACCGCCAAAGCATACTTTGCTCCGACCGTTTCCGAGTTATGAGCTATCTCCGTTAGGGGGGTCCGAGGAGGGGGGAACCATTGGCAAAAGATGCGCACCGTCGGGGGATGATGTTTGAGTACCGCCAAGGCATACTTTGCTCCGACCGTTTCCGAGTTATGAGCTATCTCCGTTAGGGGGGTCCGAGGAGGGACCATGTGCAAAAGATGCGCGCCGTCGGGGGACGATGAGTACCGACATGCCATACTTCGCTCTGGCCATTTTCGAGCTACGAGCTATCTCCGTTAGGGGTCCTAGAAGGGGGGGAACCGGGTTAAAAGATGCGCGCCGTCGGGGGACGATGTTTGAGTACCGACATGCCATACTTCGCTCCGTCCATTTTCAAGCTACGATGAGGGTGGTTTCAAAAAATTCGTCTTTCCGAGACGTCTCCGACGCACCCACCCCCGTCCGAATCGGTCGACCGGCTCCCGAGATACGACGCTTTTAAGGAAAAACGATCGCATCTTGGATTTTTATCAAAAAATTCTTTACTGAAAAATAAGTAAGTAATGAGAGAACGTAGAAAGAAATCTGTATAGCTGCTTTACGACCCGTCTTACAATGTGAAAGTTATAATTACAACAGCTACATATAAAAATTAAAAGTTTATTTATATAGGACTTCAAATATAAAATTTATATATAACACTTAACAAATTTTACAATTTATTAGGTATTTAGAAAATATTTAGCATAAAGAATTTCTATGTAAAACGGCTTTAAGCAAATTTGATTATAAAAACTTTAAACTAGATTTGAAAAAAAATCGTTAACGTTTATCAATAATTAAACAACAGTGATCAAAACGCAATTCTATCTGAATATTAAATAAGTAAAACTAGTCTTATCGCGTTCATAGAATTTTTTCAATTAAAAAACATGTACATACACAGTAAGATTACATTACAAAAAAAAAGCATCAATACTAATAATAATATAAAAAAAAGATCTTACCATCTCGATATGTTGCTTATTGAAAACTTTGTTTCAAATACTGTATCTTCATAGCAAATCTGATTTGTTTATATACACAATGCGAAGGTTAAGAATGCATAATTTGAAAACAAATGTAGCACATTCCCATATATGGTAAGGTTTTAGTGAAGGTTAATATTACTTTATATTACATTGTATTATGTAAATTACGTAAAGCAGATTGCACATACAAGAGATGCACTCTTATATAAATACAATGCGTGACGTACTTTGTTTACTTCCTTTTCGCCAGCAACTGTGATATATTTTACCAGTAATGTTAAAATTTGTGTGAAGTGCTTTACTGGTTTTTCTAATATTTTTTGAAGTTGGAATAAACAGTGTCTTTTTTTACGTAAGTATATGTGCATTTTTTTTTATTTCAATCTGTTTAACGTGTATTACACCCAGAACTAGTTTTTTTTCATATATAATCTGGTTAACAATCTTGTCTAATAACAAACTGTTTTTGCTATAATTTTGAAAAAAAAGCCTCCTGTCTTTTGTGTTTTTTCAACTTATCACTTGAGTAATATTTTTAATGAAAAAAAATCGTTTTCTTAAAGAATTAATAGAAAAAAATGTTTTATGTATACATTATTTAAACAGTAATGCCTCCATAGATCTTTTCTATTATTATGTAGATAGTTTGAATAATTGCTTCTTTCTTTTTACAGATCATCCTATCCAGGAATGCAGGATCATTTTTATTGCTACAGGGAGTAGGTAAACAACTTATTCATTTTTTTTTCTTGTAAACATCACTGACCGGTTCATAATATAAATTCGTGTAAGTGTTTATAGATGTCAAACAAAACACGTTTTTAAAGTAGTTTTTTATCCCATTTGTTTTTATTCCAAATTTTTTTTACATGTTATACAGAAATATTACTTTTTCAAAACTTCCTCGATCTCAGCATTTTAATTATTATTTATTGCTATTTCCTGAATAATACATCAACAATCTTTCTACCACCTTTTATGTAACAAGATCACATTTCACCTTTTATTCCCTACTCACAAACATTTTTTTTTCACACTTATCATGTACATCTAATTGTTTTTATTTCTTTTACAGTGGAAGAAATCGATGGCAGCCAAACAGTACAGACCGCGTACACGCAGATGTAATGAAACGGAAGTGGAGAGGAGCTTCTGCAATTGTACTAAATCAAACTGTTTTATTCCTAAAGCAAATCATATAACTGAGTAATACATTTTTCTACTATAATTTGTACGTCTTTATTTCTACATGAAATAAATATACTTTGTACATGTCTTTATTTCTATACATAATTTGTACACGTCTTTCTTTCTACATGAATTAAATATATTAACATATCGTTTTCTTTTATTTTGGTAAAAAGTGAGGTTGAGCAAAAAAGCATACAAGTGGGCAAAAAACATACAAGTGAGCAACAAACATACAAGTGGGGTATAGAGTAGCAACCAGGTCACACGGATGTTCTTGTAATTGTGGAACAGGAAAGCGTGGTTTGTGGTGATGAAAGGTCTCACGGATAGCCTTGTAGTTGTGGAACAGGAAAGCGGGGTTTGACCTTGGTTTTGTGGTAATGATATGTCACACGGATAGCCTTGTAATTGTGGAACAGGAAAGCGTGGTTTTAAAGTAGGTCACAGTGATGGCCTTGTAGTAGTGGAACAGGAAAGCGGGGTTTGTGGCCCTGGTTTTGTGGTAATGATATGCATTTGGGTCACACATTGCGCTTTTTTGACCTTGGTACGGTGGGGACCTTGGTTTTGTGGCAACCTTGGAAATGTGGTGTGTTCCAAAAGTCTCCAATCTTACCTACTGGCTTGCATGTAAAGTAATATAGAGGTGAAACTAACTAGCTAATGTGTTTTGCTGCTACACGTATCACAGTATTGAAGATTCTGTTTATGTATTAGAAAACGTACTACAGCCTCGAAACAGAATGCAGATAAAAATTGAAGGAAGTGAATACGGTACAACTTCTGCGTACGAGCTAAAAGATTTGAAGCGTGTGCAGCATTTCCAGAGCCGTGTTGAAACCAGTTAATTTAGGGCTAACCTCGTGTCCATGTAATGTCTGATAAAACTATTAGGGTTATTAGCTACTTTTATAGGTTGTTACAATATAATCGTTCAAGGTGCAGACGATGAGGATTGTATCTCAAAAAATCTCGTTTGATCTCATGAGATGTGTATAGCTTTTCTTAAAAATACCTGCGAGGCTGTCTCATTCAAAAAATCTATTGCAAAAAAACATCAATAATCGTTAGCAATGTAGCTGTATCCGCTATTATGCTTACTTAATGCATCACTAGTATAGCTTTTTTGATATCGAGAGAAGAAGCAAGATTTCGAACGGTTGTACTATTTCCAGAGCTCTATCGAAATCAATTAAATTTAAGAATAATCTCATCTCTATGTAATAATAGACGTAGTATAAAAGTTACATATTTTAAATGTATTTAATGTGTAATCACTGTGTAATGAGTTTTTATTATTATGATGCAACATTAGTGGTATTAGACGTTTTTTAAAATATTTGTGTTTTGAATGTAAATTTTTGTAAGTACAACATAATTGTTAAATGCTAGTAGCGGTATTCCGGTTTTCTGTATTACTTTCTAAATAGTTTAATGTTCGGTATGTAATCGAGTGTTTATATTCAGCCATTCACAAAGCGTGTTTTAGTGAGACACGTTGTATAAAAAATTTCAGTTTAACATATGGTAGCGTTGAAGGAAAAACTTCTAAAGGTAAGCGTATTATTTTTAATATATGCTTTTTACCTGATATTGCTAACAAAAATGCCGATAAAGATTTTTTAAATGTATTATTACACAGGTTAACGTCATAAGATCAGCTCTACAAAATAGTAGGTACGCACGGATTTTAAACTTATAGTTATTGTTAATTCACGTATATAATAATAAACCATTAAAACCTTTTGCCTTTTATTTCCGTTATATCAACTTGATATTCTTAAAAACATGTTAATTTTAATTTAACTCTGTTAATATAAGTAATTATTACTTTTTAATGGGTTTTTACAACTGTTAATGAACACGTTACAATGAAATAGTTTTGTGTGTATGTAATTAAACATGCAAATAAATCAGATATGATGTTCCTAATGTATAGGTGGTGGCTGTTTAGAGGATCTGCCTATACATAAAGCATCATTGCATTAGGGTAGAAATTATTTATTATTTCACGTCATATTTAATTAGACTTTAATGCATTCAGTTTGAACTGTAATCAGGTTTCCGCAAACTGTAAGACATAATTTCGGTTGCTTGATTGAGTTTTATCTGATGATCGATCGTGATTTGTTTGAGATTGATTAACTAATTGATTTGTTTGTGTGTGTGTGTGTGTATGAGAGAAAGAGAGAGGGGGAAGGAAGAAACAAGATAGAGCAAGAGAGAGGTGTGCATTATGAGCTTCTATTATAGAAAATTTTCATTAGTCTTTACGCCGCTAGATGGCGCTAAAATCAATTTTTACTCAAAGGGGCCAGGGCGCAGACCCTGATACAAGTCCTGCCTTACAAGAACCTCCTTATTATAATACAATTTTGTATGACGGATCGAAGGCCTACAGCTGTAAGCTTAAGTTAGAACAACATACAATTGCACCAAGGGGGCCATGATAGGGGCTAAGCTCTACACTTATCTTATAAGGTTAGGTCCCCACATCATCTCCAGCCATGGGGCGAAGGCCTGAAAACAAGTTGCGAAGCCCTACACGTGTCGCACAAGAACCTCCTTATTAGAAATACAACGTTTAGGTAAAAGATCATCCAATAGCATTTGGCCATTTTAAAGCAATAGGACCGATAATTTTAATAATAATCTCTTATTAATTATGCAATTTCCAACATTGTATACGTGTGCATTTGCCTAACCT
This sequence comes from Vesta saturnalis, assembly GCA_036346205.1. Taxonomy (NCBI): domain Eukaryota; kingdom Metazoa; phylum Arthropoda; class Insecta; order Coleoptera; family Lampyridae; genus Vesta; species Vesta saturnalis. The sequence goes on from JARFJB010000176.1 coordinate 2,343,661, forward strand.
CCAGGGCTACTGCTATTAATATAGTCAGAAGGACCTTAATACCATCAAAAATAACCCTAAGACCAACTCCAAGTCCTAGACCTAGGTCCAGATCCAGCCCCCAGCACCAAGACCAGTCCCAGCCCCCTCACGTGAGCATGTAAAAAAAAGGCTCTAATTAGGGTTGACCTCGAAAAGAAACCATGAGGGTTGAAAATACGCATCCTATACGTGAGCTGTCATAAAATAGGGGTGAAAAACACGCCCTACACGTGGGTGTGTAAAAAATAGGGGTGAAAATACACGTCCTATACGTAAGCGAGTAAAAATAATTAATTAATAAAAATAATTAAAGATCGTCATCATCTTAAAAGCTATCAGATTAAGAATTTCCCTAGGACAAAAAATAATTAATAAAAAATAATTAATAAAAATAATTAAAGATCATCATCTTATATCAATAAAAATAATCAAAAGATCACCATCTCAAAATAAGGGTAAAAAATACGTCCTACACGTGGGCAAGTAAAAAATAATTAGGGTTGAAAAAGGACCTTCGAGAAGAAAGGGTTGAAAATACGGTCTCACACATGGATGTGTAAAAATAGGGGTGAAAAAATACGTCCTACACGTAAGCGAGTAAAAATAAGGGTGGAAAATGCGGTCTCCCACGTGGGCGGTCTTGTGACGTCAAAATCCAAGATGGCGTCTAGTGCCGGTCTACTACTCCCAGGTCTCTAATTAAGCATTTATTTAAGTGAATGGAATCGACGGAGTAATTAAAAGATATTGCATTAACCTTGCGACTAAATGAGATTATTTTACATTTGGAAATGTTAAGAGTCAAACGATTTGATTTAGTCCATCTAGCTAAGTTATCTAGGCAAGTTTGAAGTTGTAAACAATCATTCTGGTTAGAAATAGAAGAGTAAATTTTTAAAAAATCAGCAAATAGTAACTTTTGACAAGACAGAATATCAGTAACATCGTTAACGTAAAGTAAAAATAATATTGGTCCTAGATTGGAGCCTTGTGGAACACCAGACGTAGCATAAATTGAGTGGAAGTGAAATTGTTAAATGTAACACATTGCATACGGTTGGAAAGGTAACAGGAGATTAATGACAGTAAATTGTTGTGAAATCCATATCCTTTCAATTTGGCAATTAAGATATCATGTGGAATATGATCAAATGCCTTTGATATGTCAGTGTATATAACATCCACTTGATCTCTTTGATCAAGAACTTCAGATACGTATTGAGTAAAACATAAAAGGTTGGTTAGGGTTGAACGCTCACTCATGAAACCATGTTTGTTAATAGATATCAAATTTCTAATAACAGGGTATAAATGATTATAATAAAGAATGATTTCAAGAATTTTGCTAAAGTTATTTAGAATACTGATGGGTCCATAGTTCGTAACATCAGCTGGATTTCCACTTTTTAAAACAGGACAGACGTTAGCTATCTTCCAAACATCTGGAAAGGTATTAGATTTTAATACTATATTAAAGATGGGACATAAGGGTTTAAGAAAAATTAAAAAAAAAATAATTTAATAAGGAAACTAGGAATTTGATCAGATCCTGCAGTATTTTTCGGTTTATGTTTGTCTATGGCATTAGATTATAAACAAATAAATCCTTAGTTAGCGTAACTGTAAACATGTTCATAACTCCCTTGGGAGTTATATTAGGCAGTTATAGATCTATAACTCCCTCTAATGTATTTTGACAAATATTTGCAAACTTGTCAGTTGATATATCCATGGTAACATGCCTACTTAATTTTTAAACAACGTTCGTTTAATTTTAATAACCAACAAAATTTCGTTTTCATATTTCATTTATAACGTATTAGTATGAAATAAAATTATATATCTATCACGAGAGTTATGTATGTTAATAACCTCGGGCAACTTACAATCCCGAGGGACTAACGTTCCTCGGAATTGCAGTCTGTTGCCCTTGGTAATTAACATCCTCATAACTCCCGTGATACAAAAGTAACTATTACGTTACTTTGTTGTCGAATAGAGCTCTCCCTTTTTATTCAAATTTGACATAAGTGACAAAAACTTCAATCAATCGCACCCCAGTGATTTTTGGCAGAAGCCGATCTATTGGATAAGGAGTAACTGAGGTCTTTTCTTTTGTTCGAAATAAGTAATAACTCTAAAATTAGAAAAGTGATTTCATTGAAATTTGACACAAGTGTCTAGGTTTAAATATCTAAATTCAAATGGATTTTTTTTTAACTGTAATAACTCAAAATTTTGATGATGTCAGTAAATTGGGACCAGAGTAATAAAATGGTTAAGAAGGCATTGTTATGTTAAAGGCAATTAATCAGAATTGAAATCTGTAGTATAATATTAATAGAAGAAAATTGTGTAACATGAAAAATATATTTTTCTGAAACTACGTTAGAAACAATTACTTTCGTCTCTAAAAAGGCAAGGACCATGGGATTTTCTTCTCTAGCGAGGAAAGTAAAAAAACAATGTTGCAGAGTTAATAATGACATTTAAAAAAACTACCAAACCATTAAACAAGCAGGAACTAACCTAAAAAATGAATAACATAGTCGCCAAGTCTACATTACGTATTACATACTTGACAAGTTATGTAGCGAACTTCATTACGATAATTTTGATTGTAGTTTTAGAATAAAGATATGCGTAAAACTCGAGAAGAAAATGTTTTTTTAACTCAAGTTCAAAGTTTGACACTCGAGCGTGGCGCGTATGTCAATTGAACGAGAGTAACAATTATAAGTTCTCACCTGTTGCGTTTTTAAAGGATAGATAACAGAGTTTTACAATAACGAAATAATATATATTTCTTGAATAGTCCATAAAATAACAGCTAGCTTGTTAGTCGTTAGTAACAGAATAGTAGTTGAAGATGCATCACCAATTACTGAATTAAATAAAATTCTAATTTGGACCTATAAGGTTAGAGACACCATTTGTGCCACATTAAGCAAATTCGCTTCGATGAAAACGAACAAATTAATTAAAATAGTAGCACACCACTTTAATCTATTTATGTCTTGAACAGGCTCTGTATATTTTTCAGTTATGCTACAATTTTTAATCTGAAATGGTGTGAATTGTCGTAATTTAATTACTATGGCGATATGTGCAGTTTCACCATTTTCAGCCACTTTGTTCCTAAATTAGCGTTTCTAAAGACCATTTGTAGCCAGCAGGTTCTTAATTTTGCCATACTAGGCACCATTTGTACCCAGACGGTTTTTTAGCAGATTTATTAAAGTCAGGAGACTTGGGTAACTGTAATAAAAAAAAGACAAGTAAAATAATATTATGTACCATATATCCAGTGAAAACAACAAAGACAATATTTTCAAAAGGTTTATTGCAAAATATTTTAAACAAGCAAACGTATTACAAAAAATCCGTGTATTTGCTCATTTCTTGTACAGTGTAAACTCCACGAGAATTTTTTTCACCGGTGAATTGATGGTCTCCATTACTTCAATTTTGTTGTACTAAATTTCATCTTTTTGGCTAAGCCACTTACAGTCAGCCCCACTTTTTCCATTGCACTAACCAATACAGAATCGGACTTCTCTTCAGTAACTTTTCTTGGATAGTAAGAGCCTTCATACCGGACAGCAAACGTATTTGTTAGTACTAGTTCTTTTTCGTAGCTCCTGTTTTTCCTCTGAATATTCCATGATTAAGTTGTTATTATCGTATCCATTCACAATATTTAGATTTGTGCATCCGTCAATACATTTCTTTCTTCTCTTTTATGGACTAGTAGATCATGTTCGTTACTTTTATCTTCCTCATCGAACTCTTGTGAAATCATTTCTGAATTTCATTCGTGTGATTGTCGTCTGTCTGGCCTTCTTCCACACCTGCTGATTTCTTCTTCCTCAATTTCTTGGACTTTTTGCCTGCTTCTAACTCTTTCTTCTTGTTCAGATGCTTTTGATGTCTTTGTAACTTTTCTTTATTTGCCTTTTCTTTTGCATATTCTTTGGATTCAGCTATTTCAATCCACTTTGAAGATGTTATAACACTTGGTAAATACTCGTAATTTCTCGTTTCCTTTGAATCTGTTGAACGTGTAGGATAAAATATTAAATAAAATATTAGGCAGAGTCGTTTTCTGGAATTGCATTATCTGAAGTAGGTCCACATTCAAGTACTAACGATCCAACAGATTCAGTTTGTACAGAACGGCTACTCTTTGGAGTTTCCAAGGGAATGTCTTGTTTCAGTGAACTACTACTAATTGATAATAATTTCTGGTGGTCCAGACGCCAATTCCGCATGTTTAATATCATTAAATTCTCCAGCAACATCCAACACATCTGATAAAATAAGCTTATCGACGTTTAATAGATTTCTATCAGTGTTGAATTCCGGAAAACCGAATTCAATCGTGATATTCTTGTCAACTGATTCTTCGACTGCATCAATTAGGCCGACTGAGAAGCCATCATCAATCGGGTTGTCTCGCATATCGTCAGTGGTAAATTTGCTTTCTCTACCAAGCTTTTAAATCAGAGTAAATCAGCCCCTCCTTTCCTGTGGAAAACCCATTCTTGAAATGTTTTTAATCCATCCAACTAATTTATCCTCCACATCCGCCGTGCCTAAATTGGACTTCTTCCCACACTTCCCGTAGTGCCAGGAACCTGCCCACTTAATTTATTTCGTATTGTTGATGGGGGAACTCCATACAATTTACAAGCGGTTGCCACTTTCATGTCATTGTCTCTAACGGCACCTAGAGCGTTGGCTATTTGAGACGGTTCATATTGAAATAATTTTTTCTTCGGTATTGACTTTTTGGTAGTTTCTTTTACAACTTTCCGTGTTGGGTCCATTGTCTAAAAATAATTATATACCTATAGGTAATTACTTAACGAAAAATATGAAATTGCCTACAGCTAGGTATATGGTATGTAGTTTGTGTAAAAATTATAACATGGCCAGAAATGGAACATGTCGTTTTCATTAGTCGCCACTTGGTGACCAGAAATAGACCACGCTGTTTCCATTAGTGGCCACTTGATGGCTATAAATGGGAAAATAAGGTTAATTTTTGTTTCATTCCTGGCCACCCAGCCTAAAGATCAATTTAACAAGAAAAAATTTATTTAAACGCAGAAATATGATCCATAAGTATTATAATGACTAGTGAAACTTACACGAAAACATTATCAAGCGTTTTTGTATTAATTAATCGTTAATTAGTCCTACCTTGTATCTTAACCAAATCACTAAAGTGTCACTTGTAATTTTACAAAATAGAGAAATTGTCATTTTAAATGTGCAAGAGAGACAAATGTATTGGGCGGTAAAATGATTTGGTGGGATTTTTAAAAGCGCCATTTAGGCTCATTCCTTGTTCTCTGCTTCTCGTAAACCTTATAAATACGCATTTACTGGTAAAGTGACTGCAAATGGTGTAGTGGCCATAAATCGTGTCTCTACTCTAATATAACATTTGTAAATACCTTTTATTTTGTTTTTTTTTCATCATATTGGATCAAAAATGTCCGACGTACTAAGCATTCTGTACAAATCAGTTATTTTCCAACTGCCATGTATCCAAAGTATACCTACTTATGTATTTTTATTTAAGTTTACAAAAATTTGGGAGCAAGCGCTATTTACCTTCCATCCTATACATACATTAGTAGGTATAGAAGGTTATGCAATCGACTTTTTTTTCGTTATCGCTAAATCTGCTTATTACATAATTTTATAACGTTTGACAAAGTTTCACAAGGATCGACCATGCTTTCTCTCTCTCGTGTGTGTGTGTGCGCGCGCGCGTGCAGGTGGTTGTGTGCATAAAGTGGTTAATAATTTGTGGTTGTGTGTGGATTCATGTACACCTGTAGGAGTTTCATCGTTATTATCTTGGACGATATTTTTTCTGTTATGATACGCGTATTTGAGGTTTTACAGGGACATGCCAGTCACATATATGCTACTTCAACTTGCAGCGCAACATTGCTTGTTAAACTGGTATAGCTATACCATCTACCCACATTCCACAGCATTGGTGGTTCCTAAACTATTTACATGCTTATACATGATCTCGATTACTCATTTAACTAAATATATGACTGAAGTTATAATCTTAATTATGGACATTTTCCATAAAAATACTTCTGGCTTTATAACATCAAAGGTTTTTTTAAAATAATGTTTCCACTCTGACGAGGTTTTAATAAATCAAGACGTGTTTGATATGGAAAATATATTAATTTGGATCTAGTGCTGAACTACTTAAGTGTGTTACGGTACCAAATAAAAAGTTTACAAATTGTTCCAATGTTAGTATGGTATTCTAATATAAAAACTTATGTAGTGCGCCCTTTAGGTATGTAACGTTTGGCTACCTCGTATGATTGTGGTGGTGTTTTTAACACATTTATGCCATTGATTTGACAAACTGCGTAACAGTTTTTGGAATTGAACGTTGTACCATTATGGCTAACAATAGCTCTTTGGAGATCCATACACGCACACGTAGTTCTTAATTTTTCTACTTATGAGTGATATTGGCACCCTTTGACATAACATGTATATCTAACGAAAGTGACACTCTACTACTAACAAAAAGGGAATACTATTTTTATAAAAGAATTCTACTTGAATCCTTTGAAATACATTTTCTACCTTTGGCCAAGATATCAAGAATCCTACTTGCACACATTACGGAAATACTACGATTCAGATTATATATTACCTTAACTGGTTCGTGATTTGATACCAATATGAAATGTCGACTATAAATATACTTATAAAACTTTTTAATTGAGAAAATTATTAGTAAAGGTTCTTTTTTCAATTAAGAGTAGTTTTGTTCAGCTTTTGATAATGTACTTGACACAAAACTTACTGGTTTTTCTACTCCATTAATCCTATGGCTTAACACCCCACTAACTCCATGAGAGTTGGCAAAACATGTAATTATTATCGTTTTATTTCGGTCATAGAATTTTCATGAATAGTTCTGTACTTTTGATTTAAACAAGGCTCATTGAATTGCAAGTTGAAATCTTTTTGAACAATTTATATAAATGATGCAATTGTGATGATAACATGGGTACAAGTTGATTATAGTAATTAATTTATATTAAATACAGAAGTGATTGGGTGACATTTTCTGGTTTTGGAGTAAGCACTTTCTCTTACGTTGGGCATATCCCTTCTGGGGTAATCCTATGTTCTAGACATTCAACACATTTACGAAAGAATATACACTTGTCTACATTGACTTTTATGCTATATTTACATAAGTCATTGCAATACTCGCTCTACTGTACTACGAACATCAACTCAAGACTCACTAGTTATTAAGGTATCATCTAACAATCAACCTTAGAAATAACAGTCAATAATTGACTGGAACATTGCATGAGCACAACTTATTCCATGTGTTATTCTTGTGTATTGCAAAATATGTACATGAGTGTTAATAATAAAATACTTCTGATAATCGGCATTCACCTTAACCTGCTGATAGGCATCGGATAAATCTAACACAGTAAAAACTTTGCTACCAGCCGAGCTGGTGAAAATACTTCATAAATTAGGAAGTGAGCAATGATTTATAGTCCACACTTTAAGTTACTCCAAAATCAGGACAGATACAATCATCACTTTTCTTTAGAACAACCACAATTGGCGAAGCCCATTCATTATGTCTCATATGCTTTAAAATACCTAATTTTATGATCTATTCTATCTTTATTTCTACTCGTGGTTTTAAAGCATATGGCACCGAATATGATTTTTTAAATATCTGCTGTGGAAAGACACATGACCTTCCAACCTACAAATTGGAAATTAAAAGAAACAAAATAATTTTTAGGATAATTATGCAACCTATTTTCTTAATATTTTGAAAAGATTCCACCTTAGGAACTTTTTTGCCGCCAAATTATGCGTCATATCAAAAACATTGTATAGAAAATAATTAGTCGATCTATATGTAAGTATTTTTATGTCTTTTAAAATATGCAGCTGTTTTAGAAACATTTGATAAAAACTGCACCTCTTCTCCGCCGCTGGTTTTTTCCAAAAATTTATTCAGCTCCAGGGGAAATGAAATGAAGCTTAAATAGAAAATTCAAGTTCTGGAGTTATCATGGATAGTAACACACATCCACACCACACATCATTACGAAACAATGTCAAACAAAATGAGTTAATAAGGCGATTTTTCAATAGTGAAAAAAAACAATTTAAAAAGGGATATTAAATTACACCGCATATGAAAAAGGTTTTTTCAGATATTTCTATCAATTGTTTTGAAAGTTGTGACCTTATCAATATTTTTTTTAAATGACAACCTATATTTTTTAATCTCTTTTCAACGATATAAAATTTTGAATAGGTTACATTAGAAAAAATTCAAAAACGGTCTTACAGTTAAGAAAATTTATGAATTAAATCAAATTGATTCATGAGTTATCAGAGATCTACCTTTGACCTTAGGCAACAATTCTGTAAGCAAATAATGGAAATGTGCAATCGTGATCCAATGTTGTTTCAGCGTATAATATTTTCCTTATAAGGAACTGTCAATAGGCAGAATCTTCGATATTGGTCTAGGGAAAATCCACACTGGATGCAGGAAGCTCATACCCAATATCACCAAAAGCTCAATGTACGGGCAGGAATTTGTCGGTGACAGAATTTTACGGCCATTCTTTTTCGACGCTAATTTGACTGGGTAAAATACCTAGACTTTTCACAATTTGAAGAACTACCTGCACTAGCGATACTATTTCTGAATGAAAACGACCCCGACGTACCAAACAATAACATTTGGCTGTAACATGATGGTGCTCTGCCACTATGCAATAGATGTGCGGCGTTATGTAGACGAAGTGTTCCCAGGAAGATGGATAGGAGGAAAAAGTCCAATGGAATGGCCGGCCAGGTCCCCTGATCTAACGCCATTAGATTTTTTGCTGTGGGGCCGCTTAAAAACATGGTATACAAAAATCGACCTAACAATTTAGAGGACCTTCAAGAAAGAATTAGGCATGAGTGTAGGTTAATAACGCCTCAAATGTTTCAAAACGTAGAGAATGCATTTTCTAACCGCCTTGGTGAACATTTAATGTAGTCTAAAAAGTTTTGTTTGTTATTAAAATCTTGATAACCAGGATTAGTCTGTTAATGTTGTAATGCGCCCCTACTTTTAGGGTTCTATACTTATATTTATAATGCGCCCTTCTGGTTTGGTAACTCAACGCGGTTTTATTTTGCCTCGGCTTTGCTCAATCGGGTTTATTTTATAAACGGGGTGTGGTTCGTAGTAAGTACTGGATGGGCTTAACACTAGCCTTAAATAAAATCCGTAAAGCATTTTTAACACGTATATTAAACAAATATTTACAATAAATAAAATAAACGGTAACTAACAAAATATGTATGTAAGAACTCCCTGGTCCGGGTCCTGGCGTCACTGGGTGCGAAGTCGCTTCTGTGAACAAAAGATAGTCTTTTTAATCTATTCCTTACCTAAGAGGCAAAGTTTAGGTTACGGTCCTGCATGTACAGTAGCGCGAGCGTTATCCTTGATGCAGTGGTTGATCGGAGCGCCAGCGCAATGAACTCGAATCGTTGAGAAAATCGATATCGTGCTTATATGTTAGTAACTCTGGAACGCTGAAGCAAGGATGTCCTACTCCTCGGGAAATAATACACGCGAATGCGCGTCTGCAAACGCGAGATCTCGGGACGGTCTTTCTTTAATTATTACCGGTTTAATTTTGGCAATTAGATTATTTATCTAACTAAATTAATTACCGATCTCTATACTAAGTTTAATTATTTATAATTAATCAAGGGAACAAAATACTTAAGATTAAAACTACTCTAATCGGTTTACGTAAAGATAGAAAAATCTACGTACTCTCTAATTTATTTACAAACGTTCGTGCACCAGGTATTTACGATGGTTATAGTGACTACCAATTTATCTACAAATTTATACAACAGGTTATGGAGGTACTCTTCTGCGATTTAAGACACCGTGTACGGTTATTGTGTTTTGTCTGTAGGTAGTGTATAAGTTTCGAGCGGGATTTCAGTAATGCGCAGAAGACGTAGGCGATGGCCTGTCTTTACTGGATATACTAAGAGAAAGGTCGTAGGTCTTTACAGCCCTGTAACAACCCTTCACCCTCAGGTACTTTGTAAGATACGTCGGGGGCTACCCCTGCGTTCCTCTAGGTGTACTTTGTATTGGCGAGTTCCGTCGGGGGCTACCCCTGCGTTCCTCTAGGTGTACTTTGTGGTGGCGAGTGACGATGGGATCTACCCTTCGTGCTACTCTAGGTGTTAGTGTACTTTGTATTGGCGAGTTCCGTCGGGGGCTACCCCTGCGTTACTCTAGGTGTATGTGGTATAACTCCTGGAGCTCAGCCCGGAATTATTTACGGTCTGTAGTGTTTGAGTGTAAGTTGTGAGATTGTATAACTTTACAACTTACGTGTCTATCAATAGCAGTACAGAATTGAACTTTAGGTTGCCCGGTGCGTCGTGGTGTGCGTTCTCGCCCGATCGCGAAGGACTCTTCGTCGGTGAACAACAGGTCGGTGCTTACACTAAGCAAACGGTGCGGCTGCGGCTACTGGTTTCTGGAACGGCTTGACTTGAATCTACCGAGATTCATCTCTCTTTTATTATGCGCGTCGCGAGTTTATAAAGGTGCATCTGTGGGCGGTTTCGCGGCTACCGTGCGGGGGATGCCGTTATGCGATTGGTTAAAATCGTTCTGACGTGCAGAAACTTACGGTTTCTTAGAAATACACGTCAGTGGTGATGAATAAATTATTTGTTGTGCAATATCGCGTAAACTTATGAAATCTTACATACAGGATGGTCCGCACCTAATTTATTCTAAAACACATATGTACAGGACGCTGGTTCTTTACAATGTAATTCATTAATTTTTTTAACTGTAAGATTGATTTTCTTGTATTACCTATTCAAAATTTTATATCATTGAAATGAGATTAAAAAACTCTACCGAAATAAAAAACAAAGGTTGTCATTTAAAGAAAATATTGATGACGTCACAATTTTCAAAACAATTGATGGAAACATCTGAAAAATTCTTTTTCATATGTGCTCTAATTTACCCTTTTACATTTTGTCTCTATCATACAGATTAACGGAGTTACCGAATTTAACCGCTACTTAATTTCCACACTGTATGTGTAAGTAGCTAGGAAGGTAAAAATAAAAATCAGGGCATGCTTGTAAAAATAATTAATGTCAATGTAATTTTATGAGCACTAGTCGTTACAATTTTTTTTAAATAAAATAATGAAGTTTATTTAGCAAAAAAAACTACTAATTTACACATAACGGTGAGTATATACACTTGATTACTTAAACAAAACGACTGACTAACTTAAATATGATACAGGCGAGGTGCATGTTCTTAATTTGGAACCTCAGCGCTCTTCGCGGTAACTATTGGCAAAACTTGTGTGTAAGTGTAGTGTTAATCATTCATGTTGTTGATAGCGTTACTTGTCGGCTTATTTTATTGTTTTATTTCGTATCCAGTGTTCACGAGTCACATTTGTTGTGGATCGTAAATAATTAAACTTTGATTATATACTTCTAAAAATATATTTTTTTACTAAATTTTTTAAATTTGTGTCAAGTGTATAATGGCTACATTTTCGTTATTTTTACTGTAAATTTCTATTATTGTTTGTAAAAAATTTTTATTGAATTTTGGTTTTCTCATTCAATTAAGCATTTTTAGCCATTACTTTCCCAGGGGACACTGATAATAGTAAAAAAAAGGGAAGTTATTATATGATAGTGGTCATGTACTGAACCTCGATTAGGGTCGTTGTCACATATTAATGGTTGCCATAAGGCAAACCTCGGTTTGATTGCCGCCTTATAAAGTGCAAATTATCGTAAGTTAACTATTCACAATGTACTTTAATTTTCTATTAGAGCAAGTTGCCCAAAAAAAAGTTATAGAGGTTAATAATCTCATTGTTCATGAAGTAGGCGTTTTAATCGATGAGACTCAATTGGTTGTGTTATAGTCCAGATGGAATTATTCCCGAGAACGCCAATATAATTTGTCTTGAGATAAAATTACTTACCACAGCATGTATTAAGATTATAATCGGGATTGCTTGCAATATTAGATCTCTCTCCAGAGATAAAATGTGCACTTCACATTCCCACAGGCACGATGGAAATGAAAAAAATTTTAAATTTGGTGAATTAGCGTAACTGTCAGAATAGCTAACAAAACAAGACATTATTTTACTCTTAGCCATTATTAAATTTAAATTACAAATTTTTACTATAAAGCCACAGAACACTATTAAAGCACGTTATGCGTAACTATAACCTCAAGTTGTTTACACACAAGAGTTGTGTGAAATTTCCGCTGCGAGTGCTAGTATCTATTATGTACCTCACCTATAAGTAAGGTAAAATTAATCTTTTCAACCACTGATCAAGAGAAGTATATAACACAATCTGCCTGCTAGTGGTTTATCTTTAGTATAATTGTCTTATGCACATATTATTGTAATGCTACCACCACTCATAACATTTACTCCACTTTTTTTAAGTTTGACTCAACATTACGCTCGCCTCTCTTAATATTTTACTAAGTAAATCAAGTGTACCTCCATAAAAAATGTGGTGGTAAGGAACCTTGAAAAAATAAAACAAATTTCACTTACATTTATTTTTAGGAACAAAGCAAGTTTTGGTTTTACTACAACTATTACCCTAAACAATATCACAAATAGATTAATTTACAGAAATAATGTACTTACAAAATTTACACACTTATGGAATATTTGGCAAATGACTGACTAGATGTATGTACATAGATTTAATCAAGTTTTTACACAATCTAAACTGCGTATTATACTAATTCTAAATCCCTAATTTATAGTGTACTGGTCCCAACTACTTCCTATGTAACTTCTGTCTATTTACTAAAAGTAGAACAATACTGTAAACAAAAGCCGAATTGGAATTAGTAACGTTATTTAAAAACTAAAATGATTACAATACACTTAATAACTAATATTATCTGACTATATGTGTTTAAAAAATGTAGAATCCAAATTGGGTTATATTAATTTGTGAGAAGTACACAAAAACAACTAATTTACTTAAGAACGATCGATATTAGTAGTATTTTCTAATTCTGAATTAAGTGATATTAACGCATTGAAAATAAGTGCGTAGACTGGTGGGTTAGTTGTTTAACTGCAAATACCATAATTGAAAAAACCTGTTAGAATGTTACGAAATTAATTTTTAAAAAATAATGGTGGCGGCATTGAAAATTTTAGTCATTTTGATGTCACAATGATATACGAATAATATAGATATGCATTAACATTGTACAGTTGAAGCCATATGTCTCCAATTGAATTTAACCTTGTAACCAGGGTTGCAAACAAATATTTTCAACGATTGATTTACAAACATATTTCTCAAAATTAATTTCTTAATATGCAGTGCTTTCTATAAATGGTGAATGTTAACTAAAAGGAACTTTCAATTTTTAAAAATATGTCAATTGCAATTACTAAGGATGCAATGGATGGTTGCTAACGAAGCCATTAAAGAATTTAACTTCCAACATAATCTCAGATTTTTACAACCCTGTAATATGAAAATACGGATCTCTTACTTCTAATATAAAGACGAATACATTATAATTTTAAAATACTTGAAAAGATGCTTACTGTTGGTTTTAATTACAATCACTAACTTTTTTTATTAAATATTTACTTATCAATAGATAGTATATTGTAAACCTAGGTGTGAAAATGAATGTTTTTTCGGCCGACAAAAAGATATCCCTGGTGATCAAAGCAAAGTAAGCCACTTCTTGAGGCCAAGAAAACACAAATTAAGTATGGTCATATTTAAAGCATTTAACCCGTTTTATAAATAGAGGTCAAAAATTTTTAGAGTGCAGTAGGGTTTTCATTGTTACCATAAACCAGGGTTACTTTGACCCATAAAGGGTAATATTGGCTCATACTTTTTTTAATTTCCCAAAAAAATTAAGATACCCCAAATAGTCCTGTAAATTAAATTTTTATTTTTTATTTTGTTGGCAACATTATGTGCTTGACATGGTAACTTTTGAAGATTGGTTTCTTACCACCTTGCTGCCTCGCTTAAGGAAACAACAAGGTCCAAAAGTTGTCATTTAAGATAATCTTAGCTCTCATATCAGTTTAGAAGTTCTTAGATTGTACGAGAATAACGAAATAAGATTTGTTTGCCATCCACCACATTACACCTGGATGTGACAAATTATGGTTGATCACTTGTACCTGAACAAACAGCAAAATATGATTTCAGTATTCAAAAAACAGGCATTTGTGCTCTCAACAGAGAAACTGTTTTGACCTGTTTGCCACAAAAAGAAACTGACAATCTTCTTATGGGTCTTATTGGTGAAAGTTTTATGGAGCAGTTGGTAAAGAGGTGTGAGGAAGCAACTAGAAAAGGTAGTCCCCCCAAAAAACGCAAGAAGCTAGAAGTACCAGCAGGCAAAAGTATCAGTGTGGATGATGTTACTCAATTAATGACGCCAAAGGCATCCCCAGCCATACAAATTCAGTAAGGCTAAGGGAGGTCTGCCTAAAAAATTTGAAGCAGAACACTCTCGACTGTCAGATTCATTTAGTGTTCATTGTGAGAGTTTTTCAGAGTTAACAGTTAGTGAGGATGAAATTGAGAGTGTCCCAGCTGGAACAATGCTACTGGAAAGGGATTTTGTAATTGTGAAGTATGAAGAAGATTATGAGCCAGGGCTTATAGAGAACATGCCCAGCAAAGAAGAAGTGGCCCTACAGTAGATTGCATGGCGAAAACCAAAAAGTCATGGATTTGGAGAGACCAGAAAGATGTTTTGAATTACAGTTGGGGTGATAAGAAATAAATACCCCCTCTCACACTTTTAAATAAAAGGGGACATTTTAGTGTCCGCAGATATGAGTAGTTTCATGTAGATTAGAGTAAGCCTGTATTTAGAATGCACTTTTTATAAATAAAATAAATTGAGTGTTATTTTGATATATTGTAGCAAACCTAATGGTTTTTTTGTAAACTTGACGGTTTTGTAAGATTTTCTTACTTATTTTGTGAAACAAATTTATATTTTAAATGTATTGTGGCTTTACTTGTATCATGTTACCTCATATATAGGGTTACATTGAACCAAACTTCAAAAATTAAAATTGGTATTTAAACATGCTTTAAAAAAAATGACATGTTCAAATATTATATAAAATTGACAAAAACAGTTGTTAAACACTATTACTGTTCTTCCATTTTTAATTGAAGGAAGAGTGTAAAAAATCTAAAAAAGTGGGTCAAAATAACCCCGGTTTACCGTAATATAAAGAAATCATTATGTAACTAATATTTAACTATAAAAAAAATTGAACAAACATATCATATTAAATGTCATAAATGTAAGTTGAACATCTTATGGGTAGGAACATGATAGTCAAATTTACCGATTCATAATAAAATGAACTCCAAAATTAAACTTGATTTGTTTTCAAAAAGTATTGTTTACAATAGAATTGGAATTGGCTTTTTTACCATTTATCTTAGCACATTTATATGAGGAGACGATACTTTTGTAAAAAGAAAGCATAGTAACAAACGCTGCTTTACTGGCTCTCCAAAGACTTCAGATTTTCGTACTAGTGTATGCACAAAAAAATTGGATGGTGTAGGATGAAAATAATGTTCATAATGATTTTTGTTACAACCATATGCAAGATATATCATTATTTAAAAAATTACACAATTAGTTATAAAAAGCACAATCGTAAATAAATTACTCTGTTTTCAAGTTAAACACTAACTGGCAGTTTTAGTATCTAATGCAGACTTCACTTGAATATAAGTGCGGGCATATCTATATTATTGGTCTGTCCCATTTATATTTTAAGGTTATCTGAATTATATAATGTGAACATATACTACATATTGAAACGGACCTGTTCATTTGTAGTATTTGCGATATTGTCTATTGTGTATGGTTTAAAGATATAATCGACAGTTTCTGTCATTTTTCCTATACATACAAATTTGCATAATATAATAAGAGTATTTACATCTTGATTACCATATACGAGTTTACATTTCGTTACATTAAGATAGTAATTAAAGTTATGTTAAGACAAATAATGAGATTAATTTGCTTCAAACTTAAATTTTATTCAACTACCATATCGATATCATATACCTACTAGAAGAACTCATCGGTGATTTATATGAACTGCAAATAATTATAACAACTTATAAATGTGTTATAAAAACTAGAATGTATGATTATTGATATATTTAGGATTGCATGGAAACGAGAGCCAGTGCGGCAAAATTTTTTCTAAACACAAAATGATCTTACAACTTTAACGACTTGCACTTATATTTACTGATTACCAATCAAAATATTGCTCAAATATTCTGGGATATTTTAGTGGTGAACAATAATCATTAGTATATGTGCGGTACATTACATAAATTAAAATAGTACTTTCGTGCAAACATTTTGAATTGAATGACAAAGACAAGGACAATGCATTGTGCGGGTTGCATAAGTAATAAAATTGCCTCGTTCCAGTTGCGTAGTATAGTTGAAAGTTGTAATTATAAAAAAAATTGCAGCTGTTCAATCACTTCATTCGGTACAAAAGAATATTACAATTACTATCCATTCATCAGAAATAATCAGATTCTCATGTTACATACATTTTTTTCCAAATCAATCGAATGTATGTAATAAAATAAGTTAACACAGTGGCGAGCAAATTGTAAATACTTATTACTTGCCTGGTTATTGAAATATAGTCTTATTCTAAGATAATAGCAGTTATGTGTAAAATAGGTTCTTAAGTTACAACATGCTCACAATCTATTTTTAATAGTGTACAATCTAGTATATCATTCACAAAAGCATTACATGTTGTTAAACATAAACTATATCACTATGTTGAAAGTATAATGCCTACTTGAGCAAACTTTAGTTGATCTATCTCATAAAAGTAATATTATAAATGTTGACTATTACGTGTGAGACAAAACACTTACATTCATTTCCGTGGTTTGCTAGTTTTTAATCCAGGAGAGTTACTTATGAGAAAATAGGTTACAAACCCTTTATATCTTATGTACTAGACTTTTAACACTTTATAATGAGTATCTTCCGATATCATCAATTACATTACACACTTTTGTACAATTGAACATATTTACATTTTACATGTTTTACCTACTTTAATTTACAATAGTATAAATTTTGTATGCTTCCGACAGTCATATACAAAATTTTATTCATTATACGACATTTCTATTACTTACTCCTGATTATTCGTAGGCATATCCACATGATAGGATATTCCATATGGCCTTAAATGATAAATTAAATATTCTAATACGTACATTTGATTTGGACTAACATAATGAAATGATACTGCATTATCAGAGCAGCAGTCCATTCCCTAAAAAAGAATGATATAAATTTAATATTAAAATTTCTTCTCTTACCTCTTTGCTACTATAATAAATGTACTTCCAGTACCAAAAGTCTTTTGAAACGTGTCCTGGTATTAAATGATGTTCAGGAACAAAAGGAAAAAAACGACCTCTACCTAGAGCATCTCTTGAATCTCCAGCCGTGACATGAACACCTTCCATACATTTACCCATTTCAACATCCTCACTACCACCATTTGATTGACTACATAATGTTTTGTTTGGTATTCCTACCTATGAAAATAAATTGAAGAATTAGTTAATGTTCAGTATAAATGATTTAAATGTTTTAAAAGCTAAGATCATAACAGGTAAAATTCGCAAGGTTTTGTTGAGATTTTAAGTTATTCCTTGATAGTTAAACGATGATAATAAGGTACGTAGAGCTGCGTAGATTTGTTATGTGATTCAGATTGATTTGAAAAGATTAGTTATACTACGGTGTAATAAGTAAAAATGAACTAATTAATTTAAATTAACTTTAAGGGTGGGTAGTCATGGTAATACCGAGACACCTAAAGTATCTTGGTAATAAATTATTGCAGAACTTTAGGGAAAAAAATTGATCAAACGAAGATCATCACTATCATGGCCTACCTCGTTTTGAGATAAAGGGGATAAAGCTAACGAAAAGTTAAAAAAATTGGCATCGATAAAACTTTTACGAACATTTTGATTATGTAATTAATTTTAAAATATACGTTATACTTTTTCAGATAGCAACCAAACTTATTTTGTTTACAGAACACCCTACATATTCTCAGATCATTGAAAGCACCTGTTTTAAAGCTTTTTGCAAACATGTTTTTAAATAATTGAGAAATTTGTATTTTTTTGAAAATATTGTCATTTTTACGTCTAGACCCCAATGATTTTTGGTGGTGGTGATAAGAGTTGCGGGGAAAGAAACAGGGTAGATAAAAAAATTCAAAAGTTATTCAAGCCGGCTTAAAGCATTGTATAAAGAAAAATTATCAATTAATATGTGTAAATATGAGAAAATATTATGAAATAAACAAATGTAACTACATAATTTAAGTGGTTCCTAATTATAAATTGGCATAATAAACTTATATCTTATCTGTATTAATTAACAAATAAAAATGCATTTTGTTTGATGGTGTGGTAATATTTTAGAAATATTTTTTTGTTTGATTACTTGTACTTTACAAATACATAACATCCGGTAACAACACAACTACATGTCTATAATTTTAATTGCAAAACCAAAATAAAAATGAAAAAAAAATCTGTTTTTTTCATTCTGATGTTAATTAAAATTAAAAATCACATAAACAATAAACTATGACTAATGGGATTTATGTTTTCAATTAATGGCTTAACCTTACATGAAACTTCACATCAAATATTATGCCTTCAGATTTGGAAGGTCAAGGTTATGCCTAACCTATTGATTATAGAAAGTCAATTTTCACTTAAAAAAATACATATTTGAGCAAACCGCATAGTGTCTTTAACAGCGAATTTTAATATAGTAAACGTTATTTAATCCTGGAAACAATTGTAATAGTTGTCTTTACCCTGTATGAGGCTTTGCCAGTCCATTCTTTAATATAGATTTTGTTTATGATGCCTTGTATAATCCATGTTATACATACAGTTATTGTATAAAATTATCATATATATGTTAAAAATAAGTACAATAGTAGTACTTAATCAACGTGAAAGTTTTGAAAGTTCCTTGTGTCAATAACATTTATTCATTTTATTACTAATTAGTGTAATGTGCGAGTTTATTTGGAGGTTATGCTTTTAAATTTGAATTTCTGTTTCGATTTTGTTCTTCATTCTAGTGAAATCGCAAATGTCTAAAACTACTATGTACCCTTGATGAGCGTTTCTATAAGTTAGTGGATCAATATTTTTCAGTTAACATTGATAATAGGTGCTAAGTTATTAGTCTTAAATGTGCATTCCTAGCACTGTTAATCCAATTGTACAAGTAATTACAATGATATTTTCAGTACTTTTTTCGCCAAAGAGGATGACATAAAAAAACATAAGCTGGTTGCCAAAGTAACTGCAGTGGAAATATGCGGGTCGATATAAAACGTAAAATAGTTGAAATTTAGGTTTAAACACCTTACACTTACTATAAAACAACAAATAACGACATTTAATCCGGGAAAAATAGCCTCTAGGAGCCACCACAATCTGAAATTTTCCTGAAATAGTACTAAGCGAGTTGTTCAGCTAATCCTACGTGACTGTGGAAGATAGAGTTGCAGTCTCCTCGGTAAAATCATACACAATTCAAGCCCAAACATTCTATTCGTACAATATCCTTTCACTTTAAAAGAGCACGTTAAATTTCGTCTCAGTAATTTAAATACACGTCAACTCAATTTCGAAAATATTTAATTTAATTGAATTAACATTAACTAAATTTATCCAAAGTTCAAAAAATTTTGAAACATATACGTTACTGTATTATTAATCACACCATTCATATTCATAAAATCAAAGTAATAAGATGTTATCTAGATACTTTTTAATTTACCCTCGTATAAACATGATACACTATTGAGACATGTCATTCTGAAATAAACAAATATCACCAAATTTGGAAAAATAATAATTCAGTTTATTAATTCTTCTGAAATTTCTACTTAATAAATAAATTGTGACCAATATTGTGTAACTCAATGACTTTTAATGAATGAAAAGTAATTAAATTTTGTAATAGATCTTAATCAAACAATTTTCAGACCAATCATTTAGCCAAAATGTCAAAGATTTGTTTTTTTTACGGTGCAATCCTTTATGTCACCTTGCATATCAATTCTCTTTAAAACTCTAAACTGTAAGAAAGGACCATCACAATTTAAAAAAAAGAATACGTTAACTAACATTGACCAATTTTGCAAAACATTATATATATATATATATATATATATATATATATATATATATATATATATATATATATATATATATATATATTACTTCAGAAGCAACACATGCAAAAAAACAATTCTTATAGACTAAGATTATAGATTATTTAGTAACAATGGTGGCTCACAACGTCCAATTTAGGAGGGTGCATTAATTTAGGCATGCAACCTCACCCAATTAATAATAATATAAGTAATCTAAATGGCCATGATTACATAACACTGAGAATTAAATTATAAACAATTCAATATAAATTTAAGACAATAGATGTTCAAACTCTTCGGCGTACATTGTCTGACAATGTGCAAGGTGATTTTCGAAAATCCTTGGATTGCGTTTTGGACTGCCCCAGGTGGTATTGAACGTATGTGTTTCCAGATGCGTATTTTTAGATTTTCCACATTGTCAACAAGAAAAATAAGGCTAAATATTTATTGTTGTCATTTTTGATCAAGTCCTTACAACTAAGAAAAGCCATAAGCAATCGCAAGTGCTTGTTCATAAATGTGTAATGTTAATTGTATAACAGGAAGGCACTGTTGAAGTTATGATGATGTCTGCGACATATTTAATATGTTATATCCAAATCGAAACCTTATTACACGGTCTACTGTAACACAAATTTATAAAAAATTTCACCATGTTTCAACTCAACAACTAGTATGAGATAACGATATTAGTCAAGGAACTGTTCAAGTATCTTACATAAAGAAAAATATTTCATCCTTGTAAGGAATTAGAAGATGATTTTGACAAAAGAAATCAATTTTGCAAACAAATGATGGACATGTCAAATAATGACCCACAGTTTGTGGATTCTACTCTGTTCTCCGATGAAGCCACATTTTGCATAAATTGGTTATTAGTCTCAACATAACCCAAAAAGTAAATGTATGGGCGAGAATCAAAGGAGATAGAGTTCTTGGTCCTTTCTTCTTCGATGGCTCATTAAATGCCGAGCACTATTTGGCTTTCTTACGATTTGAACAGGTTACTGCTTTAGTTGTGTTATTTCCTCATGTCGAACAGCCTGACATACCAAACGAAGCAAGTTTGCGAGTGCGCGCGTGCGTGCGTGCGTGTGTGTGTGTGTGGGTCTATATATATATATATATATATATATATATATATATATATATATATATATATATATAATATATATTCATTTTGTTACTTTTGTAAAACTTTCGTATTCCGCATAGTTTCGAAGGAAAAAAATTATTTATTAAATACTGCAAACAGATATTTCTAGTACAGGTTTAATAAAATTGTAATACAAAATTCAGTTGGCAGTGGAAACATGGGCAAAACGTATTTTTATAATAAATGTTCAATATAGCGGCCACCTTCATCAATGCAAAGGTCAATTCGACGTGAAAAATTGAAATGCACTCTTCTTAGGACATCGTCGTTTTGTCGTAGTGCGTTTACGTCATTTTGGATCCTGTTTCACAGCTGTGAAGTATAAATTTGAGATAGATAAGTCGCACGGATTTAAATCAGGAGACCGCGGAGGCCACGGAATAGGTGCTTCTTGTCCCCTACCAATCCATCTACCAATAAATTGTTCGTTTAGATATTCTCTTACTGCACGTGCAAAATGAGGTCGTGCATGAAGAATATATTTCGACGAAGATTAAGGGGCAAGTCGTCTAATAAATCTGGCAAAATTTCTTGAAGGAAGCGAAGGTAACTAGCACCATTTAGACGATCTGGCAATCAGATCGGCCCATCCAAAAAATTGCCGATAAATCTAATCCAAATATTAATTTTAAATTCTCGTTGATAGTGTCTAGCTTTAATAGCATGTGGGTTTTCATAAGCATAAATATGCTCATTGTGCAGGTTCGTCATGTCACGACGTGTAAAACAAGACTCATCAGTAAGCAAGATGTTAGTGTGAACTCTGTTGT
This sequence comes from Vesta saturnalis, assembly GCA_036346205.1. Lineage (NCBI taxonomy): Eukaryota > Metazoa > Arthropoda > Insecta > Coleoptera > Lampyridae > Vesta > Vesta saturnalis. The sequence continues at coordinate 2,366,061 of JARFJB010000176.1, forward strand.
CAAGTATTCTGCGCTCCCGAACAATTTGTGAAAAATTTAAAACGTGATCCGTGGTCAAGTGGTAATAACTCTTGTACTGGCTGTATGTGAAATGGATGAATTAATTGTTCTCTGCAGATCCGATTTACAGTGCTTTTTGGAATTCCTGTTTGTCATTGCACAGATCTGGTACTGGTCGCAGGATTGTCATCGATTATTTCAAGAACAGCTTGTTCCGCATTAGATCTTCGGACTCGGTGTCTTCCAGCTGGTTTCAACTTCCATGTTTCTCGAAGACGTCTGTCGATTCGAACAAAAGTTTTATGATTGGGAATTCTCCGGTTCGGATACCTCTCACTCCTGCGACAGTCACCTTGACAGAATCCCAGAACTAAGATCATGTCGGTCTGCTCATTAAAAGAGATATCCATATTTAATAACAGTTAAAGTAACAACAATTAAATAATCAGTAATGGTACTCGTGATAATAACAATATTGAAGAAATTATTGGAACAATAACAGTCAACACAACAAACTGGAATGATTATGAATTTGTTTCCTGTCAAAATCACGACTTGTGATGTTTTTGTATCTACTGCCAACTAAATTTTGAATTACAATTTTATTAAACTTGTACTAGGAATATCTGTTAGCAGTATTTAAGAAAACATTTTTTCCTTGGAACTATGCGGAATACGAAATTTTTATAAGAGTAACAACATGAAGATAATGAATCAGTCTTCTCGCTAAAAAAAAATTGAGATCCGTATTACCACCCCAAAGCAAGTTCTGAAAAAAATATCAGGAGATGAGGGTGGTTTTAATCCTTCTACAATTTCTTTTAGGTTTCTTTGATTACCAAAATGAGACTAATCCTCTAAAATGCACTTTTGTCAAATTTTATTCAATTTGTTTCACTCATTTCTGAGCAACGTACAAAAATGTGTTCTTTTATGTAAACTTTGAACTCTTCTCACGGGCAAACGGCACATTTTAGTATATAAATAAATTGGGCCCAATCGACTTATTTTTACCTCTACTACACGTGGTAGCTCTGTGTCCCAGCAATTTTGGGACACCCTGAATATACAGGGTGTTACAAAAAAGTAGGCCAATCCGTTAACCACATATTCTTTGGGACAAAATAAGGAGACTTTTCTTATGTCACTTTTCATTTGAACGCTTCCTTTTCGATATACCGGGTGTCAAACCTCACTTTTTAAAAGTGTATTTTTGTATTACCTCTGGTGTGTTTTAAGTTATCGTTTTCAAATTTGGTACAAATCTTACTCTGCACCTTCTGTATGATTTTAAGTAAAAAATTCAAAGAACTAATAGAAAAATAATAGGGGTGTGGTAACCTTTAACCCCCCATTTTTTCTGACGAACGCCTATGAACGTCGCATCCATTTTTTATAGTAGTTTGATGATTTATCTAACTTTTTTGGCTCTTGTAAACTTTTGATGTGATGCTTCCTTTATGACATACTTTTAGTTATTCGACCAGGTGTTGCGATGTTTTTAACAATTTTTTTATTTTATTAATCAGAATAAATTTATAACTTAAAACAATCAATTGTGCTAATAATTGTAATACGAAGTTGGATGCAAATAATTAAATTAAATGTTCGATGTGTCCACCGCCTTCGCGAATGCACCTTCTGACTCTTTTTATAACTGAAAACCGAATCTTTTGGAAAATATTCGGTTTCAATCTAAATACCTCTGCACCTTCTGCGATGCGATCCCTCAATTGATTTTGATTTATTATTATTTATTATGCAAAATAAATTTAAAAATAGGCTTATCTTAAAGTTCGTAACAATATCTGTCAATTACTTCTCTTGTGTTTTAGCTTTATTTGCAACGGTTTCAAAGATATTCGAGTTTGAAAATCGGCTCATTTTTAGTTTTTTCTAAATAACTACGAAAGTGGGCAACACTGATCGAAACTCAAAACGTCATTTGATTGGTCTTGAAATTCTGCCCAATATTGCTAATTTAACCGATTCTGTAACTGTTAATAACAAAGTTACCCATAGAAGCTTAGTTAAAAATAAATCCATAATAATGGCTTAAAACACTTACTTACTTACTTTTTTGTAACACCTGATATATATATATATATATATATATATATATATATATATATATATATATATATATATATATTATTTATTGAATTGATAACTTTTTTGATAGTTAATAATATTTTTCTGAAATGATAAGATTTTCCCAAAAACTCTATTGCCCCGTCGATAAAAAAAATCAAGATTTTCTTAAATACTAACCCAACTATCCAAAAATGATTAATTACATTTAATATTATTGGAGGTTGCAGTTTAAGAATCTCCTCTTTTACTCGAAAACGGTAAGTTAAATGGAAAAATACCAAGAAAACTTTTTTGCTTGTTTGTGAAAGGTTTCAGGTGCAAAAATCACAGGGTGTTACAAAAAGATGATAAAAATGATTTGACCTTACCTTGTAAGTACATCGCAGCCCAAAAAATACTGGTACTGCTTGTTACTGTAGACACTTCCAAAATTCAAATTTTGATGTGCCTACTAACGCAACTGATTATGTGCCGTCAAACCAAATGCACACAGCCAAAATTTTGCTGTACCTGAATTTTTTGAGCGCGATAATACGCTAATGGAAGCAAATGTCAAATTTTAACGTTACGTAGTGCACGACACTACGGTTTACATTTTCAAACACTTTTTTTTACATTTCTCGACGTTTTGTGGCCCAAACAATACGAAAACCACATTTTTAGAAAAGAACATCTCGTGTCTAATTATATGTCTGTGTGTGCGCGATATCTTTCGAAACATTAAAGCTATCGATAAAAAAAGTTTTTACAAAAAAAAATTGCGTGTCTGTGTCTGTTTGTGTGTGTGCGGGATATCTTTTGAACCATTAAAGCTATCGATACGAGTACAAAAATTCTTTGTCATACAATCAAGCTCAAGGACAAGTTCGTAAATGAGCAAAATCCAACCAGTGGCGGAGCATTTTTAGGGAATTAGAAAATTTAAAAATTCATTGCGTCAAATTTTAAAAAGTTAGACGATTAAAAAACACACTAATACTTTTTTATATAATTTTAAAATAAAAAAAATATATAATAATATAATATAATAATCATACAAAATTGTGCATTTTTTAATTTATCAACCGATTTTTTTGAAAGTCGGGTATGAAGGTTTTTAGAAAGCTAAGTATAAATCATTTGTCAAAATTAAAAAATTGAAAATGGCGGATCAAAGATGGGGGATTATCGTGCTTCTTTATTTTATCAACCGATATTTTTGAAAGATGGAAAGATTGGGGTTTTTTAAGATCGCTTAGAATAAATCGTTTGTCAAAATTTAAAAATTCAAAATGGCGGATCAAAAATGGGGAATTGTGTTTAAAAACCGATATGACTCAAATTCAGGTATTGTGGTCTTTGAAATTATTTATGTACATACACGAGAAAGCATTATGGCAGATAATTTGGCAGCGGTTTTCACAGTTTTGCAATAAAAAAGATAAATTAGATGTTCTGAAAGCATTCGAAATTTATAAACATAAACAGAAAGTATCTTTAATGAACGAACAGGTTGATCTTATACACTCACCTTTAACAGATATTTGAAATATAGAATTATAATTCACATCAAGTTTGCTGTCTTACCTTAATGATTTATTACCATAACGACTTGTTTGTTATTTTACTTATATATTTTCTCTTGATAATGATACATATTGTACTGAAACGCGTAGTCAAATAAATAATTATAGAAACGAAATTCTGGAATTGTATTATATTTAAAACATTAATGCCATTAAATATGGAATTTCGCGAAGTAAGGTTAAAGAACATAAATCACAGAAAGAAAATAATTCTTCTTTTTATGACGAATAGTTAATTTATGTACCTAAAAAAGAATAGAGTCTACAGTGTTATTTCAATGTATCCTGTAATAGTTGTATATCAAAGAGCATTTGATATAAATCTTTAAATAGTATAAGTTGAATTTTATTATCTGCAGGTAAATTGTGTCCTGCATCATGACAATCCACCAGCAGACACTATGAATCAGTATTCGAAATCCACAGGCGAGATACTTTTATCTCTTCATTCTCTCCTGACGATCCCTGCAATGCAACATTTTTTCTACTTCCGGGAATGAAACGATATACGGTGGAGGGTGTGACTGATGATAAGATTGAAACATAAACAATTATAGAAGTGCTAGTTGAAAAAATTTTTCAACTTTGACAACATTTTTACATCTTTAACAATTTTTAACAGATAATTGTAAGTGTAACTGTAAGTGTTATCGAAACGTTTAGATTGTATAATTTAAAAAAACCCAAAAAAGATAAGTATTTTATTATGTGTGATAATGGTGAAAGTTTACATTTTCATATTTTCATATTTACATTTACAAACTTATGGTTTCCTAAAAACTGGTAAGCGTAATTTCATATTTTACAGATAACGCTTGAAGAGAAAATCATTTGATGTATACACCATCATCACTCAATTATTGTTAATGTACTTTGATTTTTATAAATATTTTGTATACATTCATTGATTTTAATTAACAATTATTTACTCCTCACAATGTATGTTCTCGGGTAGAAAAGTGATTATATGACATTAAATTCTGTTAGTAAACGACGAAAAATTTAGATTTAGCCTTGTTGATTGTTCGTTTAATGAATCTTAATTAAATCTTAATTAAAAAATAATTTTATTTACAAAAAGTGACACATTCACCAATACCCACTAATTTCAATTCCTGTTTTCAAAATATCAAATTATAAACCAATTAAAAATCTGCTCAATGGGCAGTTTTTAAAATAATTTTTATTATCATTCAGTATAATAAGTACCGAGATTGTGATGGTCTGGTAAATATGGATGTTTATTTGACGTTACCAAGTAATTTTGCATTTTTTTCGCACTTGTTAACACAGCTAGCAACTGGTTATTACGTGCGTAATAATTGTCGTCTTAAGTAGTGAAAGCAATTTTTGATACTAAGAAAATGTTTCGTTTTACGCAACTCATACAACGTTACTGCCTTATTTTTTCGTTTAAATTAGCGATAAATTGTTGTATATTACGTGTTCTTCATGGCAGAATTACAAAATGGCGAACTTCCCTTAAATTGCCGAAATGCATGGTATAAATCAATTACTTTCGTACCCAAAGGATATGTAGGGTGTCTAAAATTAAATGAGGAAAACTTTCACGTTTGTAACTCTTTAGGTCGAGGTTTGCTCCTTATGTACATTAGAAAACCGCACATTGTGCAAGCTATTTCTAGAGTATTTCAAGCCCTCATATTCAATTACACTAAATTTTTGAAGCAGACTGGTCGTGAGTTAGTGCAATGAGCGAATCGCCTTGTTTAGACAGAACTAGAAAATTTGAAATTTTTGTTAAATGGAATTTGTATTATGCTTATCATAGATATTTGACTTATTTGTCTGCTTAGATATAAAGGAGTGCTAAGAACTTAAAACTGATTTTGAATATACTCTTACAGGTGTATTGCGTACGTCTTATGGGAATTACTAACGGATGAGAATATTACATAAAAAATGTTTTGCATACATTCATTGATTTTAATTAAGAACACAATTTAAATATAAAGGTTGCTTTAGAAACTTAAAGCCATTTACTTTGTGTTTAATTGAGAAAATTCAGACCAAGACGTTTATCTAAAAATTCTTTCGATTGAAGTTATAGTTTTTAACGTGTCACATTTTACACGATTTCGATAATATTTTTGAATTTTATGGTTGGCTCCGTTTAATTAAAAATATCTGGTTGGAAACAAACACAACCTTCCAACCTACAAAGTAGAAGTTAAAATAAATTAAACAATTTTAATATTTTTTTTACGGCAATTAATCTACGTATTTTTTAATACGTTCATAACGAAAATAGGCAACATTGTAAAAACAAAAACCATAATCTGTCAGATGGGCGTTTAAAACTTCCTATCAGATAGACGTTAATATACGTATAGATGCAAACCTAAAAAATTCCAAAGCCCCCTGCTTCTATAAAATATCGATAATACAATTTAAGCATTTTCAGACTTAGTTTGATTTATATTAAGAAAATTTATTCAAAAAAGTTATGTAAAATTAAATTTTCTTTAAAAAATATGACTATACATTTTTATTTATAAAATTAATCGTTATTCAGAAATTTTTGCCGCTAAATTACGAGCCGTGTCAAAAAATTGCATAGAACATAATTAATCGATATGTTTGTCTATATATGGGTATTTTCATATCTTTGAAATACACAGCTGTTTCCGAAATATTTAATAAAAACAAAAAAAATGCTCCTAATACCCCCAACTCCACCGCTGAATTTCTACCAAAGTCTAATCAGCCCCAGGAGAAATACAAACAAGCTTAAATACGAAATTTGAAGTATGTGTTGTCGTTCTAGGGCTATAGTGGACATTAACATACATCCACATACACTCGTGCGCACACGCACGTACATACACACACAAACACACACGCCCCACCCACACCGACCGACCCGCCCACCGTTGGTATTAGTGTTTAGTGTTTGGTTTTCATTATGGCACAACAATTCCTTCATAATTATATTACTATTGCTCCAAAACACATTTATCCCATAATAAGATTTAATCACTATGTTTCAGTGTGTTTACGAATGCTGAATATGCTCATGTTAACTTACCTACTTAAATATAAACCAAGAATATTGTAGAATAATTGTAAAAAAATAATTACTAATTTATACCTTGACTCTTGCTTTGTTTAACCGAAAATACGTAAGGTGTGATAATGTGATAAATAGTTTTATCCAAATTTCGACATTATGATTTATATTGATCTGTTTACTTCATTATGTAACTCAAACCAGATATCATTTTTTGTTCATTTAAAACAAACATGAACAGCAACGCAACGGAGTGATTTAGATATTTTATGCAATTTATAACTTAATATTTTTAAATTGTATAAACATATATGCACCAATTTCAAAATATTTAACTACACAAATTGAATGTTAAACTAAAATGTCAGCTTTTCATATAAATTAGAACATGACCATATAAGACAACCTCCACCAATAATGATTTCAAAAGTAAGTACAAAGATTCTGTATATATACTTGATTTTTAAGTTTCAAAACAGATTCAAGCTGTGACAAAATATACAAGAAAAGATACTTCTTATCAACTTCCGAAGCTTCAAGAATCAGCGTTGCCATACCAAAACTAACAACACCAACATTTCAAACAAACACCAACAGTGAAACTGCAATGAATCTACTAATCTACAAAGACTGACAAGATACTAGAATTATCCACATGTTAGAACGAAGACGGTGCACGTTTAAAACACCTACACGCCACGATTATAGAATGTTTAGAAGCAATTTCAAACTTGGGAATGTCCTCAACCACACGGGGAACATTTATAAGCCGTATCATTAACCGCAAATGAGTTCCAGAAACAAACATTCCAATCTCTTGAATCATCAATAACAACACCCAACCACAACAGTTCATTAAATTCAACAACTAAAATATATGCGTTTACTGCAAGAAGCAACACACAATCTATCACGTTACCGATATTGTAAACGCTACATCACACAATATTGCACAAGGATCCAATACAAGCAAGACCAACAATCAACGACAAACATTTCCATCGGGAAACAAAAGCGCTAACCATTAACCAAACAAGGAGTACGGCAAGCTATCGTACTTTCAGCAATCGCTATCGTACAAGCAGTGGTTCTATTAGGTACTCGCCTATTTAAAGTACAGATTGACCGAGAATCACACGCCCTATTCATAACAGAAGAAGCAGCCCAAATGTTACGCGCGCCCAGGATGAAAGTTCGAACAGAAATATCAGGCATAGGAGATGGTAGACAAAAGATATCAAATACAAAAATATCATCATGTAGAATTATTAGAGCTGTCAAAAATTACACAAAATATGACCGAGCAGCAACTCCTGGACATAAACATGAAATTGTGGCAAAATACAGTGTTAACGATCCTGCTATCAATAAACCAGGCCCAATAGACATCATCTGTAGGGCAAACGCATTTGCAAAGCTCTTTCTAGATGGTCATAAGAAATTCAAAGAACGGTTAATTGATCAAAATACAGAGTTTGACTAGAAGCTATCCGGACACATCGGTATATTGCAATCCAAGAGTATTGAAACTGATAGCATGGTTTCTTGTCCTGAACGGAAGGAGCAGCTAACAAAGTTTCCGGAACTAGAAGAAGTTTAGAAGATTCACTTATCACAAGACGATACAATGTGCTTAGAACAATACAATAACGCAACTATAAAAAGTGAAAACGATTCATATATTGTAGAAATACCTGTTAAAAATATACCATCAACATTGAAGAATGTCAAGATAGCAACAGCTTCATTGTTAACCGTGCAAACACCAAGTTTGTTAGAAGAAAATAAAACTGAAAACCCATATCATCACAGCTCGTGCTGCAAGATGGTTTACTCTCTAAAACAATTGAGACAACTCTCCAATGGAATCCACGAAAACCTAGGCAGAAGATGAATGTGTCAAAGACAACATGAATCTCCGCTACCCAAAATTTACAGAAAATCAAAGAAGGGCGATTGGAAAATTAGTAAACACAGTACAACCACTGTAACCTGGAAGCAACTAAGTATGTCCAAGATTTGGTTATATACAGCCAACAAATCAACGAGTGTCGCAGTAACCTATAACGGCGTTGGAGAAAAAAAATTAACTGGAGTTATTCAAACCCTATCATACAAAGAAAATATAATTTTGTCGCGTTATGTCAAACCAATTAATATATCATTTAATGAGACACGAAAACATGCAATGTATGAGGCAATCCCAGAGGAAGAATTCATCAAAACACGTTCATCAATCTGATCAATGTAAAAACATGCCTCCTAGAACATTTTTATAAGAGTTTGGAAGAAATTGCACACCAATCCTGAATGAAAAATATATTAATATTTTGTGGAGGACTAATAATAAGTATATTTCTTTAAGGAATCTGTAAGTGGGAAAAATCATGCAGACTACGAAAAAAGATGTCCACGAAAGAAAGATTAAATATCGTGAATTATAAATTAAAAAATTCTAATTTTATCCACATCTTTAAGGTTCAATTATTGTAAACAGTTTTAGCCTAACAATAGTTCTGTAAAAATGTAATATCTAGTTGCGTAGTATGCAGAATTGCACATATGTGCACCAATTTTAAAATATTTAACAATGAAGTCAGCTTTAGGTACATAAAAATTAGAACATGACCATATAAGGCAATAGCCACCATTAATAATTTCAAAAGTCAGAATGTGCATTCTGTACATATACTCAATTTTTAGTTTAATAAAACATATTCAAATATATTTGCTTCTCCAGTAGTACTTGTTTTAGTAAGTTATATTAAAATTTGACAATTGAGATTGGCTGTCACAAGTACTATCCCCTTCGACCCTTTAGTACTTCAGGCAAAAGTTAGAAATATCCACCTGTTGTGAAGTGTTAGAATATTTTTTTAACACAAAACTTCGAAAAAATCCTATCAACGTTAGCGTTAAAGAAAGATGTTCTCATTGAATGACTTTTTTGGAGTAATAGTGTACATTTTTTTAAATTTAATTATGCTTTAGAACATCAAGTTTTCACGTAACGTATGTAAATTATAATTCTATATTTAAAATATCTGTTAAAGGTGAGTCTATAAGATCAACCTGCTCGTTCATTAAAGGTACTTCCTGTTTATGTTTGTAAATTTCCAATGCTTCCAAAACATCTAATTTGTTTTTTTTTATTACAAAAATGTAAAAATTTAATGTTGTTTTGTGAAATCATAAAGTGATTATTTACTATTAACTTTGATTTGTCTGTTTATATTTATAACATCTAATGTGTTCTTTGTATCTAATTACAAAGTTCCTAAGCGTATAAAACAGAATTACAGAATGTGCAGCTCAATTTATAAATACCCAACTTCAAAATGTCGTTGGTTGAATCTTTGGCATTAAATAAACATTTAAAAACAGTGGATCATTTAAAAACAGTTTTGAAAGCTACTTTGTACTTCTGGTTATTTTGTAATATGTAAGCCACATTTTTTAAATAAAAAATATGAAATTGATATGTATTTATTTTCTGTCGGTTCTGTGTTAACTGTTAACGACATTTGGAAGTTAGGTATTTATAAATTGTACTGCACATTCTCCAATTCCTTGATATTAGATACAAATAACACATTAGGTGTTACAAATATAAATATACAAACAAATGAAATTATGCCAAACATTTAATAGTAAATAATCACCTTATGACTTCACAAAACAACATTAAATTTTGGTTTCGAATATATGTACGTATGAAGAGAGAGCTATGTAATCGGTTTAAACTATTAAACACTTTTTTTACATTTCTCCACGTTTTGTGGCCTAAACAATACGAAAAACACATTATTAGAAAAGAAAAACTCGTGTCTGATTGTGTATCTTGTGTGCGCGATATCTTTTGAAACATTAAAGCCATCGACATGAAATTAGGTACAACAATTATTTGCCATAAAATCTAGGCCAAGTTCGTTAATGAGTAAAATCCAACCAGTGGCGGGACATTTTTAAGGGGTTTAGAAAATTAAAAAATTCATTATTTCAAATTTTAAAAAGTTACATACTTAAAAAACCAACCAATACTTTTTATATAATTTCAAAATAAAAAAAAATATATAATAACCAGTGACGCGCCGTTTTCAGGGTACAAAATTGTGCATTTTTTAATTTATCAGCTGATTTTTTTTTATAGTCGGGCATTGAGGGTTTTAAGATCGCTAAGCATAAATTATTTGTAAAAATTAAATAATTCTAAATGGCGGATCAAAAATGGGGGATTATCGTGTTTTTAATTTATCAACCGATTTTTTTGAAAGTCCGGTATTGGGGGTGTTTAAGATCGCTAAGTATAAATCATTTCTCAAAATTTAAAATTCAAAATGGCGGATCAAAAATAGGGGATTATCGTGTTTAAAGTCCTATATGACTAAAATTCAGGTACTGTGGGCAATTGAATAATTTTGCAACTTCGTTAATTTGTAAAACATTATCTAAATAAAAAAAATGTAAAAACTGCCGAAATTTATAAAAGTAAACAGAAAGTACCTTTAATGAACGAAAAGGTTAATCTTATAGAATCATCTTTAACAGATATTTGAAATATAGCCAAATAAATAATTACATAAACGAAAATTGTAGAATTATATTGTATTTAAAACATTAATGCCATTAAATATGGAATTTCACGAAGTAAGGTTAAAGAATATAAATCAAATTGTAAAATTTTAAAGCTATTATTTTTATAATCTTTGTAGATCCCACATGCAAAATTTTATAAATCAAACTGAATCAAGATTAAAATTAAAAGCCGCGATATTAGTCATACGTGATCATGGTATAAAAACCAATATTGCAAAGAGGCTTAAAATCTTTTTATTTATACTTATATTTTGGCAGTGTAGTAGATTAAAGCAAAACAAACACTGGAAAAATTAAAGATGTTGAATGGTAATTATACTGGTGGGTGTAAATACTTATACAGTATTACCACACTAATGTTTCTTACAATGATTAATTTATGTTATGACCTTTTTAAATAGTTACGTCAGCTTACCTCTACAAATCTTTTTACCGCCTCTTTACTTAATACATATCCAGCTCCTCCACTCATATAACCCTGTTTAACAAATGGTTTAAACCTACATCCAAAATAAATTGGTTCTGATGAACTGTGGTTCATCAGCATGTAACGCAAATTTTCTAATACCACATACCTAAAACATTCATTTAAAGACATCTATAAATACATGAGTTTCATATATACGTGTCGTCGTCTGCTTTTAGAAACCAATCGGCTTGATCAAAATGATGCTTGTGTACATACTTAAATGCTTCTTTAGTTTTTGACCATAAATTATTTCGCCCTTCTTTCACTGGTAAAGCAATCGAAGGTAATGACGAATCTAAAATGGAATACTAATTACACATGTACAAATAATCACAAAAATACTTACCTTCTTCTGAGCTCATGAATAATAAAATATTACATCTTTTCCCCCACGTATTTTTAACGTGTTTAGCTTTTTTCTCATGATTCTTTGGGCCAGTCATAATCCAACATAAAACCCTAACTTGTTGAAATAAATGATCAGCAACACTAGAATTTTCCATTCTATGAAAAACTTCATCACTACTATGTGTACCAGGATCATTAATTGGTCCAGCTAAGCCTTCCATTTGAGCACTTGTATGAGGATCGCTGAGTTCTTGATACATATAATCCCCAGAAGGTGATAAAATTAGGTAAGCGGTCATAAATCCTGTCATCATCCCAAAAATTAGTGCTGCCACAAAATTTTTGTTGATACTTGACCTAAAAATAAGAAAATTATATGTATTGGCCATTTATCTATTGTTAAAAATAAAATAATTATTCAATTTTGAAGCAGTTTTCAAAAGTATGTACTTATGAGAATTCGGTATATGTAATAATTATTATCGTGTAATAAACTCTTATCTAACCATTTTAAATGCTTATAAATTGCAAATGTTGCCTTTTTATAGACTGATAGGTACAGAGTAATTAATTGTGGTAATAACAGCTCAAAATCTAATTAATACTGCTGACACAAGTTGTAGATAATGAAACCGAACATTGTTACAAGTTGTAATAATTTAACAGTTTTAAGCATTGGAAACAAGTCCTATACTGTTACTTAATCCTAATTACTAAAACCATTAGTCTTATTCCTATCAAGCTAAACCATCCCCCACTCAAACACAGAAATACACAAGTTGAGAAAGCTCTTCTAGCATTGCCAGACCGGAGAAATTGCATTGTCAAATATATTTAATATTCTTGTTTATGGTTAAAAAAACTACAATTATAAAAACATAAAAGACGACGACACGCGAAGTTCCCAAGCGGTCACCAATCCAAGTACTGATAGCGCCCGACATTGCTTAACTTCGGTGATCGGAAAATTAAATATCATATCTAGATTAATAATTTTGTATTTTGACCACCGATTTGACCAAGCTTCCGATGAGATTCAAAGTTCGTACAAATGGTGACCCTTACTATTTTTTTCCTTTTTCAGATTTTCAATATTCCCTAACAGAAACACGCTACACACCCACACACACACACACACACACACACACACACACACACACAACACACACACACACACACACACGCGCGCACACGCACACACACACACACACACGCACACAGCGCGCTTCAACCACACACACACCACACACACACACACACACACACACGCCGCGCACTCACTCACACACACCACGACACACACACACACACACACACGCACGCACGACACAGCACGACACACACACACACACACACACACACACACACACACACACCCACGAACCGACACACACACACACACACACCCCCCAAGAACCGACACACCCACACACGCACGCACCCTCCCACCTACGTACACCCACCCACCCCTCACACACACAACCCACGCCCGCACGCACGTACCCATCCACCCACGCACACACGCACGAACGCATCCACCCACCCACGCACGCACCCACCCACACTAACGCACGCCCCCCCCCACACGCACACACCTAACCACCCACCCACCCAATAACGTCGTATTTAACTTTTGAATTTCAATTTTTGAGTTGATTATTTGTTAATTATTGGTTATAACCCGAACAAGTAGGTCCAGTTTTATTTTAACCGCCACAAGTTAGAGTTTAAATAAACCTTGCTGAAAGAAAATCATATTAAACCTTTTACTCATGTTTGTATGTCGTTTAGAGCCAAAGGCGGTTCCGGTTAACCTGAAACAAGCTTTTAACCAGTAATCCTTCCCGTATATCCAGTATAATCAATCCTTACTTTTATCCAGGCCCCAAAAATTTACATCCCAACTTTTTTTTCTTGATGAAAAACAGCTTTCTGTTAATGTATACACCAATACGTTGCATTGTTATAATACAGTAAGCGATCAACATATATTATACGCGAAACTAAATTCTCTGTTTCCTAAAGAGGCCAATTAATAAAAACCATCTAACAACGATTGAGTTAGCAGTATGGATTAACACACATTAATTGTCATTTTAATTATCCCTGTAAATAGTTTAACTAAGATTTCTAAACTAAGAGCGTTACCGTAACTTTAATTAGTATTAAATCTGTAAATATCATATACATATAAAGTTTCATAGATGTAAGTTTATTTCTTAAACAAATTTGACCTAATTAAATTTAATAGTAAGACATCGCCCATTTGTATTGCCTGCACTGTAGTATTCAAAGAACCAAGACTTAAGAGAAATTTTATTTCAAAATATAAAATACCATATGTAAATAGCGTTGTATAAAACTTTTGTATTAAACAGAGTTAACTCATAGTTTCAAATAAACTGATGTGCTATGTTTTGATTAAAATTAAACGAGAGGTCTTATTATGACTACTTGTGTAATATTAATAGCGTTTTCCATAGTAACCTAACTCACACCGTTCCAGGGCGACCACACTCACGTCTTAACTAGAGGTAGTTGAGGCTGCCTTATTTTGATTGTCCTTTCTGTTCATTTATATTTGATTTTTTATTTTTTCATATATATTTTTGTTATAGTACACTTCAGTTAATTATTTGGAATTGTACCGATAGACCGATAGTCATAATATTGTTACAGAACTGGACTTAGTAAACTAAGGTGTTCCACACCGCCAGAAAAAATTAATCCGTTTAAATCCTAGACAAACGAAAAATGTATGTTACAGACCGAAAAAATAAAACCCGATATTTACAAGAATCGAGCCGAAAAAAAAGGAGTACAAGCAAGGACGAAGCCCCGTATTCAAAATGTTAACCCCCAAGAAAGGCACCCTTCAGAAATTGCTAGTCGTACGAAAGCCTTATTTTAATGTCTCGCACCCAGCAACCAGTTTCCGCCAAGCCCTCGAGATTACCTATAGAATGAAGCGAGCGCTGCTATCTTCAAAGGTAAGAAGAGTTGAAATTCTTTACATAGGTAACCTAAATGATTTAAATTAACGATTTTATTTTAACTAGCAAAATACCCGTGCTTACAACGGGATGGTACGTCAACAGACACTAATAGAAACCTACTGGGTCTTCCTTAACTTATGAAATATGAACGGCCCTTTTTTATTCAGTTTACTTTATAGAGCTTACTGTGTACTGTATATTAACCCTTATTACCTACCCTCTGATATTAGTTTCAAACACCTAAACATACTCCCGAAATCATGCCTCCAACATGCTTTTGCTAAGTCTCAAGGAACCCAATAATCCTCATTTCACCCCATTTCCTACCCCTTAGCACTTTCCTGAAATGAATTGGTAAATCCCATAATGATCTTCATTTTTGTTGTAAAAAACTGCTTAGTTTGATACCTAACATGATATTTTACAATATTTTGAACTTTCTATCTCTAAAACTACGCTTGAGGGATGATTAATTTCATAATTGCCTTTCCATTGCTATTGTCAACTATTTTCCATCCTCGCGATACTTCACAAGGTAGGTATACTTAGTTTAGAAAACTTATTTGCTTCCTTGTTGTTCCGTTCCGTTTCTACCCGTTAGGGAATCATTTCTAAGAAAAGTCAAAACACGCGTTTCTTTATTTTTTAAGGACCATCTAATTTTCATGTTTCTGGGCTTAACGGCTTTTTATATATATTCACTTTGTTGAAATAATTGATCCCCTTTGGAACCCAATTTCATTCCCCTAAAGTAAAATTTCAAAAAACGTTCGATTATTAACGAGAATTGGTTCCTCGATTTTTAAACTTTTAGCTGCTCGAGTTTATAAAAAGGCCCATTTTATAACCCTTAATTTCTACCCCTTAGGGGTTTAATTACAAAACTACTCCTTTAATGTGCGCCTACGTGGTAAGGGATGCATGTTACCCAAACTTGAAGTTCCTAGGC
Source organism: Vesta saturnalis (assembly GCA_036346205.1). Lineage (NCBI taxonomy): Eukaryota > Metazoa > Arthropoda > Insecta > Coleoptera > Lampyridae > Vesta > Vesta saturnalis. The sequence continues at coordinate 2,382,109 of JARFJB010000176.1, forward strand.
GTAACGGTCTGACCTGGACGTTGATTGATGAGTTAGTGAGTAAGTGAATGAGGAAAAAGCCCGTTATTAAGATAGATTATTGTATACACGCATTAACAAATAATTCATTTTTAGCCCCCTTCCATATATAAAAACCGTTACAAGATATTGGCACGTCAGAGTCCTTTCAAGTTACCACACGCCCACGCTTATAAAAGAGGATTTATTTTCGGGACATCTGACGCTTTGGGGACTCTCCTCTTGGCCTGCATCAGAAATCTTTTAAGACATTCGGGACTCACAAACCTCCTAACCGTCGTATACGTACCACAGTTTACTGTACACTTCACCTTTACGTGAGTTAATACAAGCCGCCACACCACCAGGGGACGAAAGTGTCACGTAAGGTGTATTTCCCAATGACGCTATCTTCCGTCAGTGGGAAGAAAGATGAGTTCCTATTTCTACCGACGTCTAAGGGGATACGGTCTGCCCAACTACCTTTATCCGCAAGCGATTCTACATACATATGCATGCCTACACCAACACAAACTCCAGACGAATGAGTCATGCAGGCTGCTTGCACAACGCCGCTGTCTTTCACCATCGGTCAGAGTGGTTCTACCGGCCGACATATACACATTAAGAGACGTATTAAAGGTTGTCGTATTATAAAACAAGAACCAGTTCAAGATTTCGATAGTTATTTTCTACCAACCGAACAAATAACTTCTAGTTTTATTTTAACACTTAGAAAATGTTCTCGTTAACCTGGACCTATGTAGAAAGATCCAGTAATGTCAAAGATCCTGTCCTGCAAGTAGATTCAGTATAATTGATCATGAATTTATCAAGTAATGACGTTAAACAGTAGTAACCCGAACGTAGATCATCTCCTTGGTAAGAACAAGTTTCTGTTAATATATAACTCCAAGAAGTCGCTTTGTTATAACCTAGTAAGCAAGCGATACATCATTTATCGAAAGTAAATGCTTTACGTGGTCTAAAGAAACTAATTTAATTAATAACCATCAAGAAGAATCAAAATATTTTGATTAAAAATTATTATTAATTTTATTAAATACATAAATAAAAAGTTTACCTCGAGTAAGATTTGAACCTACGGCATTTACTTTGATAGAGTAGCGCTCTAACCAACTGCGCTATCGAGATACAAGCCCCAATCGATGTAAATTTTATCTTTATGTATGTAGAACAAAAACTTATAATAATAAAATATTTTGACATCTCAATTAATTCTTAAGATTATAACTATTTACGGAAAACGATAACTGTAACTGTTATAGAAATGTTTAAATTTATATAAAAACTAAATAAAAAATGCACGATTTAATATCCAAAAGATAAGTCTTTTGATTATGGGTGATACAAACCCTAATGTTTTACTGAATTTAAATATTTGAAAATGCAAATGGACTTGTAATTGCCAGTTATAAGATCATTAAACGTGCTTAAACGTCACAAATTTCATATAAAAAACAATCATTCATTAAATAATAAAAACATTAAGCTAAAAAAACACGAAACGAACAAGACTAACGGGTGTCATGTTACTTTAGATCTAAAATACACAAAAGAAATGCTACTCTGCATTTCTTGAAAACATCTGTTAAATGTCAAAAGTGGTAAACGCAGCGCTTCGTGGACACCATCAGAAACTTCCAACCAAACCACGAAGAAATACTGGTAAGCTTCGACATCGTGAGCCTATTCACAAATGTGCTCACCGATAAGGAACTAACTATCATAAGGGACAGGCGATGAAACGTTAGACGAATGCACGCAACTCTCGGTAAACACAATAATGGCAACATGGCAAGCATAAACTGGATGAATTCCAAGATCATCTAAATAGCCGCACACTCTATAAAATTTACAATGGAATTTGAGTCGGAACCGAAACTGCCGTTCCCGGATGTACTCGTACACAGGAATGACAACAATTTCACGACAAGTGTATATAGGAAACCAAACCACACGGGGAGGTACCTCCTGCACTACAATCACCACAAAAGCGTGAAGTTAAGCGTGGCAAGATGCTTGTACGATAGAGCGAAAACAATATGCTCAAAACACGAGGACCTGAAAAAAGAAAATGGCTGGGTAGATCTAGCATCTAACTTAAATAGGGAAAGGGTAACCGAAAAAGAAGAACCTAAATATACAGCGATAATACCAATATATATATATATATATATATATATATATATATATATATATATATATATATATAAGGTACCTCAAGATAAAATACGAAGGATGGGCAGTAAACACAAGACACGCACTGCCTCCAAATCGACCAGAACGCTCAAAGGAACACTAACCAAAACCAAACTACACAATGAAGACCAGAATTCCGAGAATTGTGTATACAACCTACCATGCAAAAATCCAATAAACCAAGCTAGTGTAGAAATGAAACTCATATGGACCCAACCAAGCGCGAAGAGCTTAGGCGCAATACACCTGCGCAATAGGTTACGGCGCAACATGCGCAATAAACTACTACAGTGAGTTCTCAGGAACAAATTACGACATATGTCCCTCTTTAAAATTTACCCCAAAATGCACCCCTAAAAAGTTACACGCTCTTAAAGTTCAATTTTAAATGTAGGAAAGGAAAGGAAAATGCCACGTATTTCATTCCCTCCCCAAGGGGGAGGGCGGGCTGCTCGAGCTCTCCGAGCTCCTTAAGCCACAATCATGGATTTCCAGCATACATACATTACGTATATATGTGTGGTGGGATTACGGATGGGTGTGGTCAGTACAGGATCGGAAGGAACGGAGTTAGGGTTCTGAGGGGGAAAATACTACCCCAGCATTCGCCTAAGCAGCCGCACGTAGTGTGCGTATACGCAGTGACCATACCGCTACATGTGTATGAGGAAAACCCCATGAAGAAACCTCATACAAGGTAGACGGTAAAGGGAATCGAACCCATTACCTCCCGAATGCTAAGCAGATCGTGTCACCACTACGCTACCAGTTCAGTTTTAAATGTAGAAAAATCACTTTATCTTCGATCTATCTTACATAAGTCAAAATTTGATAGAAATTTCAAAAAAATCACTAGAGCTACCAGTTCTGCAGTGGCGTCAACCTTCAACTTTAAACAAAATTATTTTGTAAAATAAATTAAAATTTTTCTGCTTTACTTTGGTAATATATTTTAAAATAAAGGAATTTTGTCTGTTAAATTTTTCCGTTAAAATCGACGGTTCTCGAGAAAATTTGAAAAATAATTTGTATTTTGCAACTAACTGATCTGTGCGTATTTGATAATTGTTTTATTTTAGAAATACATTTTAAAATTAAGAATTAAAATAAAAATTAAAAAAATAAAAATATTAAAATAAAACACTGATTTTGTAATAATTGCTATAAGTGGCCCCCATTAATTTTATTGCAAAGATTCGCTCAACGTATAACAGACATTCGCGTTGATTGAAATATACCTGGAATTTGCCTAATTTCCTTGAATACTTTAATAATGCGATTCCAGAGATCGTCTGTAGTCATTGCTGGAATTAAATAGAATTTTTCTTTAACATCATCCCAAACAAAGAAATCTATTGGATTGTAAGCCGGTGATAACCCAAACAAACATCTGCATTCTAAGAATATTTGTGAAACAAATCGATCACTTCATATATAACAACACGCTGCTAAGACTGAGTAAACCGAAAGGTTCCACGGTAATTAAGGTAATGAAACAAAACGCTATTCAATTTTTACCACAACTTCACTAATTAACAAATTTCACACCAACGTTCTCAAAACATCGACATTATCCCAAAAAAGTAAACAAGGTTTTAATAAATATTTCGATCTTAATAGAAAAAGGATTTCAACCATCATCAGAATTAATTTGAACAGGTATAAATATTACACCTTAGAAACTTAGATCAATCGTACGTGACAATAAATTTAATTCAGCACTATCCACTTTTATATGATAAATCGAGACTAGAGTTTAAGATACATGCATAGTTGGCAATTGCTCATTTGCTGGGAAGTTGTAATAATAAATTATGATTTATTAATTGTTTTGAAATTATCAGTTATTACACATTCAATTGACACTTCATAGGGAAGTGCGCAAATTCATTTCTAATCAGTATCTCGCACGCCGTGTCTTTAAGAATTGAAGATTTTTCGCTATTTCACATTGTGATGTCTTATGGTATCGTACTCTGCGGTAATACTATAGACGCATAAAAAATATTTAAAATCCAAAAGAAAGTTATTCGATAATGGCATCAAGCCGGTACGGCGAGCATTGCAAACCACTTTAAAGGATTTCCTTCACAACGTTGGCATATCTTTCAAAGTTTAACATTAGTTAAAAAATGTATTCTTTTATTACTGATAGAGGGCGCCAAATGATCCAAAAGCGCGAAAGTAACTTATTTGCAAAAACAATAACATAACACTTCAACAATTAAATTTTAATAGCAACAATGAAGGGCAGTGAAAAAAAAACATTAAATTTTTAGAAGATGTTCAAATTGTTGTCCTTGTACTTGAATACATTTTTCAATTCTTCTTCCTAAGGATTGACGGCATCTTTGAAATATTCCTGGGTTATTACGGAATCTATCTGCGGATTCCATAATTCTTATCCATAGTTGCTCTTCATTGTGTATTTCTACAGAATAAACATCATTTTTCATGAATCCCCAAAATGAAAAATTGAGGGGATTAAGGTCGGGACTACGAGCTGGCCAGGGTACAGGTCCCCATCGACCAATCCACGTATTTCCAAATCTCCTATCCAAAAATTCCCTTGCCAATCGAGAAAAGTGAGCTGGCGCGCCATCATGCATGTAACGCATTCTACCAATAATAGCCAATGGAACATCCTCTAATAACGTATTTCGATACAGTTCACCTGTCAATCGATTGGGCAATTGAAATGGGCCAATTAAGTAATTGTCAATTATACCTGCCCACAGATTAATAGAAAACCCACATTGGTGAGTTCTAATTACGGTGTTGCAAATAAGTTACTTTGGCGCTTTTGGATAATTTGCATGCATCGGATGCATTTTTCTCGTAAACCGTTGGTACTAGCGACTTCAATAAGGTATACCTTTCTGAAGCAGAAAAGATGGGAAAACAAATTTTTCTAGGCGAAAATAACATACAGTGTAAGCCAAAAAAGTTAGGACCGATTCAAGCAAGATGGAAACCTGTATGTGGCGCCCTCTATCAGTAATAAAAGAACTAAGGTCATATTTAAATTCTGCGTGATAAAAAGCCCCTGTATACAAAATTTCGTCCGCTTATTACATCATTGTAAAAAGATATTAAAAAAAAAACAAAAAAATAATTAAACTGCAACACCCTATATCTTTTAAATGAAGGACCTAAGTTCATAGGAACTTTTTTTCGTATTTTAGTGTCCACTATCGCGTGTCACTATGCATAGGACTTTATTCTATGTCACCCTGTATATACGGGGTATCCAGAAACTCTACGGATAAAAACTTTGCGTAGTGATTCTAGACCCAAAAATAAGAAAAAAAGTTCATATAAACCAAGGTCCGGAAACGCTTCGTTTAGGACCTACAGGGTGTGAAAAAATTTTATTTTCCTCGGTTTTTTTACCACCCGGTTTGAATTAGTTTGTTCCCTTTTCAGTTCTAAGCAAAAAAGGTATACTTCGCCGATGCCTCTCAGATCAACCGTTTTCGGGTTGATGAAGTTCAATTTAATTCCCTATAATCCTTAGCTAATTGGAATTAAAAATCAAAGTAACGTATGTTTGCATTTTTATTTTAACTTTGAATTTAAGAACGAAAATGAAGAAATAAATAATAAAACTAAAAAAATAAATGTTACAAAAGGTGTTCCACATGATGGCCATTTGTTTCGATACATACTCTCACCCGTTTCGATAATGAGCGGGAATTAAATTGAACTTTTCATCAACCAATGTCTCGAAAACGGTTGATCTGCGAGGCATCGACCAAGTATACCTTTTTTGCTTAGAACTGAAAAGGGAACAAACTAATTCAAACGGAACGTATTGACGTTCCGTTTAAGCAAAAAAGATATACTTGGTCGATGCCTCTCAGATCAACCGTTTTTGAGATATTGGTTGATGAACAGTGATTGCCCAGGTCATTTTATACAATAAAGTTCCTATAAACATAGGTCCGCAAACGCTTCGTTACCGATCTACAGCGTGTTGAAGTTTAATTTAAAAAAACAATCAAAATTAGATTTTTCCAAAACGACTTGAGATATCATAATGAAATTTTACGCGTGTCAATTGCTGTGGGAGACGCATACTTTGCAATACAACACGATGTTTCAGTCGTACCATTGGCGCGCGTATTGGCACATCACAGTTTATTTTTCAAGAAAAAAGTAGGATGCCGCTGATTTCTCTAAAAATAAAAAATATTTTTTAATTCTTTGTTCAATTGTGAAGAAAAAAGCTCTCTTGACTTTTTATCGTACGGCGTACCGTTTTTGAGTAAAAAAAAACATTTTAGTGCATGTCCATTTATTACAGAAAAAAAGTTTTAAAAATCAAGGGTTTCATTCAAGGGCAAAAACAAATATTTCACCAAACCAAAAATTTTACCAACCAAAAATTACAAAAACTGTTCAAAGTGACCACCTCGAGCTCGGATGCAAGAATCCAATCTTCTCTTCATTGACTGGCGAACTCTCTCAAAAACACCAGGATCTGTTTTAATTGAGTTGCACCCAGCGATGATTCGATTTCTTAAGTATTCTACGTTTTCCATTGGAGTAGCGTACACCAAGGAATTCAAATGGCCCCACAGGAAAAAATGAAGGGGATTTAAGTCCGGGGATCGTGCAGGCCATAAGTGAGGTCCACCCCGGCCAATCCAACGATTTCCGTATGCTTGTGTTAAGAAATCACGAGCTACTTGACTAAAGTGGGCTGGTGCGCCATCGTGCATATACCACATTGCATCTCTAATTGCTAATGGTACATCCTCCAGAAATCCAGGGAGCGTGTTTTCCAAAAAGTTGCGATACACCTCTCCGGTAAGTCTCCCGGGTAGAAATACCGGTCCAATTAGGCAGTCACCCACAATCCCAATCCAAACGTTCAAAGAAAACCGATGTTAAAAACGATCTTCAACAATTTCATTTGGATTTTCTTCACACCATACATGGTTATTATGGAAATTCCGTATTGCATTTCTTGAAAAACTCGCTTCATCGGTGAACAGAATCAACATCAGGAGTTGAGGGATTTGAACCATTTTGTGCAAAAGCCATTGACAGAATGCAATGCGAGAAGGAAAATAAGCAGGAAGAAGTCCTTGAACGCGTTGTATATGGAATGGATACAACAAATTTTCCTTAAGAATGTCCAAATAGTCCCATTACTTACATCCAAAGCGTCAGCAATTTTTCGAGTAGAAGTACCTCGATCTTCTTCAATCATGTCCAGCACATCCTCTCCCAGCTCTACCGTTCTTGCTCTCCTTGGCCTTCCTGCTCCTCCATTTCGTCTTAATGTGCCTCTTTCATAAAGACGCCGATGAATACATTCGAAAGTTTCAGGAGCAATACGGCCCGGAAATCTTTCAGTATACAACCGCCTAGCTTCTAATGCATTCCCATCAGCAAGTCCATAAATGTAGTGCATGTCGGTCATCTCGGCATTCATAAAGCGATTCATGATAAGGAACTTCAACAAATTCGACACATACAAAATTATTAATCACGAGACTCATTGAATATGTCAGTGAATAATACATGAATGTTTAAAAATATTTTTGTACGCATGATAAATGGAAATGCACTAAAATGTGGGGTAGGCATAAAATTTAGAGAAAAATAATTTCTTTCGTATAATAAATTTTTGAATTGTAATCAATAAAAATATTAAGTCTGTGGCTACAAAATCAATTCAAAATGTTACTAAAGGAGCATAGAAATGAAATTGAACAAAATAGTGGCTACTTCGGGCAATTATTATAGTTATTTAAAAATTATTATTAATTTTATTAAATACATAAATAAAAAGTTAACCTCGAGTAGGATTTGAACCTACGACATGTACTTTGCTAGAGTACAGTATATATATATATATATATATATATATATATAAATTAACACTTAGCTTTATGAATAACATGTTCTAAGTGACCTCCATTACGTTAGGCGCATAGTACCGTTCTTGCATATATGTGTCCATATTTGAAAATAGAGGCTGTTGCATCTATCGTATCGCTTGTATAATTTTCTCTTTTAACTGTTGTATTATAGACGCAGGATTACCTCTGAAAACCAATAGTTTCAGCATACCCCAAACAAATCCATCCGGAAAGTGAGATGGAAAAGAAAAATCGGTGAAACGTGAAATCACATTGTTTCAAAACGTCTCCCGCAGAAAGGTCATTGCAGCCTGTGCCGTGTGGCACGCTGCCCTATCTGACTGAAAAAACTGGCTATCGAAGGGTAAGTTTCTTGATCTGCAAAACCTCGGAAGATCATCTACAAACGGTGTGAGAAGTTGAGCAATATAGCGTTCTTGATTAACAGTTGCTGGACGTCCGTTTTCCTCAGTGAAGTAAGGGCCAATAATTCATCGTCCAGAAACTGCGCACCAGTTTTCACTATGCAACGGTATTTGGTCCTTGGAAACTTAAAAATCTATTGCTACGCCTATTTACACGACCCGACAAAAAAAAGACCATTGTTACTGTACCAGATGTTACTGACAAAACTGGGATTATTTTATTGCAAAGCAATGTGTTGCAGTTTCTCAAACTAAATTTGAACTTGTTTCCGGAAGTGAATGTTTTCTATTTGTATTATTTGTTTAAACATTAACATATTAAACAAACGTTATCATGTGTTCGTTCGGATGTTCGCATAGTACTTCTCAACCAGGTCTTTACTATTTGAAGTGATCGTCCTACAGTGGCCGTAGTACATGGGATTGTGATCAAAATAAAAAGGGTATGTCTTATGATGGGTTAAAAAACGTTGGTTTTACCGAGAAGGTCAATAATTTCAATATCCTTTAACTTGTTCTTAGTTATCTTTTTATTTCTCCAGAAGTTATACCATAGTTCATATCTTCCAATTGATAAAACTGTGTTAAATAACGTAAGTTTTCTTTCACGTGACATATCCATGTTGAGCATGTACAGAGGAAGTAGTTTTGTTAGGGCAAAAGCTGGGATATGTTCTTGGGAAAATCGAATGTTTAACGACGATATTATTAAATCTAAATATGGTATAATTAACGAACGTTTCCAGTAATCACTATCACAATCTGATGGCGGATTGTTCCTGTGTATTTGCCTGTTGGCAAGCCGAGGGACGTAAATTCCAATTCCTTGGCAAGATCTTGTGCTTTTGTGGATTTGGTAACAGCTGAATGTAACTGGTATGCGGATTTTCTCGTGGCGTAGTTTCCTTCTGTAGATAGCTTTTCAAGTGCTTTGACAATTTCAGGGAAATTTTGTGCAAATAATCGAATGCTTTGGTATTTTTCAGACCATCTTGTCCCACACAGTTGTGAAAGACTAGGAGCAGAATTCCTCCGAGTTGTGGATTCCCTAAAAAAGTTTATAATATCCTTCACCGTGTCAATAGTGTTTCAAATTTCCGCGACATTATTTGTGTTATTGACAACAAGATTTATCTTGTGGTTTGAGCAATGGAAAAATAATGCTCGAGTCTACTTTTTTCTTAAAATCGCTTGTAACGCCACCCTCTTTTCCGGCCATTGTAGCGTAGGCATCAAAACCAAGTCCTACACAACTTTGTGGTAAAAAGTTATAGCTGACCACAAAATTATCGATTCCTTTGGCAATCGTTGAGGCATCTTGTGCTGTCAGCTCCACAAAACCCACAAATTCTTCTCGAACTTAATCTTTGTATTCATCATAGAAGCGCAAGCTGATGAAAGCTGTTCCTTCCCCGAAATGTCGGCTGTTTTATCTGCTAAAACTGTGTAGACTATGGCTTTCTTAGAATCATTTATTACAACCTCCCTAATAACTTCGCGACATATATTTATCAATCGGTTTTTTATCTTAGGTGACGTATAACGTACATTCATCAGATCGAAAAAAAACTACCTTATCTGCTTCTTTACCTCCAACAGGCATGGACTTGCATCGGTAACAAAATCGTAACCCTTGCTCGGGATCCACGGATTTTGTAATAACTTCTTCTTACTTTCCATCGTCAGGTGAAATGTTTGTCCTACTTAACGATCCAGGTCATTTTCGTGGCAACCATCATTATCTTTAATTGCGGGAATGTCTACAGAGGCAGATGTTGACAGCAAAGATTCAAGACCGGGAACAGATATGTCCGTAAAAACTGAAGAAGTTGAAGGCTGTTCAGGCCTAGTTTTAGACGAGCTTGGCGATATAATTTGATCATTGTTTTCATCGCTCCCGATGCTACTGTCACAGTGAAATTTCATAAAGCTAAACTTATATTTTCGGTGTTACTACACGAGTAAACTTTAAACAGGCCAATTTAGAAAATATATTTTTTGTTTCTAGCGCCTTCTGCAACACCCTGGTATAAAAAAATGTATTGTTCAAGAACTAATTACTAAACACTACAAAGCACGATGGCAAAGGCAAAAAAAATGTAAGAGCGGTGGGAAAATATAAGAAAAATGCACGATCGTCAATTACGATGAACGAACACGCGTGTTTGCAATGTTTTGGCGTTGGCGTGGCCCCTGGCGTCGTCCCGTATCGTATCGCCGGTACTCGGTACTTGTCCAAACTACAAACGGTAGGTGCGTGTATGTACAGGGCCGCAATAAGAAATTCTGGAATTTATGTTACATGCAAATCTAGTAGACTGCGTGTTGTTTACATGTTTTTTCGATTTTGTTGTGGTGTAGTCTATAAATTTTTAGTACAGTAGTGGTTCATTTTTATTGTTTTTTAATATTTCCCCTACTTTACGTGTATGATTTTTATGTCTTAGTTTTATTATAAAATTCTAGGGTCTAGGGGGGCGGTAGCCCCCCTTGTCCCTCGCTGAATACGACCCAAAAATTAAGATAACAAAAGGTTAATGATCTTAATGATTACAACGGGAAATTTTAGTAACTAGCAAAAACATATATGATTTTTTAACTGTTTAAATCCTATTATCGGAACAATTAGTTAATTTTGTTTTAAGCCGGACCTCTATAAATATGAAGAAAAGATAGTGTGGTTCGTAAATGATTAAGAATTAAAAAAATTAGTGAATTGGCTATATCACCCTGTATGTTGGTTATAACGAACGAAAACCATTATATATGTTATCTAGGACTACCTCGGTGCTCCCTATCTACCACCAACTTATGCGCATTTCTCAACGAAATAGGCTGCATTACCTCGGTTATGCCCATCCGTACTGTTACTTAAGAAATTATTACGCTGTTCTAGTAATTTTATCGTACAGCCTTAATTGTGTAATATAACACATATCGTTATCGCACATACAAGGGCCCTTGACGTTATCATCTATTACGCATTCTTTACATATATTATTTCACCATTTAAAAAATAAAATAGGTTTTTCAGAAAAGCTATCGTTAAACAAACAGGAATTACTGTCCTTTAGATAGTTTTTTTTGTTAGTATGCTCATGCTTATGATTAGTATTATTACTTATTATATATATATATATATATATATATATATATATATATATATATATATATATATATATATATATATATATATAGTTTAGGTTATTTGCGTGAGCGTAGAGTGTTGGTTCGGTTAGCGAAGTTTCTCTGCAGCGTTTGTATACTCTGTGTTGTGATCACAATGTCTGCGTGTTGTATAGTGAGGTTACTGGAATGCCTGTAGTGCAGTCGATGTATACATCTAAGGATTCGTGGTCCATAGGAAGAAAATGTGGTTTCGTGTAATTTTAGTATATAAAGAAGCACGGTAATCTACTGGGTGTTTCAAAAAACCTTCCGCTAATTTCTAGGGTAAATAGAATATTAAAAAATAACGTTAGTTTAGTTAATCAACATGAAGATACGGCCCTGTAAAAGAGGCCCCAACAATCCTTTTTTTTTTATTATCTCTAAAACGGTTTAGGATACCTAAATGAAATTTAGACCACAAATACATTTGATTAGGTCATGAAAGATTTAATATTTTCATAGGAGAGTCGGTAGGGGGCACTTATTTTACACCCAAACTTTTTTTTATGGGGATATTTTCAATTTTTTGGGAAAAATTAATGGGGAAAAATTAATGTTTTAAACAATTTGCCACAAAAAGGTACTCTTGTTGAAAGTAAAAAAATATTGGTTTTGCAGTTATCTAAGGTTTTAACATGCTTTACCTAAAATAAGAAAACAAAAGAAATATTGAGTTAATTTGATTTATTTGAATTAAGTAGATCTAGACTGTATGTAAAATCCCGTATCTACTTATTCAATTTTTTTTGTTTGTTTTGTGTTATTCGTTGTTTACGTTTCGTTACAATTAAAACCTTTTTTAAGTTCTAAATAATTTACAATATTTTTACGCCATAGTTGTTACTGAAACAATCGTTATTCCCTGAGCTAGTTCGTTCTCGCGCATGAAAATTATTACCTGTTTCATTTTAAAATAATTTATTAATTCGGTCAGCATTACTTGCTAAAACCTCAAATAACTCCAAAACCAGTAATTTTGTTTACTTTTACGAAGAGTATCTTTTTTGTGGAAAACTGTTTAAAAAACACTATTTTTGCCCAAAAATTCAAAATATCCCCATAAAAAAAGTTTGGGGGCAAAATAAGGCAACCCCGCCTTTAGTGAAGCTCCTACACAAAATATTAAAAATTTGTCAACACTACCTTAACCGTTTCAGAGATAATATAATTTACAGGGCCCTATCTTCTTAAGGAGGTATTTTCAGACACATGTTTATTAACCAAACTAACGTTATTTTTTAATATTCTATTTACCCTAGAAATTAGTGGAACGTTTTTTGAAACACCCTGTATAACAAGGGAATGGAGGTTTTGTCTGTGTTGTAATGAGTTGAGGTCGCAACCTTATTTTCAACCCCTAAGTAGGTTTCCACGGTTATGTATTCCGTATAGTTGACTACTGAAGACAACTACTTGCCTGTGGAATGTTTGGCTACTCCGTTTGAAGTTGTTCTCCCGTGAAGTGAATTGTAGCGATGTTACAGGAAGTAATGAATTACAAGAGTTCCTATCAAGTTTTCAAAATAAGTGTATGACGGTCCAAGAGTAGAACCGCTAAACTGTGGGTGATGTATCTCAAGCAAGTTCTGCTGATCTTAAACTTTATCCGAGCTGAGAAAACAGAAAACTGGACGTTGCACCTTGCAACAGTTACTGAGATGCTGCCTTTGTTTCATGCTGTTGGCCATATACTATATGCAAAGTCCGCTCAATTGTATTTACAGCAAATGACAAATCTTCAACAAGTAATATCTCAAGATGACTTTGAGAAGTTTACTACTGATGGTTGCTTTACGATTAGGCGTCAAGACAAAGAATGGTCAGGCGTTTGGACCGACATGAACATTGAACAAATGTTAATGAGGTCAATGAAAACGGTAGGAGGATTGACCCGAGGTCGCGGTTTTAGTGAAGACACCCTACTGAGATGGATTTTGTGTGCTCCTATCTCAACTGATATTGCTACCTCAGTTGAAGATTTTGCAGGCATTTCTCCTATGACAACAGAGCAGCACAAAGATTTAAGAGATATCAGCATGAAGCGAGACGCAAAGCACACAAACACATTTACGACTTGGATGAAACAACATAACCCTTTTGAAGTATCAGGCAACCTCGTCAGCATTTCTTCAGTTGTTGTCGGAGACAGTACTGTGTCATGTGATCTCGCTGTTGAGAAGGGCAAAGAGTCCATGGAAAAATAAATGGACAAAACATTTGCTGATGTAGTTGTTCCTAGAAAATCAAGAGTAATATCATTAGCATCTCTCACTTCATCAGTAAAAGTTAAGAGGAAAAGTAGTTCCCATCAATGTTCAACAGTTATTTAACAGAATCGTTTGCTTACATAGCACTCCAGAAGGTCTGAAAGATTATTTTAAATATGAACTGGCACCAAGACCTACTGCCCTGTTCACTGAATCAACTATGCCGAAAGGAACGAAATCTTCCCTGGTGACTGCTTTTCAACACGAGGAGCAATGTGTTATTCCAGAGGATTGCATTTATGTCGTTGATGGAGGACACCTATTACACTGTGTACTGTGACCTAGACCAGCTACATATGGAGATGTAGTAGACGCTTACAAGTCATACGTAAACACACACTTTGCTAAACATGCTGTTACCATTTTTGACGGCTAGCCAGACTCCCCAACAACTAAAGGAAAAGCATACATGCAACGATACAGAAAATATATACCTGAAGTTCAGTGTAATGAATATAATAACGTTACTCATACCCTTCTTATCTAATTCTAAAAATAAGCAAGACCTCATCACTTTGCTTTCCATCCATCTCGCATCAAATGGAGACGAAATACATCAAGCAACAGATGATGCTGACGTACTTATAACTACAGTAACTCTGCAACGCGCCACAGACACCGAGAAAGTAGTTGTTGCACTAAGAATACAAACATTTTAGTCCTACTAACTACTGAAAACATTTGGTTATTGAGACCTCTATCTGGTTGTAAAAGGGAGAGTATGTTCAATATATCTAAACAACGAGAGATCCATCATCAAGTCAAAGATGTACTTCTGTTTTGTCACGCAATGTCGGGATGTGATACCACTTCCTCCCTCTTCAAAAAAGAGAAGGTAAAGTCGCTAAATCTATTGAAAAAACAAGAGTGGCTTAGAAATGTAATAGGTGTTTTCAACAACAAAGATGCAACCAAAGACCAAGTTGCAGTAGCAGGAGAGAATTTTATCAATGCTTTGTATGGGAACTCAAAATATAAAACATTGGATGAGCACATATTTTATATGTACCACCAACATGCTGCGAAAAAAAAACCTACAAACTAATTTTGATTTAGCTGCTCTACCTCCCACATCAGCTGCTGCTGCCCAACACAGTTTTCGTGTATATCACCAAGTGCAAACGTGGCTTGGAAATGATTTGGACCCTTGTGAGTGGGGGTGGAGCTTGATTAGCAACTCATTACAACCTACACTAACAACTCTTCCGCCAGCACCAGAGAAAATCATGAATTAATTTTATGCAATTGTAAGAACTGTCATGTTAATTGTGAGTGTAAACGAGCAGGTCTGCTATGTTCAGTTATGTGTGGTAAATGTGAGGGACTGACATGTGAAAACTCGCCAGACGTGGAAATAGATGCACCAGAGACTGAAGAAGATGAATAATATAAATAATATATTATACCTATTATGTAAAGAAAGAATTTTAACACCATTTAAACAATTTTACGACATTAAACAACTTACACCTACCGTATGACTATTATATCAATTAATTTATGCCCTACATGTATTAATGATTAACTTACAAAAATTAACAATACTACAAATATATTTTTCTCGAAAACCGTCAGAGATAAAAGAAAAGTTGTAAGGAATGAAAAGTAGTATCTTTTTATGCTCTTTAACTTTTATTTGAACATTTTTTTCTAATTCCAACGGTTAGCGAGATATGATCAAAAACATGAAAAACAGCATGCACGAGTGTTCATTTTTGATATGTTGTTACTGGGTACTAGTACTACACATATGCAAAGTATCCCCTTTAAGACCTTTACTTCCAGGTAAAACCCTAATATGATTGGGCTACTAGTGGTAGTCATGCAACGAAAAATAACTGTACGGAAATATTTCCTTACAGTTATTTATGCATCACAAAAATTATTGAGAACAGGTTTTTTAGTAAGTTTTATTTTTAACATTCTTAACACATTCTAAAATACATTCTGAAAATTAGTTGTTTGTTATATTTACAGTTATTTGACAATTACTACAATTAAAGAACATGAAAGGTTCACGCGAACTAGAAGAGTTACTTTGTTGCATATTATCCTGATTGCAAATTTTGTTCGTTGCCAACAATTAACAGAGTTATTAAGCGTTAGATAAGCACTAGAAGTTATGGGGTTATTTTGTTGAATATTTTCTGCGTTAAAAATTTTGTTTGTCACCTCTACTTTATTGTTAAGAGACTCTTTGAGATATCCTTCAGCGACGTTTGATGATTTCCATCCACCTAGACTCTTTCAGCTAGTAATGTGTCCACCAGAGTCAACCAACATTGTCGCAGAAGACCGACGAAAGCAGTGGCCGGTATATTCTGTCGAATTTGGCAAACTCAAATAAGTAGCAACTACTTTGGGCATTTTTCTAAATTGATGTATTCCTACTACCTGTCTATAACCTTTCCCATTGCGGCATATAAAGAAAAATCGAATGCTATTCTTGGTTTCTGGTCTTAACGCAACAAACTTGCGGTAAACACTTAAATACATTTGATTAACTACAAATGATCTTGGTTTGTAGGTTTGAGAGTCTGGTATGGTAACTAAAAGCTTAGACTGCAGATCTTCTACATCTTGTAAGGTTATTTTCACTAGTTCATCCATTCTACAGGCTCCAGAAATACCAAATATTAAAGCAACCTAAAAAAGTAAATAAGTATGTAATCCCTACAAAGATCCAAGATATACAAGGTAGGTACCTTAATCATTAAATAATTTCCATCTGAAGCTCCCTGAATGAATTTTGTGATTTCCTTTTTGTTAAAATCTTTGATTTTTTGGTTTAGAACCGTCAGCTTGCCGTTTCAATAATGAACGAAGTTTTGCATATTCAGATATATCCAACATCATGTTTAACTGCAAGGGTTGACTTCAACATTGAGTAATTGGCCCATAAAGATGAAGATTTTACCTTTGAACACAGTTCCAAGAAGTATGCCATTACAACATTTTCTAAGAAAGAACTCACATTTTTATTCTTACGGTAATCCATAAAACGATTGTATGCATATTCATATTTTTCTCTTGATTTTTTTGGTAATAAATCTAATGTGGCAGTATTTACTGCCTCCACTAATTCAGGAGTTCCCGGAATGGAAAATTCATCGTCACTCATCGTGGCACAACTTTTATTCGATATTTTGGAAAACAGCAGAAATTAATGCGTCAAGTTTGACAAATTTTTTATCGCGATGCGTTTCCATAGTTATGCAACAAATTTAACGACACCCTTTTTAAAATTAACTAAGGTTTAAATTCTATAGCATTTGTAACAATGTTTAACGATTTGCACGATTTGCGGAAAAGTAGTATGTATACAACGTAGGAAAAGCCATATTCCAGGCCTCCATTTATTGTCTCGGCTTGCGCTTCGACAAGCAATTTTCACGTCGTCCAGGAATGTCAAGCTTTTCCTACTAGGTATACAATATACTATTATTGATGTTTTTGTGGGTATGCCTGGAAGGTTAGACTATTTTTAATTAATCATGAAATTGTCCGAATAATAATATATATTGCGTTACTTGACAAAAGTGTCTGCAAAAAAATTTCGTCCCGTGCTTCCTTACTTGTATCAGTTACCATTCCCAAGTGTTCTCTTAATACTAAATCATAATTACTAAGAAGAATAACTAATCCAAAAAATTTCCATGGTCCAAGTCTAATGTATAAGCTTCTTCATTTTTCTTCTCTCAAAAACTGAGACCTCGTTTTCCGATAACTTTCAAAATATCAATGATTCTTTCTAGAATTCAGCGCTTTTTCTTAACTTGTTCGTTTCTAAGATTTTTTGATCATAAAATAAAATAGTTCTGATGGCTTTATTTTTTGACTTCACAACATATGATTCAACACAATTTTCGTGAGTTTTACTAAACTCGTGTTCTTTAATTCTTTGGTAAACATGAGGTCAATCGCAACCCTGCCGCAAAAAGAATTTTTATCGCCCGGTTTTGAGAAACATAAATATAGAGTACAAAAGAGTATGGAATTTGCTGCATAATAACTTAACCACTTCCGGTTAGACCCATTTTCACCCAAAAAAGCTTTCTGTGCAGAGAATGGTAGCGTCGTATGCTTAAATGGTTGTTGTGGATGCTTCTTAAAAAATAAATCAATATCACATCCTCTTGGTTTGACAAATAAGTGTAACCCTTCCCGAGACATTTCCTCTATTTGGATGTTTTCTAAAATTGTTTGATTTGGCTGCAGGCTAATGGAAACTAATGTACTAGCCCTAGTGCTACATGAAATGCTAGTGGTTTCCATTTCTATGCCATTTCTCGTGTATCCAACCTAATAACCTAGCAAACCACATCTGAAGTGCTGCTCGTAGAAGGTAAAGGTGCATTTAATTTTGAAGACCGAAGAGTGCTTATTTTTTCCGTCATTGAACTTGGTTTATAAAAAAACTGTCTACTTTAACACATTTTGAACTTCCATTTGTAAGATCTTTTTCCTTGTATCGCGCAATCTTTCCGCGCCACATTATGCTTTTTATCTTCCATGGTGCCAAAAGTTAAAACGTTAGGTATACATCAAATTTTATCTAAAATTTATTATCAATTTATTAATAATAAATTTATTAATTAAATAGGTACCTTTATGTCTTTCTTTATAACTAGAGATTCACTTTATCAAGACTTGTTTTCTAGCGCAAAGTGTATGGTGGTAGCCCGTGTAAATTATAACTGAACACGAAAGGGACATTCTCGATTTCAAACGCATCATAGCTTTCTTTTTTAAATATTATACTTATTTAACGCAAACATAACTATATCCAGGCGTCTCGCCGCGCTGAGCTCGGCGTCATCACCAATCATTTGCTGGCGGAAAATTTACTGTTGGGATTGATTTATGATTTGTGTTGTAACTTGTGTTATATTATAACATGAGATTTGAGAAATGAAACTTACATTTCATTACTCAATGATCATGAGATGTGTGTCATTATTTATTATTTTCCAAGCTTTGTTAAATTTTGTAAATTTAAAAGGACAGTGGTGCAGGCCACCGGGCATTTGCCCGGAGTCCAGGCGGCCCAGCACGCCCTGGCAGAAACTATTGTAAAGGTACACAAATTGTGAGGTGTTTGCAAAAGTTGGTAGAGCATAATAAATTATTTCCATATGACATTATAATTAGGTCAACAATAGCTTAATTTGTATAAAAATATACAGATCAAACATTATTTATAAATGTGAATGTGACCAATGTGATTATGTAACAAAACCGAAAGGTAATTTAAATCAACATTATGTAAAACAGCGTGTTGATTATAAATGTGACCAATGTGATTTGATCACAACACAAACAGATTATTTAAAACCGCCTAGTGCCAAGCACAGCACAATAGCTAATTATAAATGTGACCAGCATGATTATGAAACAATATGAAGTAAGTGTTTGAATGTGTAAAACAGAGTCAAACAACTGACTTGAACGAAATATTACTTAAAATGGCATAATGTAAAACATAGTTCAACTGCTGGTTATAAATGTGACTAACATGATTACATAACAAAGCAGAACAGAACTCTTAAACAACGTGTATAATAAGAATCTACTGTACAAATGATTGTCAATTTATGTGTAAAATATAAATTGTAAAATTTAAAACGCGATTATTTTCTAAAAGCTACCTACTATTGCCCCATGCTTATACATCACAATTTTTGTATCTTGTATTTCCCTTCAAACAATAAATAGTAATGTAGAGCACCAGACCGGTTTTAAGTTAGCAGCCAACATCATTGACGTCCAAAAAAAAAAAAAAAAAATTAAAAGCCCAGTCAGAAAAATTCTACGCACTTATAAAGCATATTACAAACCACGCAACAAAAAAATCAACAGAAAAATCCTGCCAACTTTAAACTTATACTATACAGGGTGTGGCGCGAAGAGTTTTGATTAAAAGTAATGGCGGATACAGTTATATTAAAAATCTGAAATTACGAAGCTGTAGGTTTTCGATGACGCTGAGTTCAAATATAATATTGTCCTGAATGTGGCACTTCCGGTTATACCAGAAGTAGATGTCAACTTTGTTATTTTAAATGGAACCTAATATTTTTAATTTTATTTTCGAATTCTACATGAAATTCTAGATAAAATTTGTGCACAATGTCCTGTACCAAAAATGAAGTATTTTTCAGATATTTCGATTTTTTAAAAATTTTGAAAAAATCCTAGTCCACATTGAATAACGATATCTCCATTAATAACGAAGCTAGTGACGTGAAATTGTAACCAATAAACAACAAGCGCTTGCCCGTTAACTCCATATATCCTCATTGACATTTCATACAGGGTGTTTGAAACTTAGCCGCCAACATGCACAATTTAAATCATTTATAAGTTGATTACTTTAAATAGAACACCCTGTATTTTATTACATTTTCCGCCATATTTTTTAAGCCAATTCGTTTGGTATCAGTATCCCCTATACCTAAACCCAACCATTTTTGAGATATTTCATTATATTAGTTAAAACATAACAACACTTAATTATTTCAACATTAGTAAAGGGTAGGCCATGATTTCCATTATTTAAGGTGATATTTTGTTATTTTTCCATAAGTTATTAATTCTGAAAAGTAACCAATAGCCTGAAAGGATTATTAATTGTGGATATTAAAAAACGTTGACTAGGTATTTTGTATTAATTTAATTAGATAACTTACAAACAAAAATAACTAAATGTAATAGTAAACAAATAAAGTTTTATAATAAGTGTTCAAAATTAGCACCATTTACTTCTAAACATTTATGAATCCTTTTCATTAAGTTATGTTTTGTAATTCTGGAAATATGGTCGGTTGTTAGAGAATTAAAAGCAAGTAAGACTCTCTACTCTTCCTTTGTCATAACATTTTCCGCTGTATTTTTTTAAGCCAATTCATTTGGTATCGGTATTCCCTATACCTAAATCCAACCACTTTTGAGACATTTCATTATCTTAGTTAAAGCATAACAACACTTGATTATTGAAACATTAGTAAAGGGTAGGCCATGGCTGTCAAAGATTTGATAGTTAGAACGTTAATTGTTATGTTGTTTTGAAAGTTTTCTTTACCAGTTTGTATTTCATAGTAAATAATGGCAAATGTAGGATTTACTAATGATTTTTTAAATCTTATTATTATTTACGGCAAGTGTAATAGAATTGTTGAACGGACTTGCCGTGTTTTTGCAGAAAGATATCCAAATCGACCAAATGCAACTGGTGATATTGTAAGAAGATTGCTTAAAAACTGCCGTCAGTTTGGTCAATTTAAGACAAAAATTAATAAAAATAAACCACTAGTGGACAATGACATAAACGAAATTAATGTTTTGGGTTATTTTACGGCCTCTCCAAGTGCCTCCATTAGAGATTGTGAGAGAGATCTTACTTTGTCGACGAGAACAATTCATCGCATTTAAAAAACACAAATGAAACCATTTTCATATCATTTGGTGCAACACTTACAATTAGGTGATCTTCCTCGAAGGGTAGAATTCTGTGAATGGTTTTTAATGAAGACCGAAGAGGATGAAAACTTCATAAAAAGAGTTATATGGGGTGATGAAGCAAAGTTTAGCAAAAATGGATTATTTAATCGACATAATTCCCATTTTTGGTCTAATGAAAATCCACATGTTAGTATATAACGTTATTTCCAAGATAGTTGGAGTTTTAATGTTTTTTGCGCAATAAAAGACGATAAAGCTTTAGCATTAAAATTTTATGATGAAAATATAAATGATACAAGATATTGCCACATTTTAGAAGAAGCTATATGACCGGCGTTACATACTTTAAGAAATGGAGAGGCGGCTTCAGCTTGGTACCAGCAAGATGGAGCACCTCCTCATAACCTTGGGCCTGTTGCTCAGCATCTTTACGGCATGTTTGATGATAGATGGATTGCCAATCAGGGTCCGTTTAGTTGGCCAGCTCGCTCTCCTGATTTGGCTCCTCTAGATTTTGGTATTTGGGGTTACATTAAAAAGCAGGTATTTTCCAAACCTGTTACGACAAAGGAAGATATGATGCAGAGAGTCTTACTTGCTTTTAATTATCTAACACCCGACCATATTTTCAGAATTACAAGACATTACTAAATGAAAAGGATTCATAAATGTTTAGAAGTAGATGGTGCTAATTTTGAACACTTATTATAAAACTTTATTTGTTTAATATTACATTTAGTTATTTTTGTTTGTAAGTTATCTAATTAAATTAATACAAAATACCTAGTCAACGTTTTTAATGATATTCACAATTAATAATCCTTTCAGGCTATTGGTTACTTTTAGGAATTAATAAATTATGAAAAAATAACAAAATATCACCTCAAATAATGGCAATCATGGCCTAGCCTTTACTAATGTGCATGTTGGCGGCTAAGTTTAAAACACCCTGTATGAAATATCAATGAGATGGATATATGGAGTTAACGGGCAAGCGCTTGTTGTTTATTGGTTACAATTTCACGTCACTAGCTTCGTTATTAATAGAGATATCGTTATTCAAATGTGGACTAGGATTTTTTCAAAATTAAAAAAAAATTGAAATATCTGGAAAATACTTCATTTTTGGTATAGGACATTGTGCACAAATTTTATCTAGAATTTCATGTAGAATTCGAAAATAAAATAAAAAATATTAGGTTCCATTTAAAATAACAAAGTTGACGTCTACTTCCGGTATAACCAGAAGTGTCACATTCAGGACAATATTATATTTGAACTCAGCGTCATCCAAAACCTATAGCTTCGTAATTTCAGATTTTTAATATAATTGTATCCGCCATTACTTTTAATCAAAACTCTTCGCGCCACACCCTGTATATGGCCTGCACCACTGTGATTTTCAATTAACAAACTTTAACAAAGCTTGGAAAATAATGAATAATGACACCCAATCTCATGATCATTGAGTAATGAAATGTAAGTTTCATTTCTCAAAGTTCATGATATAATATACACAAGTTACAACACAAATCATAAATCAATCCTAACAGTAAATTTTCCGTCTCACTGATGAAGAGACGAGTCGTTTCGCCAGCCACCAGCAAATGATTGGTTATTATGTAGCCGAGATTAGCGCAGCGACACCTGGATATAGATATGTTTGCGTTAAATAAGTATAATATTTAAAAAAGAAAGCTATGAGGCGTTTCAAATCGGGAATGTCCCTTTCGTGTTCAGTTACACGTTACACGTTTGCGCTAGAAAACAAGTCTTGATAAAATGTGAATCTCTAGGTATAAAGAAAGACATAAAGGTACCTAATTAGTTAATAAATTCATTATTAATAAATTGATAATAAATTTTAGATGCAATTTGATGTATACCTAAAGTTTTAACTTTTGGTAGCATGGAGGATAAAAAGCGTAAGGTGGCGCTGAAAGATTGCGCGATACAAGGAAAAAGATCTTATAAATGGAAGTTCAAAACGTGTTAAATTAGACAGTTTTTTTAATAATTCAAGTTCAATGACGGAAAAAATAAGCACTCTTCGGCCTTCAAAATCAAATGCACCTTTACCTTCTACGAGCAGCACTTCAGATTAGGTTGACTAGATATTACGTTGGATACACGAGAAATGGCAATAGAAATGAAAACCACTAGCATTTCATGAAGCTCTAGTGTTAGTACATTAGTTTCCATCAGCCTGCAGCCAAATCAAACAATTTTAGAAAACATCCAAGTGGAGGAAATTCTCCGGGAGGGTCACACTTGTTTGTCAAACCAAGAGGATGTGATATTGATTTATTTTTTATGAAGCATCCACAACAACCATTTAAGGATACGACGCTACCATTCTCTGCACAGAAAACTTTTTTGGGTGAAAATGGGTCTAATCGGAAGTGGTTAAGTTATGATGCAACAAATTCTAAACTCTTTTGTACTCTATATTTATTTTCTCAAAACCGGGTGATAAAAATTCTTTTTGCGGCGGAGCTGCGATTGACCTCAAGTTTACCAAAGAATTAAAGAACACGAGTTTAGTAAAACCCACGAAAATTGTGTTGAATCATATGTTATGAAGTCAAAAAATAAAGACATAAGAACTATTTTATTTTATGATCAAAAAAACAAGTTAAGAAGTTTTTGAGAGAAGAAAAATGAAGAAGCTTATACATTAAACGATCTCAACTTGGACCATAGAAATTTTTTGGATTAGTTATTCTTCTTGGTAATTATGATTTAGTATTAAGAGAACACTTGACAATGGTAACTGATACAAGTGAGTAAGCACGGAACGAAATTTTTTTTTGCTGACACTTTTGTCAAATAACACAATATATATTATTATTCGGACAATTTCATCATTAATTAAAAATAGTCTAGCAACTTAAATCAGAAAAGCAAAAATGTTTTCAGTAGAACTTGACACCATGCAAGATGTTAAAGTTATTGCTTATGGCTTGGTTAAGTGAATATTCTCCCGAACAAGTCCATGTACGGTGTTATAGTTATGTATTAAATTTGGTATTAAGTGATTGCACCAAGTCTCCAATTGCAGCCGCTGCGTTTTTAAATCTGTTAGAGAGTTTAGTAGCTTTCTTTAAAGAGTCTCACAAAAGAATGGATGTGTGACGTGATCAGGAAACAATTAAACCCAACAAGAGATTGCAAACAATTGGAGAAACTAGATGGTGGTCAAAAACAAAGCTTTAATCTGGGTTTTCTGCAAATATAAAGTTCAAACCAAAGCGTTTTACGTTAAAATATAGTAATATTAATCAAAACTGAAGAACCGCAACATATATAACACCCGATGTTAGAGCGAAATCCAGAAATTTAAAGGAACAATTATTGAAATATGAAACAGTTTTGTTTGAACAGATTTATCCCCGAGTATTTAGTATTACTGAACCTGTGTCCAAACATCTACAAATCAGTGGATTAGATCTCTTATAAAGTCAACAATTGGTTTCTGCTGGACTTGTTCAACTTAGATCCATCCAAAGAGGTATGGCAAACATTAAATATACTAATTGGGCGAAAATGAATCTGAATCTAAAGGTAAAGATGTGCAATTGGAACTTAATTTGCCTGGGAAACGAACGATGAGAGTTAAAGCAATCTCTGGTGAATTGTCTCATGATAATTCGATTGAAAATGCTTATTCAAAATTCACTGTTGAAATCCACAATGTTACTTTGGATCGAGTCATTGAAATAATGGATTCGAGGTTTGAGAAAAACAAGGAACTCTATTTGGACCTAAATATTGTCGCACTCTAATTTAAAAAAATTAAAAGAAACTCCTATTTCACCAAAATCCATAAGTACGTTGTCTGAAACACTATTTCATTTTGATAACAGTGTAACTACAGAAAATCACAATACAAAATGAAACGACGTCATCAGATGAGGATGACGATGCAGTCGAGGAAGAAGAAGACTATCACTGCAAAGAATAAAAGTTGCAAAAAATGTGAAACCTGCTGCTAATGAAATACAATTTATATAGCGAGACTTATAAGACGTTAACATTTGCATATAAATACTTGTTAACACTACCAACAACACAAGTTGAGCGTGAAACATCGTTCTCGACATTAAAATTTCTAAAAAAGGTGAAATAAAATTTGAAAGAGAAAAGTGCTAAATGGTTTAGATAGTGACTTAATCATTGATACATTAGCTGAAAACAGTTCTTTGTTGCGAAGAGAGTTATCATGGGACGTTTTATCAGCTGAAGTATTACCGTGGTATCTAATATTGTATTGCATTTATATATTTCTACTACATAAATGTGGTTTTATTTTATACGCTGACGTGTGGCGCATTGGTGCATTGGTTCTGCCAGCACGCACCTGGTTTCTGCAGGTTCACTGTGTACAATTTATCATTAATTAATTTTAACAGATGATTGATTCAATGTACTAGTGTCCTTTCACTTGGAATGTTTATATTTAATATTCTACTTCAGTTTCTGAAGCAGTTATTGTAAATGACGATGATTTCGTCAGTTCAGTACAGTATTACTAAAGACGCAAGGGAGAATAACAGCTTTGTTCACTTGTTGGATTCTATGTAAACATTTAATTAGTGATTCCATTTGACTCTTTTTCTGCATTGCTTGCACAGCCTTGTTTGTTATCGGCTGAAATCTGTAGTTCTTCTTGTTCCCACAAGACAGTTAATGCCACACATCACAATTACATGTGAATTAATTGTACTTACCAATATTTACAAATAAGCAGAATTTGATAACGTTTTCTGACCGCACTACACTGATTCTGGATAAATTGTAACTGAACAGTATTCTTTTTCAGAAACTTAGTAGGTGAAGGTCAGATTTCCAAATTCAGAGATTACATAAACGCTACAAATACAGCTTACGTTACGGCAAGCGGATTTCGTTACGAATCCACAAAGTCTAAAAGCTATAGAGGTATTGGTATAGCCTTCGATTATGAAAGAGAGTGAATAGCGCATGGCCCACGTACGCATACGAGCGCAAGTGACATTGAATCTAAGCGGTCGTCTTACTTTGGGTCAAACAAAGCGTTGGAGTCATTGTGAATTTTGGTGTTTTTGTTGCAAAAGTGTTTAAATAAAGACATGAAAATGATCAGCAGATAATGGTTGTATGTGCATCGTTATCCTGCAACAGTCGTACGGAGAAAAAAGAGCCAGGGATTTCATTTCACAGGTAAAAAAAACAAACTTAAATTAATTCATGTTGTCATTTCAACTAGATTATTACCAAAACCAAAAGTTTAAATGAAACGTACACACAATATAGTTATTAAAATGTATGGATTCGAATAAATGTGCTAACAATAAGCAAAAGCGATATTTTTAATACAGCTGATGCAGTGCAGTTTCAAACGCCATTTTTACAGCGGCATAGGTAAAATTCTGAAATGCTTTATGTTATATGTTGTAAGCATAGAAATTCAGTGGTTGTAAGGCTTGTTTTTTATTGACAATTGTTGTAGATTTTATACCTTACACTGCATTTGGTAAAGATCTTTACTGTATTTTAGATTTCCAAAATGTGAAACGATATGCCACCAGTGGATTAAAAATATGAATCTTCCATATGATTGGCCCCAGTTGAGTACCATAGATTGTGCAGTAAACACTTTGAGGAGCGATTTTTTTACCGTACTAAACATAAAGTAAAATTATTGAATGAAGCTGTTCCTACTTTTGAACAAGTGTCACAGTATTTACACCCGGTAACTGTAAGTTCACAATGAGTGTAATGATGCAATGAATGTTTTAACTCAAAGTACTATTTATTAGGAAAGAAGATCGCGCAAACGCAGTCACGTCAATAGTTAATCAGCTGTACATTCTGGGTTTCTATGCTCTTTACAACCTGAGCCTGCAATTCCGTCGACTTCGAAATAACATTTTCCAGAGCACACAACTGCACAACAGGATCCGGCAGTTCCATCCACATCTCAGCAGGAAATATTAGAACCAAACACACCTCATGGTTGTCAGAGAACCGTGAAATTTATTACAATAATCAATAAATGTTTTGACATTCTTAATAGTAAGTCTATAGTTGCCCCGTCTATTAAAAAGCTCTGTGTGCAAAGAACATTGAGCAAACACTACCAATTTCATCCATTACGCGCAGAATTATCTTTCACAGCTAAAACTGTTGGATGATCAACCACTCATTACCTCCCTACGAAAAACGGGTTTATAGGGATGATTGTGTCTTTGTCAAGTGCTTTAGATTTATACAACGACATTGTTGGATCAGGGACATTAATGTATCTTCCGCTATATAAAATTAGCCAAGATCATGTAGAGCTATTTTTTTCGTATATAAGGTCGCGTGGAGGATGGAATAACAACCCTACTTGTCGGCAGTTCACAGCGGCCTATAAATGCTTATTAGTGAGAGTCGAGATACGAGAAGGGGGTTTGGGTAATTGTTTAACTTTGGAACAAATCTCTATTTTACATGTGTCTAGCAGACCGGGTGCAGCAAACACCCTAACTGCTACACCAGAAGTTGTCATCAACGCTAAGTATACCCTTAACTGTGGAAGCTACAGAAGAACAAAAAGCTTAGAACAAATCTATGAAGAACACAGTTACACCGTCAATGAACATAGTCCAAATGTTCCGAGAAAATTGTTATTTATATAGCAGGTTTTGTTTCTAGAAAGTTACAAAAGACTATTAAATATGAAAGTTGCGTTGGTGCTTTGTCTCGAAACAACGACAATTTTTGGTTTTCATTAATCTCTCAAAAAACCATGGTGGTTTGATTTACCCGTCTGAAAACTAATACAGGTTTTCCCAAAAACGGAGATATCTCTACGTGCTCAATTACACGACATACATAACCCACGTCTGATTCTGCAAACTATTTGTATTATTTGATACAAGCAATTTGTAGAATGTATTTAAACATTCGGTTACATTTTATTGGTAAATTTATGTCAGAAGGATTCAATCCGTAATCATCTGACTAGGATGATATTATTTAAAGGTCAATAAAAGTTGTGTTCATTTGTTTTGTTTAAATTATCCAAAAAACTGCGATTCGAAAAGAACGCAAGTAGGTACGTCTTTCTCTGAAGTTCATTGCAATTTTTGAGTAACACCCTACAGAAACTTTAAAATATATTGCAATGTTGCAGTTAGTTACAGCTAAAATGTTTTTAATTATGACATGCATTATTTTTAGAATATGTTAAAAATAGTTAGTACCTAGACAATTTTCTTTACACTAACAAGACGTCGCGGAAACGTTTGTATGCATAATTTCTTAGGAATCTGGTAGTTAATAGAAAAATACATGTATGTGTAATTAAAAATTATTATTAATTTTATTAAATACATAAATAAAAAGTTTACCACGAGTAGGATTTGAACCTACGGCCTGTACTTTGCTAGAGTACCGCGCTAACCAACTGCGCCATCAAGGTTCAAGCCCCAATCGATGTAAATTTTGTCTTTATGTATATTTAGAATTTACATTAGTTCTATAAGAAAGTACAGGCCGTAGGTTCAAATCCTACTCGTAGTAAACTTTTTATTTATGTATTTAATAAAATTAATAATAATTTTTAATTACATATTTACCTTTGAACTTATTCGTTCATAACAAAAACTTATAATAATAATAAAGTATGTGTAATTAATTTGTTTAACATGTGGGATGTGCAAAGTATAGGAAAAAATCGTATTTTAATTTGTTGACTTTTGTAAAAGATATCGGCATACAGAGTTGAATGGAAAAAGGTGGAAATTTGGAGAAATTTTCATAACACTCGCATTTTATGGTTCATTTACTAACTACAAATGCAAAAAAAATCAAAATTGCATAATAGTAGTTTTCGCACCTAGTGCGCTGTTTACACATTTCTTGGTGCGAGACCGTTCTTTTTTACCCGAGGTGTAGCTGAGGGATAAAATATCCTTGTTTTGGAGTCAATTGATCACAGTTGGAACTTGTGTGTGCGCTATCCACTCTCTTTCATAATCTAAGGGCATATCTAGACGCTTGTTGAAGTGCTCGGATTCTTAAAAATTACGTAATTTGAAAACGGGATGCATTTTTCCGTCTCCTATAGGGTTAACGCAACCAAATGCGCTAATCGTGTAGGAAACGGATGCGAGACCGGCGTCTCCGTTCCCTAAGAGGCTAGCACACCGCATGCATACATACATCATCGCGATGCATGTCATGCGCGTGCTTGCGTAACCTAAACAATAAATTTGTTCGCGCCTTTTAAGTCATCAGGTGCATGATACGTTAACCTGTTTTTTAGTGAGGTTAAGTGGTGCCTTGTTTGGTGAATTTATTTTAAACCTTATTCCAATGGAAGGTATGATAAATCAGTTTGATAATGAATGTCGAATTATGAAGTGTGATACGACAAATGAAGGCGAGTTCGAGATACTAGTTAGAACCAAAGTATCTAACGAGGACTGCAACAGCCAATGTGTCGAATGGATAAAAAAAATTTCTGCTGTGACTAGAACACAATGGATTGTCTATCAAACCTATAACAATTTGCAGAGACTTCAATTTAGAAAAGATTTCGTTTGTCAACACAGCAATAAAAATAAAACAAGGACACAAGATAGCACAAGTGCCAGAAATTTAAGATGTCCTGCTAAATTGATCTTTAAAGTAAAAATCTAACAAATACACGAGATTCAGAGACCCCTGTTGAAGGAAAATTTAAACACCATAATTGAGGTAGGTTATCAACCAGATAATTTGAATTCAGAACTTACTTTGCAATCAAATTTTATACTTAAATTCTCAATATTTTATACTACTTTTTTGCCTAATTGTTGTTCCACATTGCACTTTATTTTCGTATTTTCAGATTAATTTTGTTCATAATCACCGAATCAATGTTGGTGAAGCCTTTAGCTACCTGAGAATGAGCGTGGAAACGAGGGAAACGTTTCAAAAATACTTTGAAGACGGATTGTCACCCAGTGAAGCAAAAAGTTTTCATAGGTCATGCCTAGTTGCAGCTACACCTGTAGAACAAATATGTAAAATACTCG
Source organism: Vesta saturnalis (assembly GCA_036346205.1). Classification (NCBI taxonomy): domain Eukaryota; kingdom Metazoa; phylum Arthropoda; class Insecta; order Coleoptera; family Lampyridae; genus Vesta; species Vesta saturnalis. The sequence goes on from JARFJB010000176.1 coordinate 2,412,576, forward strand.
CTAATGCTCACGTAAATCCACTTGATCGTACCATATATCATTTATACGAAAATTGGCGGTAAGTTGATTGGTATATTTCAGTCCAAAAAGTGTAGGTATTCAATTTTAGGAAGGAAAATTACGGCGCAAGAGAGATAAAGAGCGTCGTAAATAAATTCTTAGAAAAAAAGGAATATTTTGATGCAAATTCTTGCTGCGTAATCATTACGCCTTTAATGCAAAGAGCCCATACTTGTCGTTTTGCAGGGGAAGTTGCTTTTGTAGATTCGAGTGGTTCTTGCGATCAAGGCGGTTCCTCTATTACGTTTATATTCGGAGCTTCTAAAATAGGTGGCGTACCACTATGTTGCATAATCCATGACTTTCAGACAGAAGAGATATGCGAATTGTGTTTTGAGAAGTTTCGTGACTTGATTGGAAACGAAGGATTTTATGAAAAAGGATTTCCAGCCATCTTTATGACAGACGCTGAAAGGAATGCGTTGAAAAAAATCTTCCCAAATCATGTCCTACTAATGTGCACGTTCCATATCCAAGCTGTGTGGCGATGGCTGTGGAAAAGTTCCAATATTATTGAATTATTGAATCTGTCAATTGAAAAAATAAACGTTATGCAGTTACCCTATAATTGATAAATATAATTTGTTTCTTGATTATTTCAAAAAGCAATACTGGAGTGGAAAAGCTGAGTGGTGCCACTGTTTTCGCAAACAATATATCACAAGGGGACATAACACAAACAACATAATCGAGGTTTCCATCCGTATATTCAAAGATCAAGTTTTAAAGAGGTGCAAAGCTTTTAACGCCATATCTTTGGCCGATTTTGTTTGTGTTTCCTTGGAAGAATTTTATAAGCAAAAGATAATTTCATTTGTGAATGGACGTTATATGAAACTCCAGCATTTCTTTAAAAAATTTTGTCATAAGGCATGTCTCCTTGTTGTGGAAAAATGACAGACAACTTTTACAGTTGTATCTTCAGAAGATAGCCATCTTTTGTATACAGTTGACACAGCAATTGAGCAATGCGATTGTCCAGCTGGAGCAGGAGGAAAATTCTGCAAACGTCTTTGTGCAGTTTACAACATAGGTGTTAATTTGTTAACTACCCCACATCTGCTATTCTCTGATCGCGTTGAGCTTGCAAATTTGGCACTTGCAGAGAATTTCGATAGCACCTTTTTTATGGGCATGTAAGAAACGAACAGTGAGATGATACATTCACCATCCTGCGGTAATCGGGATTTTAAACAGCCTATGCGAAATGAACTAAATGGTAATATTCTTCCAACTGAAGAAGTGCCACCGTCAAATAATTCTTCTGATGAGATAGCTGAGGAGTTTAAATTTAAAGAAACTTCATACCTTCGCAGAGTCTCATCCTTCCAAATTTATGCTGAAGAACATAAAGGAACTAAACGCAAAGATAAATGGCATTGAAAGTGAACAAGGTTTTTATGAAATTTGTTCAGCGATAAAAAATATTAGGACTGGGAGACGGATCCAAGTCCAACCAACATCAATTGCGCGCCTTAAGAAAAACTGCATGCAGGCACGAGAGCGATGCAGGCAGGCAGACCAGCTAACACCGAACTTAGGACGAAAGTCAATAAAAAGAAAAGAGCATTGAGTTCAAATATTTTTCTCAACACAACAAATGCAAAAAGTTATGGCAGTGCTCACTAACTGTTCAAAATATTAATCTGCATTTTTTTATATTTGTACTCTACTTTGTACGGGTGGCCAACTAAGAATGTGAGATACTGTATCTGGGAAACTATACATCGTACAGACTTTCGGAAAAAAAGTTATTACTAAAACAGCCAATACAAAAACCTGGAAAATATTTTCATGTTTCTGAAATGGCCGATAGGGGGCGTAACTGCAATCTTGAATCTAAAAAAGTGATGTTTCTGTGAATTCTGCTATATTAACCTAATAAAAAAATAACTGATCTTTGAAGTCGAGGATAATCTGAACTTTTTTGTTTGGCACTTTTTGCCGTATCTATAAAAATAAAGTGGTGGGGGTTATTCAAAGGTTTCCTTAAATCACCCCTGTATCTTCGAAACGGCTAATCCGATTTTAACAAACTTGTATGCGTTGAAAAGAGCTTTTCTTGGGCTACAAATGTTACAATAATTCAAGTTTTGTTAGTTTCACATGTCGTCGCTAGAGGGCTTTGTTCGACATTCCGACAGAAACGGTTAATTTTCGCAAAAAAATTAAATACATTGGTATGACTTTTTTTCATGAACAAGTAGATAAATGATGCCTAAACAAGCTCGCGAAAACCGAATCTCGATATCTTGTTCCTAACCTAAAATTTCGGCCAAAGAAAACTTTATACGAAAATACCTTAAATTTTTATTTTTTTTTAACTATATTTTTCCGGAATTGTTTCTATTATGTAAGTTGTGGCGCTAAAAAGGACAGATTTAAAGGAGGAAGGTTTTTAATGCCCCCGTAAATGCTCGAAATGCTGACCATCACTCTGTGCATTGCTGAGGGCTCTTATGGGTAGACAAAACTGCAGCTTCAATTTCGGCTCTGAATAGGTTACCTAGAAATTGCGATTTTAAATGTTTGTAAATTTATTCACCAGAATAAAATCACCCTTTTTGAAATTACTACGGGCAAGTAAGCAATGCTAATACGTTATACGAAAGGCCTATTTTTTGTTTGTTTAAATGCATATTCACTATGGATATATACGAAAAATACAATTAATAAAAGCAGGCAATGGAAACAGATACCTAAACAAAACATACATAATCCTTAAATTGTCAATAGTTCTCAATACTTTCGCGGTACTTTGAGCAATTTTGTGCTTTCAAAATGCGTTCTACGAATAATGAAGCTGTTTATTTTGAATATCTTCAGAATGCCGCAGTAGCTAAAAGAGTTTACGCGGCTCGATATCCAAATCGGCGTCCTTGCGATGTAAGAGTTTTTCCCCGATTGATGGTGAGCTTACGAGCCCATGGTAGTTTTCGACCTACGTTTCAAAGGCAAAGAATTGGAAGAACACAAGAAAATATTAACCGTGTACTGGGCTTTATTGAAGGAAATCCACATGTTAGCACAAGAGCATTATCCACTGAGTTGCACATATCATCGGTTGAAAATATTTAGAAGGACCATAGGTAAGTTTTAATGACCATCAAAATATATAGGTATTCGTTTAAACTTTTTTTAATTACTTTAAGAATGCAATATCGTTTTGCATCGGACCTTGAAAGAGGAAGATTTTGACCGAAGGTTAAACTATTGCCATTGGATATTAGGCATGATACGCGAACATAAGAATTTTTATTTCAAATTCTCTGGACCGATGAAGACACCTTCAGTAGTGACGGGAGAGTCAATCTGCACAATATGCATTATTGGTCTGTAGAAAATCCCCATTAGTTTCGTGAAGTTCAGCGCCAAGGACGTTGGAGTTTAAATGTATGGTGTGGCATACTGGGAGGCAGAATTATTGGGCCATATTTTTTCGAGTAACCCCTAAATGGCAATGTATTTCTTGACTTTTTGGCCAATCAATTACCGTTGTTGGAAGATGTGCCTCTGGAAACAAGGCAAAAATTGTTTTTGCAGTTGGATGGTTGCCCAGCACATTTTGCTATTAATGTGCGAGAGCATATTAATGCAGTATTTCAGCAACGGTGGATTGGAAGAGGAAGTCTGTTTCCATGGCCTCCGCGATCGCCAGACTTAACTTGTCTCGATTTTTATTTATGGGGCGCTTAAAAGACATCGTGTTTCGGACTCAACCTACTACTAGAGAAGATATGAAAAACGGGATTCGTAACGCAATACGTAACATACCGAGAGTCGAAATTGAAGCTGCAGTTTTGTCTAGTCATGAGAGGCTTCAGCAATGCATAGAGCGTGGTCAGCATTTAGATCATTTGCGGGGACATTAAAAACCTTCCTCCTTTAAATCTGTCCTTTTTAGGGCCACAACTTAGATAATAGAAACAATTCCAGAAAAATATAGTTAAAAAAAATTAAATTTTAAGGGATTTTCGTACAAGTTTTCTTTGGCCGATATTTTAGGTTAGGAAATCGAGATGCGGTTTTCGCGAACTTGTTTAGGCATCATTTAGCTACTTGTTCATGAAAAAAAAGTCATACCAATGCATTTAATTTTTTTGCGAAAATTAACCGTTTCTGTCGGAATGTCGAACAAAGCCCTCTAGCGACATGTGAAACTAACACAACTTCAAATATTATAACATTTGTAGCCCAAGAATAGCTCATTTCAACGCGCCCAAGTTTGTTAAAATCGGCTTAGCCGTTTCGAAGATACAGGGGGTTATTTAAGGAAACCTTTATTTTTAGACATACGCCAAAAAGTGCCAAACAAAAAAAATTCAGATTATACTCGACTTTAAAGATCAGCAATTTTTTTATTAGGTTAATATAGCAGAATTCACAGAAACATCACTTTTTTAGATTCAAGATTGCAGTTACGCCTCCTAGCGGCCATTTCAGAAACTTGAAAATATTTTCCAGGTTTTTGTATTGGCCGTTTTAGTAATAACTTTTTTTGCTCAGATGCAGTACCTCGCATTCTTAGTTGGTCACCCTGTACTTATCTCCTTTATTATTAATAATAAATATTAAACAATTTAACTATTATTATTATTATTCTTATTATTGTATTATATATGTACCTACAAAGAAGGCGCACTTAGAAAGCTCATTGCATTGTCTGAGCGTAATCCCTTAGAGAACGGAGATGCCGGTCTCGCTTCCGTTTCCTACACAATTAGCGCATTTGGTTGCGTTAACCCTATAGGAGACGGAAAAATGCAAACGGGATGGGGGTACAGTTTAAATTTTGTTTTTAGTTAGCTTTAACTTTAGTAAAAGTATAAAGTACTTTTTGAAAATTACGAAAACACCAACACTACCAAAGTTGTTCTTACTTTTCATCCGTTTCATTCCCTAATCGTTTTGTTAATATTTTTCATATACGATAGGGTCAAGTACGTTCATTTATAAGAAATTCCCAACCAAAAGGTTAAATTCGTTCCACAATTTCCTGAAAGAACGTATATTGTTGAAATAAATCTATTGCTAACTTGATGCGGGTACATTTTAATTATTTTAATGAGAGTAATTACTAACAATAACTTTACTTAAAATGTATTTTTAATTTCATACATATCACTGTTCAATCAAATTAATGCACCTAATTATCTTTGACATGTTTTGCAACACTTTACATTTTATGTTTTAATGCTTTGTATTATTTTAATGTGGACAATAAATCTAATTTTACTGTTTTACGTTTCGCGTTCAAATGTCTTCAAGTTCAAACGGCTGCGTCCAAACGTCCTAGACCGATATTTAAAAAATGTAACACCAACATAAATAGTTAATTCTAAATAGTGAAGAGGCACACCTACATTTACTTGCTATTTTAATACCATCTTGAACTTTTTTTCGACATTGAATTTTGCTATAAAGTTCACGATGATATTAAAATCTGGGAGTGTTATATTCGTCGTTTCCACTATTCCAATTTATTTTTTATTATTGTTATAATTTCTTAAATACATAATGTTGTTATGTGAATTTTTTTATTCAAGATGAGTTTGGTTTGGTTTAGTTTAGTTTCCATTAAATCATACGTTTAGCTTAAATTTTTTTTTCTTCAATCTTGCACCTACAAAAAAAAACAAAAGGTATACTTCGGTCACAACATAAAGTAATAACGTAGTTATAGTTATAACACTAGCTGATACGACAGACGTGGTCCTGTCCAAATTTTAATAAATTTGTGGTCATTTTTAGAATTGTTATTAATGATTGTTGCCCATTTTGGTTGAAATTGTAAGGTATCTCGTTTGCGAGCAAAGATAGAAAGATGCGGTTTTCGCGACCCTGTTCTACTTTTTCGTGAGACGAAAGATGCCTCAAACAGAATTGTCATAGCCCTACTAGTATTTGAGATACAGGGCGAAACTCAAAGTTTGCACATTTTAAGCACCCCTCGTAACTGCTTTGCCTTGTGATTTATTGATATGATGAAAAGTGGGTTTTATACAGAATTTTCCGTGGAATTTACTGGCGTGCATAGTTTTCCCCACAAAAGTCAGTTTTTTCGCAATAAACCAAAGTTTTTTTTAAATGGAACACCCTGTATATTTTTTATTGTATAATAGAGCTTACGCTCAGCTTTCACAAAAGTTTATATTGTGTGGCACTTCTTTTGCATTATTAACCTCAAAAATTAATGTTACGTTAATTTAACATTTTGATGATATACGAGGACGGGATGATAATTTCTTAGGCTAAGAATGAAAGACTAATTTTATGTTTTCAAAATCGTTTTATTTTCAAACATAATCACCTAAACGATCTATACATTTTGTCCAACGATGATCTAAAGCCTTGATCCCATCGCGAAAGGTGCTTTCTTCAAGGTTTGCAAAATATTCATCAACCGCGAACTTGACCTCTTCGTCAGTGGAAATTGTTGTCCGCCTACGAAGATTTTGAGTTTGGGGAATAAGTGAAAGTCTGACGGAGCTAGATCGGGCGAATAAGGGGGATGCGAAAGCAAATCATACTTCAGTTCGTCAATTTTTGCCATCGCTATAACACTTGTGTGGGGCCTTGCATTATCCTGCTGCAAAATGATTTGCTTGTGAGCTAAACCTGGTCTTTTCTGTCGAATAATTTGGTTTAAATTGTCCATCAAGATAGCATAATAAACACCAGTTATGGTTCGCCCTTTAGGTAAATAGTCTACCATTAAAATCCCTTTGGCATCCCAGAATACAGAAGCCATCACCTTACCGGCTGATTTGACACACAAGGATTTCTTCGGAGGTGGACAATCATGTCCAATCCACTGTTTTGATTGCCACTTTGTCTCAAGGGTATAATGATGAACCCAAGCTTCGTCAGTGGTTATCAATCGCCTCATAAAATCAATCGGATTTGCTCGAAAACGATCCAGGCATTCTTGCGATATCTGCATTCGGACACGTTTTTGGTCTAGGGTGAGCAAACCCATCTCACAGAAAGCTTTTTCATATCCAATTCTTGAGTTATGATATTATGTACCCGTTCTTTTGAGATGTTCACGATGTTAGCGATCTCACTTAACTTCAATAGCCGATCTTCTAAAATCATGGTATGGATTTTGCTTACCATTTCGGAAGTAGTGACACTTTTAGGGCGTCCAGAGCGGTGTTCGTCTTTTATGTTCGTACGACCACGTTGAAATGCACCCATCGAGTTCTTTACCGTGGCATATGATGGTGCAATTTCACCCAATACGTTGAGCATTTCTTCAAAAATCTCCGCGTTTTTCAAACCTTTTTTAAACAGAAAGGAGGGGGCACGTTATAAATGTAAAATACCTTTCGGTTAGAATTTAACCAAATTTTGATATGTTCTAGAACTTGACCAATTGATCAAATGTCTTCATTGCCCGAGAGCTCAAAGCTCAACAGTTTTTGATATACAGGGTCTGCAATATCACTATTTGATACTTTCAATATATCATAAAATGGACATTTTTGCCAATATTAACGCAAAACTTAGTGGAATGTTATTTTTTTGTGCTACTGGTTACAACCTTTTCTTTACTTTCATTATTTTTGTACATACACCTGATATACAGGGTGAGACCAAATATATGTATCTGAAAAGAATTATACGGTGGTATTGTTTTGATGTTTTGGTGAATGGAAGTTAACACATATATATGTCCATTTAAATTATTATTGCAAGTTAAGTCCCCTAGACGTCCGTTATACAGAGTATTTCATTTCTTTAATAGATTTAATTGAGTATTATTATACTTCCTATTTAATTTTCTGATAACTTAATTGAAATATCTATATTAAAATAAACTATTTGCTAACTGTATATACCTACATAATAGTCACGATGTGTTTATACTGATACTGGGTGTCCAAGTACAAAGGACCAAAGCGATATCTTAAACTTCATATAGGTACGGAAAAAACCGTTAACATAAAAAATCTCTTGCAATTGGATGTCGTTGCGAAATACAAAGCTTTTGGAGATTGACAGATAGAAAGGTTAGATGTGCTTCATTTATTATGCTCACTATTTTCTAATAAAGTTTTCAGTAGATTCTTTTGATAAAGAAGGCGCTTGTCGAAGTTCATCTTTATTTTGCAAAACTAAGAAAAGAAAATTCTTTAAGATACTAGTGTCTTCACTGTTCACACCATCGACAGACCGGTTTCGCAGGTCTACCTCCATCATCACTACCGCTTTGTACAGTAATTGGAAATAAGAAATGTTTATGTAGAAACGTTAATGAACGTATTTTAATATATTAGAAATATATTATAAGTATGTGGTAGGCAACTTAATTTGCATTTTGGTGTAACTTAAGTGCATATCTTCTTAATGGTTTATACTCCACTTCTTTAAATTATTTTTTTCTGCTCATATCGTTGACTTAATTCTTTGCGCAAATATTTCGCGCCACGCGTCATCATCATCTGACATCCTAAAGCGTCCTTTTTTCATATCTTGATGAATGTGGTGTTGTTTAGGAAGCCATTTTTTGGGTTTCCACCTAAATTTTGTGAAAAGTGCCATTGATTTAATGGCACTTTTATTTTTACTTTTACGTTATTTTTTTTACTTTTATTACTTTAATTGCACATTTAATTCTACTTTTACGTACGCTTACATTTTAAGATTGCGTTTTGCTTTTAAAGCAGATCTAAATTTAGATAACAATATTTTATATGAACTTTCGAGAAAATGCAATAAACATTGGATTCAAAATGTCACGAAGAGAAATTTATAAGAAGTAAAATTCCAGTTTGGGTGTGGTTTACAACGTAAAGCATTGTTATTACGATATGTTGCGCAATATTGGTGCAAAGATGACATAACCTTGGTTTACATTTCCGTAATCGTTTAGATACCAGACGTTATTAAAAAGTTTGTGTACAAAATTGTTCAAACAGGTATTTATATCCATTATTTAGTAATTTAAGGCTACTACAATTAGTTTTTAAGATATATTTTATATAATTCTAAATTTTAACTGTTAATAAACATAGTTTGTATTTTTTTATTTTTACCTTTTGGTAAATTTTTATTGTAAAACTCGGTTGTTCCGAGCACAATCAAAAAATAACTTGGCGTCCGAGATCATTTTTATCATTGTTACATTGCAGTTACTATATTTATATTTAAGTGGAAATAACCGCAGGAAGTTGTGGTAATTAAGCAAATCAAAAGTTTGAATCGGCCCACTTGAATCTTCCGACTGAGCCAACGGCATTATTTTTGGTGAATGGTTTGTATCTCCAGATAGTTTAACGATTTGTTTTGGAGAACATTTTACACACTTATTCAGTTATATTATTAAAACACTTTTTATACCTGGCACCATTACCACATATTTATACGTTTCACGAAAAAGTAGAATAGGGTCGCGAAAACCGCATCATTCTATCTTTGCTCGCAAACAAGATACCCTAAAATTTCAACCAAAATGGCACACAGTGTACAACCAGAAAACGCTAATGAAAAATGTAACATTTTATTTTATATTCGATCGGCAATACACTGCTGAAATTCTCGAAACGTACAATGTGTCCGGGGAATGATATCGACTTTGAACCATGTCTTTTTTTTTCATAAATTTAAGTTACAATTGAATGAAATCAGAATTTCAAGTAGTCAAAACAAAAAAAAAAAAATACTTTAATTTGAGTGGTTTGCTGTGACATCACTATCTCTTTCGTTGTAATGCTTTATAATATACGCCATTATTTGTTTTGTTCTCTCGCGCGTAAACGAACAATGCTGATCATTTTTCGACACGGGAACAGGCGACATACAATTGACCATGCGAGAAGCATGAATTTTCAAGGTTAATGCCGTAAACATTTAATGACTGCCGTTGTGATTTGTTTATAGTCATTGCGAATGGTAACCGTACAAGAAACTGCAACCTTTTAAAATCAAATGGCATATCGGTCGGAATCATTGGGATTTGTCGTATTAAAACGTCTTTTCCTTTACATTTTCCTCTAAGAATTGTTGCTTCTATGACGTTGTTCATCAGCTTTTTCACCGCACGCCGGGTGCCATTAAAAAGATGTGGTTGGTTGATATTGCTCAAAATGATAATTACCGGCCGAACTTTTAATCGAAGATTGTGAGGCGGCAATCCCGGAAATTCCAACGAGTTTAAAAATTCAGTTGGATAGTTGAAGACCAACGAGTTTAAAAATTCAGTTGTATAGTTGAAGACATCATCTTGGTTAGTAATAGAATCCACCGATTTGTACGTCATCAATTCTCCAGCTTTGAATCTTGAAATTTAATTCGTTGACATCAATGTTTTTCGCAGCCAAAATATCACATTCGCTCAATCAATCATGACTTTCGTCATTTTGAGCAATGTTTGGGAATACCTTTATGATGACTTCGGTCTTTGAGCCGACGAACTGGCAAATATTTGCGGGAATGTAATGCAACCAGTCGAAATGCCAACTGAGATTTTGTCATTGCAAAATACTTCTCCAAAACGGCCGTTCTGCAACTCAACACGCATGTTCATACATAATTTGAGTGTCTTTATGTGTTTCCACTAAACTGATGACTTCAAACAAGCATTTAGTTCATCGGCTAGCGTTGACCGTGGAATCACTGGCAATGTTTGACGAAAATCACCTGCCAACAGAATCATTGCACCAACCGGTTTTAATTATTTTGTAATCTTGCATCGTTCGGTGTAATGCCTCCAAAGATTTTTTATACAGCATTGTACATTTATCCCAAACTATCAATTTGCACCGTTGCAAAACTTTGACCATCGCACAGTTTTTCGAAAGGTTGCACGTTGGAGTTTCATTAATTTGCACATTCAACGGCAACTTGAGTGCCGAATGAGCAGTTTTACCACCTTACGTAGCTGTGATTCCAGATGAAGCAAGTACAAGTGCAATTCCATTTTGCGAGCGAATCGTTGTCAAAATCAATCCGATCAAAAACGTTTTTCCAGTTCTACAAGAGTAATGCCTTCTCCGCAGTGAAATATCCTCTTTGACCATTCTAGGTGTCTGGCCAAGTGAACAACAGCGGGATGGCTTTCATGAATGATGAATGAAAAAATGAGCCAAATCGCTTCGTTACTGCTAACATATCGGTCAATTTGATATTGAGTGACCTCATCGTTGGAATTCCCCGCCATGACCCTTCCTTTGGTCACATACTTGCAGATGTATTTGTTTTCGAGAGTAATGTTGAATACGGAACAATCCAACGATTATCAACCTCAATGTTTCGTTGATTAACTTTGTAGAACTATTGATCTTCCATTGTCCGCAGTGGATCGGCGATGATACAGTAGACAACCAACGCTGCCCGTAATTGTTTCTGCTACTAACGCGCGTGGGGAATTGTTATTTAATATTCCACAGGGGCCATGAATTATGTTCTTAGTAGCAACTTCATGCAAGCCTGGATCTTCTTTTTCATCTGAAATTTCTGCTGATATCACATGATCGATTTCATTGTTTTAGCATATGAATCAACCAAATGAGAATATGTGCGAGTGGCAATCCGTGTGTCTGCCACTCCACTGAATACATCCAACAGCACGTTGATACTTCACAATTAAATCCATCAATTATTTCAATTTATGTTTGAAGACTCGTGCGGTGAATGATCAGGGAATAGCTCGTGTCGAATTTCTAACCACTGTGGATTGCACCTGAACGTGATGAACAAATCTGCTGTTCCGTAATGACGAACATACGACATGGCATCTTGAGCATATTCATGCAAATATCGGGGACTTCCGACCTACGTTGCTGAGAGAATCGTCATTCGGCCGACATTCTGTGCGTTTTCATCAGTATTGATGGCATCTCGAAGGTGGTTATACCCTTCGGAACGGAGTTTTTTCACGTTCAATCTGCTAAATGTCCATCTCTCATTTCAAGATATGATTGACCTCATTTTCGCGAACCATTTATTCGATATAAATAATAATTCCTTGAACTGACTTTCAGCGCCTGTAAGCAGATTTATCACCTTGCCAAAATATGATGGGATATTGCAACGCATCATATTATCGGTGTGTTTCGTACACGCGTTCCAGCTGATTGTTGCGCCTATGTAGAAAGATATCACGGGATTCCAAATGTTCATCAACGACAACAATAGCGATATCATTTATTGTTGGCGCATTGAAACGTCTTGAGTGTTCTCCCGCGGAGGTCTTATCGGTTCTGATTATAATTTTGTGATCATCAGATGACACGCGGCCCAATGCGGTTTTGAACAATGCAATCAATTCATTGTGTTGATGAAAGAAAGTTTCCAGTTGTTCCACAATTGGTCTTTTCACCGAATTGTTGTATGCACAACGCTGATCTACTTCTTGTGGTGTATTTGCCATGAAGTAAATCTGCAGAAATTTATATTCTGCATCAGGCAGTGGAAATATATATATATATATATATATATATATATATATATATATATATATATATATATTTATTTAACATTCAATCTTCAAAGTGGACATACAATTGCCCCGGATCACATTTGTAGTGCCAAATGAAGTCAGTTGGAAGCAACTATTGTAGTTTTGTATTTGTGTCAAGAAATTTGTAGAATTTGTTCCTGTTCCAGAAACCAATATACGTAATGGCTCTGATGGTGGGACCAATGCGTCACAATTTGATTTTGCCACTTGCACCACGCAATTCAGGGGCTTAATTTTTGTATTTCAATGACTTACAATGTGGGCACACGACGCTCCTCGATCCAATGGCAAGGAATCGGTCCGTACTATAATCAGTTATCGCATTGTAAAGAAATGCTGCTCGATGTGTACTCAATACAACATTTGTTTGTCTTCTTACACGATTATTCAAATTCATTGTCACGCAATTGGTTTCTACTGACTAAGGATGTCACATTCGACGCAAATCGGTTTCATTTGCATTTTCTCTTTCAACTTGCGACGTGTTGAATGTGCTTGTGACAATCGATTCCGTTCGATCAGATCTAAAATTTGGTTTGTAGAATTGCGAGTTCTGGGACCTAAATTATTGGGGGCATGGCAGTGTGATTAAATTGTATCAATTCAATTCAAGTAAAGAAAAATAATTCAACTAAGAAAAACTGAATAGAATATTATTTTTACCTTCCAACCTACATATACATTATGGAGGTATAGAAGGTTATGCAATCGATTTTTGTTCACTATCGCTAAATCGACGTATTAGCTCATTTTACAACTTTTGGCCAAGTTTCGCCAAGATCGGCCATCATGTCTGTGAGTAGCCACGATAACTCCAGAACGAATATACCTACGTACTTTTGTATGTAAACTTGTTTTCATTTGGCTTAGAGCTGATTAGATTTTGGGAGAAATCTAATTTTGGGAGAAATCCAGGGATGGAGGGGGGGGGTTATTAGGGGCAGTGTTTGGTTTTGATCAAATAATTCTAAAACAGCTGATTATTTCAAAGATATAAAAATATCTAGATATAGACCTTAAACATACCGATTAATTATGTTCTATGCAATTGTTTGATATGACGCGTAATTTAGTGGCAAAAAAATTCCTAAGGTATAATTTATGTATTAGTTCAAATTTTTTCATTTTCTGAATAACGATTAATTTTACAAGAAAGAGTGTAGACGTATTTTTTAAAGAAAATTTAATTTTACATGAATTTTCTGTATAAAAATGTTTAATGTAAAGTGAAATAAATGTAAAAATTAAATAAATATGATTGAAAATGCTGAAGGTGTATTATAGATATTTTTATAGAAGCGGGTGGCTTTGGAATTTTTTTTACGTTAACATGTATTTATATCTATTAATCTCTATCTGGCATGAAGTTTTAAACATCATTCTGACATAGATTATTGTTTTTACAGTGTTGCATGTTTTCGTTGTGAACGTATAAAAAGAGGTTGCATAGTTATCCTAAAAAAATTGAAATTATAGTATATTATATATAGAGGAACCAAAGTGCAGCATTTAATCCCACGAGAGGGGTTTGTTGCCTCGAGGGCGAAGCCCGAGGGCAACAACCACTCAAGGGATTTAGGCACTTTGGTCCCGAAGTATATACGCTAATTTTTGCACTTCCAAAGTATTTATTTTTTATGTACAATAATTCCAAATTTGTTCGTGTCAATGTCACAAATTTGTATAAAATTATCTAGAAATCTTGCTATTTGAAAAAAAAAACAGTCGGTTAGCATGGGAATTAGTGAACAGCGGTAGCCATGTTTGAAAATTTTTTTACAAAAGGGTAGCACTCATATTTGGTGTGGCAGGGGCTTGTAGAGGACTTGAATTAGTCGAATTGTCAATTAATGATGTGACTGATTTGGGCAACAGACTTCTTGTTAACATTAGAGCTACCAAAAATGGAAACTCCCCATTCAAGATTTTTTGTTCGTTACGTTAACAAGCAGTGTCCAGTGCAACCTGTAGGAAAGAATATATTTGGAAAATTGCCCCAGAAAGTTGCAACATTCTTAAACCTACCAGATGCGTTGTCATATACAGGACATTGTTGGCGGCAAACCTCTGCATCTCTACTAGCTGATTCAGGTGCGACTGTTGACGTTTTAAAAAGACATGGGGGATGGAAGTCTGCAACTGTTGCAGAAGGGTATGTGGAAAACTCCCTGAATAATAAGAACCTTATCGCCGAAAAAATTTTTGGAGGTGGAGGTGATAAAAAAACACCAGCTACCTCACTCCCAGGACCCTCGTGCCAATCTGAACGGCCCACAGGCACTGATTCATTTGGAAATGCGTTCAACCTTGCATCCAGCAGTATCGTTTCGGAAATCAATCGTCCGATATTTATTAATTGTAATAATATTATTGTTAATGTTTCGTAAAAAAATTAATAAAAAATATTTGAAGTTTGACATCTGTCAATGAACTCTCTAGGGGGTTCAGTCCATATTTAATCCCTAGGGAATAAATGACCCACTTTAGTCCCTGTAGACAGAGGAGACTAAAGTATCTATTTTAGTCTCGGAAGTGTAAAAAAGTTATTTCATTTCTTTTAATTAAGTCAGCATCTAAATGTCAACCTTTGTCTGTCATGAAGTTTTAAACGTCTGTTTGACATAGATTATTATTTTTGCGTTTACAATGTTGCCTATTTTCGTAACGAACTTCTTATAAAAGAGGTTTCATAATTATCCTAAAAAAATGTTATTAAAATTGCATTTCTTTTAATTTTCATTTTGCAGGTTGGAAGGTCGTGTGGTATTACACACCAGATATTTACAAATATATAGAAGTTTTATTATTGCGATAAACAAAAAAGATAATCACAGTTCAACAGACAGTAAACAGCTGAAAAACGCGAGATAATAAAAAAAAATCAACTATATAATGTCGCATAACGTGAACTATGCGATAACGAATCAAAGTTGAGAATATAAATTACATATCAAAATTAGAATTATTTTTGCGAACGATTCTCTATTCTAATTTTTTTCTGGTAACTGTTCGATGACCATAAACAAAAAAAAAAAAATAATGTGTAGGTATTGTAGCGTCCCCCAGGTACCATAAAAGTGTAATTTGAACTTATTTGCAAGAATGCAAATTCAAGAACAAAACAATCGCTAAGTGATTTATCTTGACTTTACTGACAATACTGTTACTATTACCCAAATTAATTGCTTGTCTTACTTTGACGTTCTTGATCATAATTAAAACATTAGAATTTATTTACAAGTCTGATATTTAATTACTCATAAACCTCAAATCTGATCAAACGAATTGGCCGTCTAGTGGTAGGTACGTTGCGCTATTTGCATTAGATATGCTGGATGAGGTAAGTGTTGCATCATGTGAGGCAGGTAAAAAAATAAAACTACTCAAATTAAAATTAACGAGCTTTGCGTAATGATGGTTTAGCCCGTTAATGTACTATTGCGGGAAAGAACCACCAATAAAACCCACTTTATTCATAAGTAAATAATTGTACAAGTACATTAATAAATCAAATAACAAAAAAAACAATGAAAGGGTTAAATATATAACAAAACACCATTAAATCAGGTTAAAGTGGATACAAAATTATAACATTAGGAGAAAAATAAATAAAAAGCAGTTTAGTTACACAAAAACACAATTAAAAAAAACTATGTAGCCACACCCACAATTGTATTATAAATAATCAGAATAAAAAGCGTAATACCAAACATGTGGCTCTTTAAAACCAATCATTCCGGTCTTTAAGTAAATAACCATATAAAACAATAAGGCAAATTACGGTACATATAAAATACAACAACAGTAAAATTGGACAGGTGATAGGTAAAGGCAAGGACAAAAATAATAGACAAGGGATTTACACGTACACAATTGTTTAGTGACTACTAAAGCAAAAAAATACATACGAAAAATTGCAATGAATTAAATATAAAGAGAAATTAGTTCGCAGGCAAACAATTCTACTTAATAAACTGACAAAAAAACTCATTAAAACAAAGCCTTACAAGGGTAAGTTGTAAGTAGATCATAACATCGTGACCGACATATAAGGTTGAGTGCGTTAAAAAAACAGCGCCCCTTTCTCAGGTTACACATTCATCTATACAACTATAAAACCACTAAAAATAAAATTTGAGGTGTTAAATGGTCATCTGGACCCAGGAGTATGTACACATTCGGCAATTGCATATTACAATTAATAACCAGAGCGGTATCCTGTACCCGTTCGCCCACGCCCCACCTCTACACAAATATAAATATAAACAACAAACAACAACGCTAATTCATACAAATACAAGAGTAAGGGAGCCTGTACTGTCTTCTATTTTAGCAGATTTCAGCATAATGAGCTGCCAGCCTTAATTTATATAAAAATACCTACTTACACTTGAATATATTCCCTTTAGTTAAACACTTTACCACCAACACAAGTTAAGATACACGGTTTAAAACTCGGCGCCGCGACGATTAATTACGGATTAAGTTTTAGAAAAATATAGATTAAAACATACGCAGAAAGAAAAGAACGAATTAGCCTTTTAGTTTTGCTAAAAGGTACATCGAACGGTTTACAACGGGCGGTTCTAATTAAAACAAATCAAAGCGTACGGCTCAATCAAAATTTCAACTGCAACTGCCTTCCCTCTGATTTACAACTAACCATGTCTACTCCCGAAAATCAACCCCCCTCTTTCACAAGTAAACAAACAAACAAGAAACATTCATTTACGTTGGAACAGTTTCATATTATTATTGCACGACGTCTTAATTTTAAAAATATGAATTCGTCCGTAATAAGCGTTACATTAAGATCTCAAGTTTCAACGTACCCACAAAGATATCTTTTGATCTACCTCAATAAAGGCAGTGTAAGCGATAAAAAAAGTTTGTTGCAATAACAAAATTTTCGCGGTCCGCTAGCTACAGTACCCATCGTTTGTATCGTGAGTTATGGTTTTGGGTTCATACAAAATCCCATAGAAAAATTTTCTTTTCATAAAAACTTGATTTGGACTATTACGAACAGTTTAAAACAAAAAATACTGAATCTGTTCAGCAGTTCCCAAGTGATGCGCTTACCAACGAACAGCATTTCATTTTTATTTACATAGATTCATTTTACACCCAATTACCTACCTACAGTTTTTAATTTAATTAATTTATCAATCTGTAATACCTATATGTATTTGCTACTGTACAGGTGAAAGTGATTGGGAAAAAGATTGACACATGAATAGTGTGCTACCTTAAACCAGTTTTACATTTATTTAATTTTTCAGTGACTGAGAATGGTGAGTGAGTGGCGCTGTTAATGTATTTCACTGTAGGGTACACTCATTTTGAATAAGCAAAACACCTTTCATTATTTTAACACAGCACATTGATGATTTAACAAATACCAATTTGTTTGGCTTTATATATTTTTTTAAGTCACGTAAAGCATTGTACAGTTTAGGTCTGAAGTAGGTCACACATTTTTGATAGAATGTTGTTGTAAACTTTTAGCAGAGTTGATTAAAATATCTATCTTTTAGGTTTTTAAATCGTGTATTTTTCTACTTTTATTTTATATAATACGTTTCCATAAGAATTACAGTTATCGTCCTTAGTAAATGGTAATATCTTTAATTGTACTTGAGATATTATAACATAAATTTATACAAAATACAAGTGAATACACGATTTCAAACCTAAAAGATAAGTATTTGAATTATGTGTAATAATCATGAAAGTTTACATTTTCATATTTAGCAGATTTGATTTGATTCACTTCTTGTATGCATTGCAGTATAATATAATCTGTGAAATCTATTTGCATTACTTATAACGAAGTATTGTCAAAGTATCTTGAAAAAGAAGAGATATTTTGGAGATAGAAATCTTATACTTATCGATAAAAAGTGGGAGAGACTACGTAAGTCTGAGTTTATTAGATATTCCCCATGCTGCAATTGCCTGCAAATGACAAATTGGTAGTAATTTAGACTTGGCCATCGCTCCACTGCGAGATAGATCATAATATCTAATAGAATGCACCTATAAATTATTTTTTAAAACATTTATGGTAACGTGTTGTCTACCATAACACCAAAGTATTTGTGAGTCAGCTGGACTAATGAAGGAGCAAGTGTAGCATCCATAATCGTGATTTATGATAAGTTAAAGTAGATAGAGTAAGATTAATTAATTACTACGGATGTATCAGATTTACGTTGTTTGCTAAGACATTGCTCATCACACCTGTAATAACAACAGTAGTACACCGACACCTTTCACTTTTGACCTTGGGAATTACCAAGGCCGCCCACGTGGCTGACCTCGGTTTGACTTTGACGTCCACGTGTGGGAGTATTTTTAACCTTGAGTTTGACCTTGGGATTGGCCTCGTGCGTGGCCTTGAGCCGAAAAAAATGGAGTTCAGGACCTCCACGGGAAATTTGAATAAGGGTCCTAATGCTAGCTGACAGGTATAGGAACTTGTTCCCGAGTCTGAGCCACCTGATCTGAATTTATATTCTAAATAAGAGGCTCTAGTCTCATAAGACCAGTATAGATAGCGTAAGGTAAATCTAAAAATTAAATATGAATGATAATGGTTAACTGTGTTATTGATATCTTATAGAAGCGGGTGGCCTTGGAATTTTTTTTAATTAACGAGTATTATATCTAACATGTAGTTTAAATGTCATTTTGATATGGATAACTGTTTTTGTTTTACAGCGTGATTTTATTTTTCGTAATGAATTTATTATAAAAGAGATTGCATAATTATCCTAAAAATGTTAAACCCTGCTTAAATGTACAAACCTAATTATCTCTAACACACACTTATTGCACTTTTCTATTCACCTTTCGCGTTAATTACAATTTCGTTAGCGTGGCCTTGCCTGTATGAATTTATTTATTTATAACATGCTTTAAAACGATTTCACCTTGAGATATTTTTCTAATGTTGCTGTCCTAAGAGTTGTTAATATTAACAAATCTACTTTCAGGTTTTGAGTTAATTACCATTGGCACCTTGTAAATTATATAACCCCGTCAGTTTTAACAATCTAAATTACGTAAAATTGTTTATTGATATAAAATATCTCGACATAGACCTTAAACATATCGAATATGTCCTACGCAATTTTTGATACGACCCATAATTTAGCAACAAAAATTCATATGGTGGAATTTTTAAGCTAACATGTATTTATGTCTATTATAAGTTTAAAAATTAATTAAATATGAATGAAAATGGTTAAAGTGTATTATTGGTATCTTATAGAAGCAGCGGCCTTGGAATTTTAAGTTAGTTAACATGTATGTATAGCGATTTCACCTTGAAGTCAACCTTCAGCATTATACATGCAAAAATTACTTTAAAATAAATGAGTAATTAAGTAACAACAACGACAACATTCTTATTTTACCGTGAGGAGACCACGACAGACAAGTTAGCATTAGGGCCCTCTTATTAGAATACTATTTATCGTTAAGAGGACGCAGACCCTAACACAAGTTCCTATGCTTGCATTATGAGAGAGAATTAGGGCCCCCTTATTAGAATACTATTTTCAGCATGGGGGCCACGGCAAGGAGGCGAAGGTCCCAGAGCAAGTTCCTACACCTGTCTTATTTGATTAACATTTAAAAATTCCATAACGATGATAACGTAATGCTCTTCAAACAGAACCAAATAAACTAAACTCAAATGTACGTATTTATAGTATCTTTTTCCGAAGCCGAATTAAGTCATAGGAAATTTCCAAAGCCAAAACCAAGGCCTGGCCTATGGCCAATTTCAAGGCCAGTTGAAGGTGACTTTTTCTCACGGTAAAATAAGTATATTGTCGTTGTTGTTACTTAATTACTCATTTATTTTAAAGTAGTTTTTGCATGTATAATGCTGAAGGTTGTCCTTCAAGGTGAATCGCTAGACATAAATACATGTTAACTCAACTTAAAAAAAAATTTCAAGGCCGCTACTTCTATAAGATATCAATAATATAGTTTAACCATTTTCATTCGTATTTAATTAATTTTAGACTTACCTTGCGTTGTATTAATAGACAAATACATGTTAACTTAAAAAAAATTCCCAGGCCGACCGTTTCTATAAAATATCAATAATGCAGGGTCATTTCAAAATTTCATTCATGACAATGCATTATGTTGAAGGCGATTTTTTTACAATCTCGTAGTCGTTATTCAGATATTGAAAAAATTTGAGCTAACACTTAAATTCAACCTTATGAATTTTTTGTTGCTAAATTATGCGTCGTATCAAAAATTGCAGAACATAATCAATATGTTTAAGGTCTGTCGTTCAATAAACAATTTTACGTAATTTAGAGTGTTAAAATTTACGGTGTTATATAATTTACAAGGTGCCAACGATAATTAACTCAAAACCTGAAAATAGATTTGGTTAACAACTCTTAACACAGCAACAACAGAAAAACATCTCAAGGTGAAATCATTTTAAAGCATGTTATAAATAAATAAATTCATACAGGCAAGGCCACGCTAACTAAATTATAATTAACGCGAAAGGTGAATAGAAAAGTACAATAAGTGTGTGAGTGTAAGAGATAATTAGATTTGTATATTTAAGCTGGGTTTAACAGTTTTTAGGGTAATTATGCAATCTCTTTTATAATAAATTTATTACGAAAAATAAAATCACACTGTATAACAAAAACAGTTATCCATCTCAGAATGACATTTAAACTTCATGTTAGATAGATCGGAATGGACATAAATACTTGCTAACTAAAAAAAATTCTGAAGTTACCCGCTTCTATAAGATATCAATAATACAGTTTAACCATTTTCATTCATATTTAATTTTTTGGATTTACCTTACGCTATCCATACCTGTCTTACAAGACTAGAGCCTCTTATTAGAATACAAATTCAGATAAGGGGCTCAGACCCGGGAACAAGTTCCTATACCTGTCTTACACGCTAGCATTAGGACCCTTATTCAAATTTCCCGCGGAGGTTCTACACTGGATTTTTTTCGGTTCAAGGCAGGCTCCAAGGCCACGCACGAGGTCAACCCCAAGACGAGGCCCCAAGGTCAAAAATACGTCTCTCACGTGGGCGTCGAGGTCAAACCGAGGTTAGCCACATGGGCGGCCTTGGGAATTCCCAAGGTCAAAAGTTAAACAGGTGTCGGTGTACTACTAACAACATATCAAAGTACAGTGTATACTCACTCCAAATATGTTAAAACTGTATTACCTATTACATACTTGGTTACATATTCATGGCTACTTATTCAATTCTTAGATTAGGCTACCTGTCTTGTTTAACCCAGCGAAATAAAGTGGTATGTAAATTACACACCTACAAATACTATACCAACCTCTGTTAATGTACATGCTCCTGGGAGTATGTCATACGATCAAACCAAATCTTTCATTTGATTGTCCTGACATGTTAACGATTTCTCAACGAACACAACTAAACTTCCATTCTTAATATCAATTTCAGAATTTTTAGTGAAGTTCTATGTTTTTAGTGAGAACTTTTTTTCACAACCACAACGGAATAGCAAAGCAAAATTTTCCTTCCACTCTCATTTTGTCAAGATTACCCGCACCAAAATCTTTTAAAAGTGGAAGGCATACTCAAACCAAATGAATAATTGAAAACCAATATTTCTAAGCAGTAAGTATCCAAATTCATTAATTTATTAATCTATACCTATAAAGATATAATATGTAACTACAACAATAACTCACTTCTTAAAATAGTATTTGGCACATTTACACAATGGCTTGTTTAGGGACAGTAGGTAAGTGGTCACTAAATTGTAAGGTACTGCTTTTTCTGCAAGTGCTGATCACACTGTAATAATAAGTTTTAAATCCAGTTGTTGGTAAGTTCTAGTGCAGTCTACATATTTGCAAACCTTTTCACTGAAACTAAGTATATTCATGGCTATTTTCACAGCTAGGATACCTGCACTATCAGCTTGTTTATTCCTGTATTCTAAATGTCTAATATTCCAGAGGCATTCATGTGTTATATACTGCAAAACAAACTTGAATGTGCTTTCTTCTGTCCACTTCGATGTGATTTTCAAAAGTATATACTTGAACTACACACTTAACCAACCTGTGAACTTGTTTACTAAATTAATCTGTGTGCGAACTTATTTAGACGAGTCAAGTAACCATTACAACACATCAACTTGCACGAAGACATAGAATAAATTCTATTCCAGTGTACTAACTTTTTTACTTGCTCCATAACTTTCGTTAAAATTTAGTTGATTGATTGTCCCCGTGCAAACAAGCCATAATTTACAACATTTAAACAGTAAGACTTTATCATATCAAAATTTAAATATTGTGTATGATTCTATTAATATAAATTACAAAAAACAAGATATGTAAATAAGTAATTTTATCCTTCAAGTCTAAAATCTATTCGCATGTCACAAATATTTTACATTAGAGAAATTGCCACTTGTCGTAACTTCATTTTTACTCGTCCAAGTAATTCAATTCATTTTGCAAATATTTACATAGCAGTGATAAGATTGTATATAAAATGTGTAGAAACCTTCACCTGTTTTGCTTACATTATGTACACATCAAGTAGGTTTTTAGACGAATAATATTTTCTTAGTGATTAATGGCACTATACCCTACTTAAAACTATGCAATACTAATACCAAAATTTAATTAATGATTGCTGCACTGTGATTTAAATAATTAACAAATAATTAATTCTTGCGTGTATTAGAGTAAACTATTAGTTTAGATAATATGATAATTCAAGTAATTTATTCAATAACTTAAAAAAATTTGAAATCGCTTTAAATTTTCAAATAATTTAATAAGATATGGCTTCTAACAAATATTGGTTACTATGGTTACTAATAAGAAAAAGAAATCAAAGGGCATCAAGATGTAGGTACTTACCATTTGATTGCCCTAAGAACTGTCATTTTAATTGAAACTCACAAATACTAATAAGAAGGGTCACCACCAGATCATTTTTTATTGTTTAATAATTATTATTGGTGAAAATAATGTAAGGTTATATTTTTCATTTTTTTAACTTCACTTTTTCACGTTACACCAATAATCGGGTACTGCGCACAACTGTAAGGCTACCACACAACTTAAAAAAGAAGGGATTATGAAAACTTAATACAAGATGTGTCAAAATTAGGTTTGATTTGAATGCCGTAAACTTTAAAGAATGATTCAAAAATTAAGATTAACAATTAACGTTATCGCATAAAAACTGTATTGAATGAAAAGGAAACATAGTGTTTTAATTTTATCTAATCAATGCGTTTCCTGTGAAAGTGACCACGTTTTTATTTCTTCCAAATATACAGTTTTATATTCGCCCCACCCCTGCACTCATTATTGATAAAAAGATTAAATTGAAATGATGGTTTTTAAGCATCCGCTTATCTATCAACAGCAATACCTACAAATTAATGTTGGGTAAAAACTTCTAAGTTCACTAAAACATAGTACATGAATAAGTATTTACTACGGAATATATCAAAGTAATAAACTAACTATTTAAATTGCATCGAATAGATATAGTGTTTCTTTCAGTTGAGCGAACAAAAAAAGTGATATTGTGCATATGCTCGCATCCTTTTTGCAGTATTCTAGTTGTAGTCCAAGGATAACGTTGGTATAGGCACAGATGTACACAGATTGTACATCTGTGGTATAGGTCAGGACATCTTCGTAGATGCAGTGGCGTAACTGATTTTTTTGGACCCCCTGCAAACTTATTTTTAGCCCCACTACGTTACAATCGTACAGTTTCACCCTATCCATTACCAGATTTTGGGGTACGGTTGCATGAGCCAAGGACGTTTCCTATCCTCCAGCCAGATACATATCGACAGTTCCAATATTGTTTAGATTTAGTGTCAAGGTTCGTATTTGAGCTGTAATATTTTCAATAAAGATTCATCACGTCAATGAAGTATAAAATATCCAAGAATTAAACCAACAGGTGTCAACTTCATAACATCCAGGTCAATAACTCGCTTTGTTCTTGTTGAAATGTGAAAAAAGTATTTAGAGTGGATCCAGATTCGGTTTGGAGTGAAATCGCCGCTATAGCATGTATGGTTTTGAAACGGATCCCATCATAAACCGCCGCTTTATCACTATCACATACTTATGCTGATTCGTACTTGAAAGTGAACTTACCTCACTTCAGCGTTCAAAAACTTTACTGACAACTGTTTTAAAATTGTTATGCAAAATGGTGAAATATATGTTAAAACAATGTGTATAAAAATTGTTAAAATAGCTCACTAGTTTACTTTTAAAGTAATTAGAATTGAGGAAAATCAAAATAATGAAACTTATTGCAGTTTTAAAATGTTTTATTTTTTAAACTCTAAGCGCAACGAATGAAGATATTATTACTAGGATAAAAAGAAATCTAATTCTTAAAGTTTATTAACAACATTATTATTGCTGTTTTGAAGGGTTTTATTTATAAAACACAAGGAGTGAAAAATATTATTAGGCTAAAAAGAAATCTAAATATTAAAGTTTAATTGACATTTCAGTTAAGTTCCACTCAATTTAAGTGTTAAAATATCTTTTTTGAGAAACCACTCATATTCAAAATGTCTTACGTCCTTCTTGATTTGAACTTGTAAGTTTTGAGAAGTAACCGCTTTTTGAGCTCTTTCACATCTATTGATCTTGTCACTTCGTTTTCTACACTAAGTAGACTTTTTCCACTAAGCCTTTTTTGGGACATAGTGCTCCGAAGAGAGCTTTTAATCAACTTTAATTTACAAAATGTTCGCTCAGTTAACACAACAGTTACTGGCAATGTTAAAAATAATAAGTAAGCCGTGCACACATCCGGAACACTGCAGGCTACCAAATAGTTCTCTGTGAACAAGAGTTCTGTAATTTCTTTTATGGACTTCTTTCATTTAATAGCTGACTTCAAAGTCCTTCGAAAAATACGTATTTCATAAGGAAAATCCGTTGTTACTTCCTCATTATACTCTACGGCGAGTTCATTTGTATTCAGATTTAATTATTCTTCTCACGTCTAAATGATACGAGGATAAAACTCTGGAGTGAGTACTATAAAAATACTACTAACATTAATCATTCTTTCAAGTAATTTGGTTGATTACAACGTGTAAGGTACCTACCAACATATTCAACTGTCTTGAAATAAAGGTTAGGATCAGTGAAGCATTCATCATCTTCAGCCAGTACATCAACATGTTTTTTAACGTTTCGGCTTTTTTTGTTTTTTAACTTTCGCTCAACTCCCCGTTGTTGAGCGCTGTCACAATTGCAGTGTCATATTATTTTTCGTTTTTTGAATGGGTCAATAGTTTGGTTGCCTTATACAGGACTGTGTCATCTCTTTGAAGAACTTTCGATACAACAAAAATTATAAGCTTTCCATGTGCTATTTGCTTGAGTATACTCACTTAATTTAGAGGAATTCAAGACAGTTTTGGTCAATGCTTTCATGATGTCACCGTAGTTACGCCTTAAAGCTTTCAAAGAATCGATTCCAGATGACTAGCGTGTCGGGAAATATTTTTTCCAACCATCAATCCACGCCCAAAGTATTTTCAACTTTGTTTGATAAAAGATGGATGAGTTCATTCTGGATCTTAGGGTTCATATACTTTTTACTGGATTTAGGTACACTGACTATTTCTTGTAACACCGGATCATATTTACTCAAACGATCAATTGTGACTAAAAAGTTTCCACTATTTGGTTGGCCAACATTTTCTCTATGGTCCCTAAAAGTTGAATTAGAAGCAGTCAAAGCGAGTGTGACATTTACGATTCAATCCAACATCTTAATCCATCTGTTAGTTTCTGTTGTCTTATACATCACATCACAAATCGCAATTTGTCGGTTCTCTTTGTTACTCCATTCATTACATTTGCATACGGGACTTTATTTGTATAGTATCCACATTCCACTGGTTGGCACTTCCTCGAACAGGTTCAATGTAATAAAAAAGGACACTGTTTAGGGTGGTTGGCCAGTCATCCACTAAATGTCCAATTGGCAATCCACATTACATCAGTTGGGTTTGAAATATCAGGTACGTTTACTAAATATCTTTTTCTTATGGCCGTTTGAAAATGTGAGTGATTAATACGCTGTGAAAGACAATCCTAATAAGGTGGAAATGAACCTAATTCACATTTTCCCTGTTCGCTCCTAGACATTATCTAACGAAGTTAGATAACAAGTGAAGCCTTTATGTTGTAGGTGAAGTTATCAAGAGCTTTTAGCTATGCCATAGAAACCTATATTCCTAAACCTATATTTTTATGCATTTAAGGAAATTCAGTGGTTCAGTTTTTCTTAGTCAGCAAAAGAATCGCACCCAGTGAAATCGTGAAATCCAAATATAGCCTCGCAAACGTGTAGCCTTAAACAAGGCAATAATTGCGTATTATCGAAGCCTTTTGAAAAATGTAAACACAATATTAGAACGTGTGTATCATTGGAAACGATTAAGACTAAAGGCTAATCGAAAGAGGCGTGTTTTGCATGTAAAAATGTACGTGTAGGGTAGAGGCACATAAAAGTATGCAGCGTATAAGAATACACATTGCAGTTTACAAAGCATACAACAACATATCGCCATTTATGAATGCATGCGAGAAATCCTAAAACATATGGGTGTAACAAGGATAAATGTATTTTGTAGTATGGCGCATATAGTCGTTGCAGCAAGAAAAACTTGTTTTTGTATATTGCGGATGTATGTTTGGGCCAGTGTAATTTAAGTAATAATTGTGTTATTTGCCGTACTAGGAAGCTTTTCAGCGCTTCATAGTGTAACATAAAGTATGAGGTAAGCAATAAAACTCATCATTTTAAGTGTTTATGTTGTATTAAGCAATCATAACATATTTTTCTTAATTCAAGCCAAGTGTACTTGTTGATATAACTAATATAAACATATTTAATTTCCTTGTAGGTAATCGTAACCCGCTGAATGCAATTTAGGTACGAGTCTTATTCAGAGGTAAGATGTTTGTCAAATACTTTTTAACGAAACTAAAGTAAATGTACTTCTTTTCGTTGTAGAAAGTAATTTATTTATACATGCACAAAAAAGGAAAGAGCTGACCTGTGGTTGCGAATGCTTATGCGTTTTTTAAAGCAGCCAAGCAATGAGCAAGCAGTCCCCAGTATGTGAGCCACAGCTGATCGCAGTTTATCAGCAACACAACCCAAACAATACGCCAAAGAGATACAGAACGGATACTCTTGTCACATCAACAAGACAACCAAATGTAAACATGAACTGGGATGTAATCGTAACGGTAAAGTTATATAGACCCTTCAATAGATGGAAACTGTCTTAAACAATTTGTCATACTTATTTATTTGAAGAAGTAATGTGAAATTCTTTTGTGTGTGAAACCTAAAAGAGAAGTTCTAATTACAACGAGGTTAGCAAGATCTAAAACGGCTTACCAAAATGTATAGGTGTAGTGAAATATTTCTATTACATCCGCCTTAAATAGCGATTATATCACTTTTATACAACAAAGCGATATTATATAGTGAAAATTTTCCATAAAAATGATGCTTAACATCTAGTAAATAGAAACAAGAAAATTTTCTAAAACCTTTCCACCCTTCTACAGTAATGGCAATTTTGAAAAGAAAATCCAACGCCTCAAGAAACAATTTTACAACTTCATTTGTTACACATTTAAATATTGTTAACAGATGTTTGTTTTCAAAATAAAGCATGATAAGCAATGTAATGGTACCACCATGTAGTGGTTATTTAGCAAAGTGACAGGTACCTATAAAATGTAAGAATTTTGAAAATAACCAGAATTTACGTTCATCTCAGAGATGGCTTTATAGGTATTAATTGAAGTTAAATTTTGTAAAAACGAGTAAACTTTTAAAATACAGAATTAGATACGAGAGAGAAATAATTTTCGTATAACGTAACCGCGTACACGTCCCAAAAGAAAATTGTATGTAAAGTAGAACTTAACTACAGTACAGGAATGATTTTGTATATCATTTAATCCACCATACTCATTAGTAAGATCGTAAATACCGAAATTTTAAATCATTTAGTGCAGAAAGTAGAAACTAGTAAACTTAAAGCATATGACTATATGTTTAAGTCACAGATACTTATTTAAGGTCGCTTTTAGAAACAGTAACCAGATAAAATAATACAATCGATCCTATATCGATTTTTGCATGTTACAAATTAGATGAGATAGCTGAAGAGACTGAAGTCTTTGAAATTGAATTTAATGAATCCACAGGATTTCCAGTAAATACTTCATATGAAGAACAAATAGTGATTTCAATTTTAAATAACACTACTGCTCCAAAGACAGATAATCTGAATAATTTAAAAATATATTTAGATATCGAAAACGGCATAAACCTGGGCCTTACATTACCGAAGACAAAAAAAAACAATCGTGAAAACATTCCAGTGTCTTATGATATTAACCAAACCACTCCACGGAAGCAAGGTAAAACTCCTGTAAAATCAGAAGATCTACGACCATATCCAAAACTAGTCAAACGGAGCAAACCAGAAAACGTCGAAGTCAGAAATCAGAGATATTAACAAGCACACCGTTAAAGGATGAACTGGAAGCAAAGCAATCCAAATTTACAAAAAAGGAAAATTGGTTCAGAGAAATCGGCAAAGCCTGCAGCTAAAAACATCAAGCAAAGAAGAACAGTTAAATGTAAATACACAAGAAAGTTCATTAAGTGCGTACTCTTGTACGTCATTACCCTATCAGTCTTTAATTGTGTTGAGCTAAGCTTGCCGATTAAATATCAGAGTCCGTAAATTTAAGACAGTTTTCGTTGCAAATACAAAGGTTTCATTAAATGCCATACTTTTTATTAATATTTTTGTAAAATCAAGATTTCGTTACTTTTAGCCAAGTGTGAGAGGTTCAATGCAGTCTATCATAATTGTTGGCCTGTACGCTTTATCACAACTGAGCAATATTATAAGATAAGAGCAAATATGATTAAAGTTTGTGGAAATACTCTGGGTGATTTAAATGTTACAAGCAATTTTATCAAGAGGCGGAGATCCTGTTTTTAAACCTCCGCCATCTTTAATAGTAACGTCGGCAGATGGTCATCATAGATTTTTGGCAGCCTGACATATCTACAAATGTGTCCTGAAAGTGTAATTTAGTACCTCCAACCTAACCAATATCGCGATTTTACTCACCTGGCATTTGGCATAGTATAAGCGTATCGCGCTAAACAATCGATGTCTTGTCTTCAATTTTTCTAGTTTTAGATCCTAGATCTCTGTTATGCATTTTAGACAAAATTATTTCAGAGTTGCGAAAATAAAGTACCTACTGTTTTGAAAATTTTTAGTAGTCGTGCTTCTGTATATTTATAAAAACAAAAACGATTTTGGGATTTTAAAAATTTACAGGCTGAAATTGCACTTGTCAACTTGACAATGTACAACGTGTTACTAAATAATGCGTTAATGTTTATGGGTGTGTTTCTTGGCCCACTTTAAGAAAAGAACTTCATACGGACTTATGTCCCAAACGTTTTCTTTTGACTTACATGGTGGTAACCTTTTAAGGAATTTTTTAGAGTAACTCTAATTGCTTACCACTAGCTATTCGCTTGGAACCTCCCATAATTTTGGTAGAGATATTGAATATTTCAAGGCATTTGTTTATGTATTACATAAACATACCATATTTTTATGTATTACAGAAATTCTTGTAAACGAAGGTTTGAAGGAGACTGTGTATTACTATTAGCGCGTTTTTGGTTGCAAGTGAAGCTTGAAGTCAGCTCCCACAAATACATAAACTAAGACCCGTTTGGGAAATTATTTTATTGGACTTAAGTATAATTTAATGTATTTATATTTAACTACGGTAAGGTTGACCCTGGACGCAATAGGATGATGGTTTATGGTTACACGGGTTGATATGGGTTAAAGGTGTCACCCAAAAATATACTATGGACCATATTGTCTTTGGGCCAATTCTGGACTCGTATACACTGTTTCCCAAACTGAATGCTCCAGGTCCCTCAATGGAAGATAACTTCCGGGTTTAAACGGCGGTTGAAGACGTTCCTAAAACGCAATTATTTCGGACGGAAAGGCGGTTAGGGAATTAGACAGAGGTCACAGTTTTACATTTTACGAACACGGGTCCTTCACCAATGATTGATGATGACTAAATACGGTAATCTAAATTACTTTCCTTGAGCAGGCATCAACTAAAGTAAATTTAATTACGTAATTAAACTACTATTTTACCGCATCTTGGAAATTCCAATTCTCCCACTATTCAGGAGTGAACATGCTGTGTGTCTGTATGCATGTGTATCAGTCTGTTCGTGTGCCTGTGTCTGTGTGTCTGTGTGTGTGTGTGTGCCTGTGCCTGTGTGTGTGTGTGTGTGTGTGTGTGTGTGTGTGTGTGTGGTGGGTGCGTGCGTATGTGCGTGTGTTTGTGTGTGCGTGTGTGCGTTTGTGCGTGTGTGCACGCGTGCGTGCGTGCGCGTGCGTACGTGCGTGCGTATGTGCGTGCGTGCGTGTGTGTGTGTCTGTCAGTCTGTGTGTCTGCGTGTACGCGTGTCTGTGTATATGTGTCTGCGTGTCTGCGTGAAACTTTATTTGTATTGACTACAAAATTATAACATTTATACCCCAACGGTAGTCGCAAATAGTAACAAGTATGCTAATATCTGTGATATTGACATGTGTTTATTTTCTTTTATACATGATACAATTTTAAAGAGATAGATTAATTAATTTACACGGACGGTGCTAGTTGTAACTATGTTGCTAATTAATTATTTACTAATTATACTTGTCGGAATCCAAATTTTATTTATCTGAATGCTGACATATATCTATTTCTACATTGAATTAACATGAAATATTTACTATCTTAACGTAAATCACAAAATAATACTTAAATGAGGTACAATCTCTTTAAAACTATTATAGCCTACATTAAAATTAAAGTGTTTTACAATATAAGTTAAATAAAATTTTAGAAAGTCAATAATTTATGTAGTACGATGGACGAGATTTCAAATAGAACATACAAAACATGTTAACTGTTACATTTACAGAGATCTTCATAAAAAACGTATAATTGATAAGACCTTCAGAGATGCAATAAATTAAAAAAATTATAAAGAAATGGGTTCACCCAGGGCTTGCAGTAGAAATTAAATAAAACTACAACTTTTTGATTTACTAAGAATTGAAATAGCTTTAATACGTACTGAATAATTCCAAAAATAATTTTTATTTTAAGAAAAAACTGCGTATAATTTTTTTATTCTAAAATAGTCACCTCAAATCCCGGACGAACATCACTATTGCAGAAACTATTTATTGTTGTATAGAAGGCGTGTACTTAATTTCACAAAATATCTAAGATTGTATCAAAATTATACAAAAAATTGTTTCTTAATACATTATAACTCTGGTTCAAAAGTTATGATGCTACGGATATGTTCGTGGATCTCTTTGCCATTATCATTGTATAATATGCATAGTATCCGTTAGTATGGGTAGATTTCCTGTACACTGTGTGACCAACGTACCCATCCTTCTTCTCATATATCAGCACGTACAGGAATGTCAGCTTGTTTTCATCCTCCACTTTCATGGTAAACTAGGTTTTGTTGTGGGCGCTGTTTTGATGTTATAAGAACTTTTCTAGCTGTTCTCTACCCTGTGACCATATAATGAAGATGTCGTTGACGTATCTCAACGATAACTTCGGTTTGGAACTGAAGGTATTTATAACTTCCGTTTCTAAGTGGCGTATGAATAAATTGGCTTTCACTGGAGATAGCGGTGATCCCATTGGTGCTCTGATTGTACCTTTGTCCCTCGTATATAAATTACGTGTTTCTCAGACAATGTTCCGTTAGTGTCATGATCTCATTCGGTATTCGGTATTTCTGCTTGATTATCTCCAGCGACGCGTTGATAGGTATGCTTATGAATAGTAACACAACGTAGCAGCTCACGAGTAGGTGGTTTAAGTTTACTGTTTCCTTTTTCAGTATCTTGATGAAGTGGTTGGGGTATTCACGTAGGATTCCGCTTGTTCCGCATATGGTTGTAGTTGTTGAGCCAGATATTTGGCTAGCTGTTGTAGTGGCGACACGATTAAGCTGGGAATTGGTCTCAATGTGCGTCCGTCTTATGATTTTTTGGTAACACATGCATTTTTGGACATTTTGAAGATTTTTCACACGGAATCAGTTGAAGTTGTTTTTCTTCGCTGGTCCTCCTGTCCTTGATTTTGGCCTTGGTGGCCTTCTGCAGGTACGTTGTGGGGTCTGTCCCTATCGGTTGGTATACTGGGTCTTGTAGCAACTCTCGGATCTTCAAGTTACAGTCTATTTGTCCATTATCACCCTGACGTTCCCTTTATCGGCTAGAAGAATGATGATGTCCTTGTTGGATTTTAGATCGCGCAGTGCGTGCAGTTTATTTTTGGTAGTCGTGCTTTCGTCAATACTTGAGAAACGTATTGTCGTATGGATTCGGATGCATCTCTGTTGAGTTTTGTGTTTGATGTTTCAAATCCGCATGTAATTTCTTCCATAGAAATTCGTTCAGGCACAATCGCAAAATTGAAGCATTTACTGAGTACGCTCCTTGCTGCTTTGTCCAGTTGATGTTGTGAATCGCTTTGTCCATATCTACAGTTGTATGTTGTTTGTCCTTACCTTGGTTACATGATAATCCATCGAACTTCTTTTTCTGCTTCAGCGCTCTGCGTGTTTCGGCTCGAAGGTTGGATAATTGGTCTATGGTATTCCAGATGCTATCGTGAATCTTACAGTTCCTGAATAACGATGTCAGAAAGAGGCGAGCAGATAACCGTAGGAAAGGAGAAAGGAAAAACTAACAGAGAAAAGAAAAGAGTGTTGTGGAATGAAACAAAACCAATAATTATTAAATCACATATAAAGGATACATATAAAAATAAACAAATTCTAACAAAAGACAAGCAATACACACACACGCACACGCACACGCACACGCACACGCACGCGCACGCGCACTCGCACACGCACACGCACACGCACACGCACACGCGCACGCACACGGACACGCACACGCACACGCACACGCAATCGCACACGCACACGCACACGCAATCGCACGCGCACGCGCAATCGCACGCGCACGCCGCGCGCGCGACGGGCACACGCACACGCACACGCACACGCACACGCACACGCACACTCACACGCACACGCACACGCACACGCACACTCACACGCACACGCACAGCACACACACACACACACAATATATATATATATATATATATATATATATATATATATATATATATACCTATATATATTCACAACAAATGTATGCAGGAAACCTACTCACACGGGGAAGTACCTACGCTACTACTCCAATCACCACAAAAACGTGAAGTTAGGCGTGGCAAAATGCTTGTACGATAGAGCGACAACAATAAATTAGGTATTTACTATCCCAATCTTCAAAAATTTTATTATGCAAATCTCTTGTGTTGTCTCATTTTTCCTTTTGTAGTGCTGTATATGGCAGTTGTCTATCTAAACAACTTGTTAGGAGAGTACAGGTTATCCAAAACTCGTGCGTGCGTTTAATTTATGGTCTTAAACGATACGATCGTATCTCACATAAATTAACAACTATTCCTTGGCTTAATATGGAACAAGGTCGACTTCTTCACTCAGCTAAATTATATCACAAAATTATAATGAATAAATCACCTCCATATCTGTATAATAAGATTTGCTTTCGTACTGATGTACATCATGTCAACATACGGCGGAAGGATTTAATTACTGTTCCTAAACATAATTTAGAGCTGTTTAAAAAATCATTTTCATACAATGTATGTAATTTATATAATTCACTTCCGCCGAGTATCAAACATCTTTCACCAACTAATTTTAAAAAAACACTTCGTAAAACCTGCTGTGCACTTAGACACCGTTAAGTTACTACATATATACACGTCCCATTTCATCTCTATTGTCATTTCATTTCCTTATTTAAAACTTTTTCATTGCATGTATTACTCATACTCAGCTCATCCGTCTATTGTAAATTATAATTTGTCGGGCTAAGTGGAAGAGCACTGACGGATTTAGCATCCCGAAAGTGAACTTCGCCCTTTGGACATCGTAATCCGCATAGCAGCTGGTCATTTAGCTTATGTATATTCTTTGTGTCCAAATAAAGACATTATTATTATTATTATTATTATTATATGCTCAGAATAAGAGGACCTCAACAAAGAAAAAGAAAATTTAACACCTAACCTAAACAGGAAAAGGGTAACCGAAAAAGAAGAACCTAAATATACAGCGATAATACCATACATACAAGGTACCTCAGACAAAATACGAAGGATAGGTAGCAGAAAATGATAATGTTACTCATATTAATATAAGACAAAGTATAAATCAAAATTTACGCACAACAGATGATAAAAAATTTACACAACAAGAAATTTTAGAAGTTATAACCAAATTAGATAATAGTAAAAAATCTCCTGGTGAAGATGGTATTCAAGGAAATATTTGGCTGAGGCTATTTGTTAAGTTACCACATTTCATAACTTCAATATATAATGAATGTTTATTTAGAGGAGTTTTTCCAAATTTATGGAAAAAGTCAGTAATTGTACCAATTATAAAACCGGGTAAAGAAAACGATGATGACCCTTCAAAATTCGACCTATAAGTTTGTTAAACGTCGGAGGAAAAATTCTTGAAAAATTATTAATAAATAGAATTATGCATTTTTTATATACTAACAAATTATTAAATGATAGACAGTTTGGATTTACACCACAAAGTAACACAATAGATGCTGTTATGGTTTTAAAAAAATTCATTGATACTAAACTAAGCTACAAAAATGTGATTATAATGGTTAGCTTAGATGTAAAAGGAGCTTTCGATGCCGCTTGGTGGCCTTCAATATTAAATGCTTTATTTGAATTTAGATGTCCAAAAAACCTATTTAATTTAAGTAAAAATTATTTTAGTGATAGAAAAGCAAGAATTCAACTAAACTCAATTATTAAAGAAGATTATGTAACTAAAGGTTGTCCTCAAGGATCTTGCTGTGCTCCTGGCTTTTGGATAATTTTATACAATTCGTTATTAAATCTTACGTTTAATAATTCAGAAATAATTGCATTTGCTGATGATTTTGTTCTTTTAACGTATGGGAAAAGTGTTACTGAAGCTGAAAACTACGCAAATAGTAACTTAAGAAAAATATTTGACTGGGCTGTTAACAACAAAATTGAATTTAATGAAAAAAAATCAAAAGTCATATTAATTTCAAATAAAAGATCTGTTCATGGAGCTAAAGTCAATGTATACTTGAATAATGTGGAACTAGAACAAGTAAATGAAATCAAATATTTAGGAATAATCATTGACTCAAAATTTAAGTTTGATAATCATGTTACACATGTCACTACAAAATGCATTAAATTAATTAATGTAATTGCTAGATCTGCTAAAATAAAATGGGGTCTCAGTTCAAATGTATTAAAAATTATATATACTGGTGCCATACTACCTCTATTAGCGTATGGAATACAAGTTTGGGTAGACGCTTTAAAAAGAAAGAAAAATAGAACCAAATTAGAAAGAACACAAAGGCTAATTAATATTAAAATTGCTAAAGCCTATCGCACAATTTCTTACGAGGCATCTTGCATTTTAACAAATTTAACTCCCATATGCATAAAATTAAAAGAAATTTCAAAAATATGTAATATTACAAAAGGCTTTGAAGACCATAATTTATATTATGATTGTCCAGTTACTAAAGAAAAATGGATTCATCCGCAGATATTCGAAATTAAATTAGCTAGTGAAAATTTAGAATATACATTTGAAATATATACAGATGGTAGTAAAATCAATAACAAAGTTGGATGTGCAGCAATTATATATAAAAATAAGCAATTACTTTATAACATTAAAGCTAAATTACATGAAAAGTGCTCAAATAATCAGGCAGAAAGTTTTGCTATCTTAAAATCTTTAGAAAAGATAAATAACTTATATATTACAGATTTAGTTAAAAATATTGTTGTATATACTGATAGCAAAGTGAGTATATATTCGTTACAGGATCGAACAAATCATAATTATATTATTGAGTCAACTAAGAAAATAATGAACAATATGAATTCTAAGAATTGGGATATCACCTTCAAATGGGTTAAATCCCATATTGGAATTGATGGAAACGAATTAGTTGACGCTTTAGCCAAAGAAGCAGCATTTGATAGTGAAGACAACGTTATATTTGCAAGAATTCCTAAAAGCGCCATTATCAAAGAATTTGAAGATATCAGTATAACAAAATGGCAACATTTATGGGAAAACACAACAAAAGGTGCTGAAACTAAACTATTTTTTCCTTCTGTTTCTCAAAAATTACTTTTAAAAATCCCAATACACCCAACAATGACTGTTATACTTTCTGGTCATGGTAAACTAAGAAATTATTTGCATAAATACAAGATAATTAATAATCCAATGTGCAAGTGTAATAAAAGTGAACAAACCGTTGAACATATAATTTATAGTTGCCCACTTTTAAAATCGTACAGGACTAAACTTAAAACTGAAATTTTAATAAGTGGAGATACGTGGCCACCAGATAGAAAAGCTTTAGTTTCTAAACATGGTTATTTATTTTTTAAATTTGTTAAATGTATTAATTTAGAAAACCTATAGTATATGTTAGTATATACCATAGTTTTCAATAGTTCAATTTTATATATTAGTGTTACATAATTCTTATTACATTTTAATTTAGAATACCTATGTTAGTAGATATTAGATATATAGTATTTTCTATAGCTCAATTAATATATTAACGTTAATAAAATTTATATAACGTTTACATAAAATCGGTGTCATTTTATATTAACATAATGGTTAATACTATATTCTATTACTTAATCAATTCTAAATGTTCATATCTAAGTATATTAGGATTTCCTACATTCATTATTGTAGTAGTGTTAAGTTATTTTTGTTAATCAAGTTATAAACAAACTAGATTAAGAAAATTACAAATAAGTAAATTAATGAAAATATCTAGAAATAAGCTAATGTATGTAGTATTACTTATGTAATGGAGCATACTGAAAATAAAAGATTGTTAAAGTAAAAAAAAAAAAAAAGGTAGCAAATACAAGATACGCACTGCCTTCAACCAGAACGCTCAGGGGAATACTAACCAAAACCTAACCACACAATGAAGATCAGAATTCCAAGAATTGTGTATACAACCTACCATGCGAATACGGCAAAGCATACATAGGGCATAGCAGTAGACCACTCAAAGTGAGAACACAGGAACATAAGAAAAACGTCTGCAAGGGCGAGACAGAAAAATCTAGAATCGTTGAACATCTCTGGAACGAAGGCCACCGCATCCAATGGGATAACACACAGATAGTGGCAAAGGACGAGAACACAACTCGTCGAAAACTCAAAGAAGTCACATACATCGCACTAGCAGAAAATTCAATAAGCCAAGCTAGTATGGAAATGAAAGCCATATATGTAGGATTACTCAGTGGCTCAGCGGTAAAGGTGTCAGACTAGTAAGTGAAAGGTACCAAGTTCAAATTACAGGCAGCTGTAACAGAAATTTCTCAAGTTTTTAATTATTTATTTAATTTGGATTGAGTTTTACATTATTTTATTGACCTTAATGTTATTCAATTAAATATACCTTGAAGTACTTTTGATTGCCTATGCTTTTATACAAAACACCTTTGAATGAAGCAGTTTGCTCTAACATTACTCTTCTATTCTCCGAAAGCGTACAATTTTGTTCGGAATCAACTCCATTTGCCACATAGCAGTTCATTGAGGAAATGGTTGGCAAGTTTTGAATGTAATCCCGGTTTTCTACAAGAGGTGTTTGATTATTTACAAGGCGAGTAGTGGAGTTGCAGATGCCTTAGATTTTTTGAAGGCTTCTGGGAATTTACAATTTGAAGGAAGTGAGGCAACGGTGGAATTTATTAGAAAAATTGATCGAATATTTGATCTGAGTTCTCATTCACCATTTGGTAAGGGTTTTAAAGCCCCACTTACTTTACAGAATGAGAATTATTGGAATCAGTTTCTACTAGATACTGAATTGTTTTTTAAACAATTAAAAGTAAATGACCAATACATCCTCACACATCCACGAAAAACATTTGCAATTGGGTTCTTGTTAAGTATGAATAGTTTTAGGGGTTTAGCTTTGGATTTATTAACTAAGATAGAAAATCCATTAAAATATCTATTAACCCTTTCGTGCATAATATTTTTAGAAATTGAAAAATTGATTTAAAAAAATTATTTTATTCAAAAAAATACAAATAAATGGGAAATAAAAGGATATATAGTAAAAACTGAATAATTTGAACCCTAAAACTAAAAAAAAAGATCTGTCCACTACAGTGAACACTATGCGGTTTTTAATTTAGTGGCTCTGTGTATGAAAATACTCGAAGCAATCAGGACACAGTGGTTCGTTACATTTTTTGCATATATATATTTTGTTTTTCTTTTGCATGCATTGGAATGGCATTTTCTAGCATTTTTTATGTTAGTTAATTTAGCCTAATGGTCTATACTATCTTGCCTACTTCAGGTGGTGCGTGGTGGTTGGGTTTCTTCTTATTAAGTATGCCTGGTGGAGTTGTGGAGCGTGGTTTGGCC
Organism: Vesta saturnalis; assembly: GCA_036346205.1. NCBI lineage: Eukaryota > Metazoa > Arthropoda > Insecta > Coleoptera > Lampyridae > Vesta > Vesta saturnalis. The sequence goes on from JARFJB010000176.1 coordinate 2,451,901, forward strand.
ATTTTGTTTTCCTTATGTATTCCCATATTTATTAGTGCCCTTGCAATACTTGCTTTAAATTCCAGAAGGTTCGTTTTATTGTTATCATTTTATTTGGATAAAATCCATGCGTTGACTACATCTAGAAGTATTATAGATGAAGATGTTTCTGAAAACGAGACTGTAGATTCGTTCATAGTTATAATCGATAACACAAATTTAAGTAATTATCAAGACAATATTTTGTATTATATTGGGGGATTTATAGTCAAGAAGCTATTTGCAAAAATTAATTGCACCTTTTGCCAAAATATTCTTGCTGAAAATATTCATAATGATCATTGCTATACTGTTGACATAAATAAGTATTCCATATTTACAACCTTTATATCAAGAGGAAGTTTATATTTACCTTCACATGCTGTTTTTAAAATTGTACAGTGTAGTGAAAAAGTATTTCGTTACCAAATAAAACTAGGCCGATCTGCTAGTGACAATAACTTCCAACATAAAATATCTTTAGAAGTTCTACGAAACTTTCAACAATCAATAATGTCGTTGTTTAACCTCCCCATTTTTTCAGAAGATTTACATGAAATTCAGTTGATAAAACGAATTGTTAAACATTTTTGTGCAATCAGAATTGACGACATATGCAAAGAAAGCCACATTACGGTTGGTGGGGAACAAAGCAAATATGTGGCAAAAACTGCATAATTCAATTTTATTTTACGGTGTATAAACAGTTAATAAGCATGTTAACATTAGTTACTATAAAATGTGTACAGTTTATTTATATTTCTTATAATAAAACATCCAATACAATTTTATCATCATGTCTGCATTATTAACAGGAAGTACGGTATCCTTCAAAATAAACAGTACCTAAATATACCTACCTATATATGGAGATTAAAAAATAAATAAACTTTTTATTTTCGGTACTGTTTTTGACGAATACTGTATATTCATGAGTTAGGAAGAGATCATGAGCAAAGATAGAGAGCACAACACCCCCAGAGTATTGTGGGCGTGTTTCATGGAGAAGACCGTTTTCTGTAACAGGTGAATAGCTTTCCAGCCGTAATATATACTTCAGTGATCAGTTCACGTGCTAAGTGAGATAGAGTACACAACAAACTAAAAGCGCTGATGCCATACATGCGTCTTTTGAGTAGGCTAGTATCCATGACACATTTAATTGCTACTGTCAACGAGAATTGAAAATCAGTGATTTGCAAGTCCAACACAATACTCATGTATTCTACTGAAGAAAAAATGCAGATTATTAAGTGGTATTATTCACGAAGCACTGCACAAGAAATAATGGGCAGGTTTGCTTTTTCCTTTGAAAACAGGCCAATTCCGTCAGAAAGTACGATTATGCGTACTGTATGTAAATTTGAAAGATGTGGATGTTTAAATAATTGTAGAAAATGCAGTAGCATTGGTGGTAATGATGGTGAGCATCCTGATCGTAACTTAAACGAAGAGCGCGAACTTCCCTTGCAATAGTACAAAAATGAATGAATGTTGAACCAAGAACAGTTCGCAATATCTTGACAAGGAATAAATACCGTTACTATAAGTTGTAAACTGCACAAGAAATTTTTCCAGAAGATCATCAAAAGCGTATGGAATTTTGTGAAGATATGATGAATCGGGCTAATGAAAACGAAAGATTTATTGAAAATATTTTGTTTACTGACGAGTGTTCTTTTAACTTACATGGCCATCATAATCCGTCTGTCGCTGTTGGTTACTCTCGGGAAAACAAACACATTAGTATTCCTTACCGAACAAAATACCCCCAAAAAGTTAATGTGTGGGCAGGAATTTTAGGCAATTCCATAATTGGTTCCTTTTTATCAACGGAAACTTTAAACCAAATAGTTCCAGCTGTTCATCGTCTCAATATAAATTTTGATAACATTTGCTATCAAGAAGATGGCTGTCCTGCTCATACTGCAATCAGAGTTCAACAGTTTTTGGAAACTACGTTTCCTAACCGTATTATTAGTGGAAAAGGTACTATTAAATATCTTCCTCGCTTACCTGATATCGCGCTGAACGACTTTTTTGTTTGGGGATACGTATCCCAGCAAATTTATGGGCACAGGCATGAACGTGCTAACAATTTGGACGAACTTCGTGTCAAAATTACAGAATCTTTAAACAGCACCCCCCCAAGAGATGTTAGAAGATACTCGAACTGAAATTTATCACAGATTGGGTTACTGACTTGCGCAATGTGGAGGTCTTTTCGAAAATATTATAAAGTATAGTTTTGAAAAAAAGTGTATTCTGTTCATTTTTAAAAATATTTGGTTTTTCAATAAGAATTATAATGCTAAAGTTAAACCTTAAACCTAAGTTATGCTATCACTGTAGATGTTAATGTTCTTGTTTGTAGCTCTCGCAAGTTTCTCCTTTATTCTTCTTACGAGTAGTAATCGAACCATGTCATAAATTCGCAATTGCAATAAACTTCGATGTTTAAGTGTAAAGTATTGACTTAATAGTTTCATAAGAACACGCGACTTTTCAACATCATCTTAATTGTTTTAGTTTCGTTAGAAATGTTAAAGCTAGATTGAAGGAGACTTAAGTAGTTCATATTTTGCACCTACATGCAAATATGTACAAGTGGCAACATCGGTAAAGTTATGTCTCTCGCTCATATAATGTTTATTAGGTTTCTTTCTAGCTGATTATGTCAGACCCGCAATGTTTTTCTTCAGAGGTCAATAAAAGATGACATTTTAAACTTTACCTGACAACGTTAAAGTTTGTTATTTTCACCTGCGGCTGCAAAAGTCTTTTGCATCCCCTCGCAGCGGATGCAAAAGTAATGTAAGTTAATAACTCAAACACCCAATTTGGAAAACAACGAAAACAAATTTATTGTTTAGAGTTATAAAGATTAAAAGTATAAAGATTAAAACTAACATTTTCTCCAAAATAAAATCCGTAATAAAATAAGTGGAGGTCTCGCTGCGTTCTAAGGAAATGGTCTTTAATTCTTCCTCTTCTACATGAACTTCTGTACTCGTAGCGCTTGCACTAGGTGCAAAAATTTTCAAGACTGCCTCATTTTTTGTAGCTAGAGAGTCTTTAATATAACGCTACAGCTGGATTTCCAGCCGCCATGGCGCTTCAAGCACATTAAATCTGCGCCGCCGTCCATTAACAGTGTAGCTAAGGTTCTTCTTAGACAATGCCCTGTGTATTCTGTATAGTTCTAATTTTAAGAAAAAGTTACCTCCCTAGGAACACTACTTATTTTATGGATTCCTATCACCGCTCTTGAGCATTTTCCATTTCCATATTTCAAAAAAAATCTGAGATAATTCATATCTCGTGGGCGCAAAGCAACATATTTGTTATATAAATTTAGGAAAGATTCCCTACAACTGTAAATGATTTAATTTTTTTTGTTGTGCTATCTGGAATTTTAATATGTAGCAGAGTTTTCAGGTTCTCAATGTCGTCTACCTTCATCTTCACCACTTCATCGCAGCGACAACCCCTGAGATACCAATAATCAAAACTACGTAAAAAATACAAAATATAAAGACTTGTTTTCATTCTATTTCTAAAATTCACCTTCATTGTCAAGTATTTTTCGTCCGACGCTTCCGATAAAAATTTGTTAAATTGGTCTTTTGTAAATACTTTGGCCTGCTTTGGGGTGTATCCTTCATTCTGCTTCTTTAGATATGCACGAAGTTTCAAGTATTTGCTTATATCTACGCCATGTCGAATGCTCAATAATGATTTTATCATCGAATATTGGGACCACATTGTCGAGCTGTTCATTTTCATTATTTTGTTGCTAATTCGGCAACATTACGGTTTTAGTGTAGCTTTTAATATTTTTTTCATTCCACCATTTTATACATTTCTGAAAAGCGCGTTCATAGATTTTGCTCGATCTTGTAGGTAATAGATCATTTATTGCTGTATTAGCCGCTTCAATAATTTCTGACGACGTGTAGTTCTCCAAATCCATCATACTCCTAACAATGTAATATTTTAATTTACGCAAATAGGAACAAAAAGTTTAATAAAATACTTACAATAACCCGGAGAATCTTCACAATTTTCAACTTGTTTAATGCATTGTTTTCAACGAAACCTAGCAACGTCTACTGCTGCTTGCTAAAGCACGCTAAGTAAATCTAACTATTCCTCATTTTCACAACCTAATTATTTTTCCTTATTTCACATTTAAGTGTAAAAAACGTCTGAAGAAAAAATAGTATATTTTATGCGGAGAAAAGTGACTTTTTGTGGCTCATCTGTATTTGCCGGACTCACTACGTTCGTCCGTCAAACCTACAGATTCGCCATAAACAGTGTCACTTTAGCTCCTTATAAAATTATATACTATTTTCCATACCTGTACAGAAAGAAAATGAAAATAATTTATTGTGAAATTTATTGTACTTGTGGAATTAATGAAATTATGAAGTGTATTTGTTGGATTTATTTTAGGTAGTTATTGAATATATTCATATTATTGAAAAAAATGTATTGTGACTTTTATTGAAATGAATTAAAGATATTGAAATTAGTAAGTACCGTAAAACGGGGTTACTTTGCCTGATGTAGTAACTTTGTCAAACGTGTGGTGGTATTAAATAAAATTCATTTTTAAGATTTGGCAACACTGTAGTGTTGTTTTAAAATGTCCGCGCACCAAGTGGTAGTCTAACTTAGCGTCTGCGATAAAATATTTTGATAACTTAAACTTAATTAACTAATTATAAGTCGATAAGTATATTGCTATATTTACGCATGTCTGAAAACGTTGCTTATTGTGTGTGGAAAGAAAACCGTTAACAGTAGATATACCGGTTTTGGATATGAGGTGGATTATTATAGGTTAGAGTTGTAAATGTATTAGATGTTGCCAAACTGCTACACAGAAGAAAATTGAGGCGGGTGGCAAAGTTACCCCGCATTTTGTGCTTGGAGTATCTCCTGAATTAAATCATCTTTTCTTTTTTTCTAGGAAATGCCGAGGCAGCATAAGAGAATATTAGGTGCCTCACGGTACAAGGATTATACAGACGAGGATTTGAATAGGCCCGTTACTGCTGTACGAAAAAAGGGATGACTACAAAAGTTGCTGCTGACACTTCAATATTCCTCGTAGAACCATCTCGAATAAAGTTAAAAACAAGCACTGCGGTAGTGTGGGTGCACCAACAGTTTTACCAGAAGCCGTAGAAAGAAACTTTGTAGATGTTGTCATAGCTTATGCGGAATTTGGAAGACCTCTTGTACTGTTTGACCCACGCATGGTAGTAAAAAGCTATTTGGATTCTAATGGTTTGACGATAGCAAAATTTTCAAATAATTTGCTAGTAAAAGAATGGCCATTTGCTTTTTTAAAAAGATACAAGAACCGTTTAACACAAAGACAGTGCCAAAACATAAAGCGTGTGAGCGCAGGGAAAACGGAGGAAGAATTTGATCATTATTTCAATAATCTAGAAGTTAGCCTAGAAAATGTAACACCCGATGGAATTTTGAATTTTGACGAAACTAACTTATCAGATGACCCTGGCTCTCAAAAGTGTCTCTTTCGCAGGGGTCCTAAATATCCAGAAAGGGTTATGAATTCGACAAAAACCGCAATATCAGTTATGTTTGCCGCAACAGCATCGGGGCAGGTTCTCCCACCTTATATGGTGTATAAAGCAGACCGAATATATGACCAGTGGTGTATTGGGGGACCACCACAAACAAGGTTTAATCGAAGCAAGTTCGGATGGTTAGACAGCGTATGCTTCCTAGATTGGTTTAAACGAATTGTTATTTCATGGGCCAAGTCTCTTAAGGGCCATAAAATAATAGGCGTGGACAATTTGTCATCCCATGTTAACGTTGAAGTCAGAGGTTAAATATTAAATTTGTGTTTTTGCCGCCAAACTCGACGCATTTGACACAACCCTTAGACATAAGTTTCTTTAGACCTTTAAAAGTGGCATTCCTCTGTAATAAAAAACAGATTCCGAAAGGCTGGGATTTATCCAATCAACAGAAGTAAAGTTACTAAAATGTTGTCGAAACACAGGCTTGACGAAAATGTCAGTAACCAAGCAAGAGACGCAGTTGTAAATTATCTTAAAAAAACTCGCAGTTCAGATGCTCCCAGCGAAAAAATAAGGAAAGAGATGGTCCACGTTGAACCCGGAAAATCCGTTAGCGTAGAAGATGTTTTACCAAACCAAAGTTTAGCAGAGGAAGACAAACACAATGGAAAAACAAGGAATTTCAGAGAAGGAGGGGGGCATATGTCGAAAATGATATCCAAGAGATAGCATAAGAAGGAAAAACCCAAAAGACTGAAGCGACAGTAGTTAAAGAAGGAAGCTTTGTAGTTGTACAGGTTGAAGCTACAAAGAGAAAGGTTCATTTCATTGCACAAATTATCTCTATCGAGGAAGAAGATTTTTATAAAGTGAAATTTCTGAGATCTGGTAAAGATATATATATATATATATATATATATATATATATATATATATACAATGTGTCCCAAATTGGCTTCTATAAAGGGATCTCGGCTTCTGTTATACTTACGGCAACGGTTAAATGGGGAAAGTTTTAGAGGAAGCTTAGGGCATTCGATATCCGGTTTCAGATTTACGATCGGTCAATTGGTTTTGAAAATATTGGCGAAAAACCGAAAATGGCGGATTTCGTTTTTCGCCAGTAAATCCGAAATGGTTAATTTGACAGCTGTCACAATGTGAGATTATTCGGACACTTTTTAAGACGAATAAGATGGTGTGTATGACATGTCACAATCGTCTTTTGTTATCCCACAATCTGCCTCAACTTTCATCTCTTATTGCCGCCATATTGGATTTTTCAATTTTTTGAAAGAGCGCAATATTTCCAGTTTAGTGATGTCTCACAACTGCATAAAAGATTAGAGTTTCATCGAAATATCACACTTTCTAAAGTTAGGTCTTATTTATTGTTAGTAGGCCATGATTTATTTGTCGCAAAATAACATTAATAAATAATGTATAAAATTCTTTGAATTTTCAATAAAACATGAAATTAAATAACGACCTCTCAACAAGACAGATGTTTTGGGACAAATTCCCAGCTATGAGTGTGTTAAAAATAAAGCCAGAAAAATCGTCATTAATTTAATTAATACTTGAACCTTTGAACAACCTACAATAAAATTACAATTAATTTACAGATTTGCAAAATGACGTCCATTTACATCGAGACATTTTTGACAATTGGTGACTGTTTTTCGTACAACCGTAGCAAGTGTATTTCCGTTAACACTATTTCTAAATGTATCCAAAACTCTCTGTCTCAGGATTTCTATGGTCGCAGGCCTCATTCTTTATGTGACCCCAGAGGTAGAAATCCAAGGACGAAAGGTCAGGGATCTAGGAGGCCAAGATATTGGACCATTTAATGCAATAATTCTTTCATCAAACTGCTCCCTTAAGAAGTTCCTGCTTTGAATGGTGTTGTGTGCCGGACATCCATCCTATTGAAACCAGGTTCTACTGAACTCATCTTCGGTGAGAGTAGCTCGTAAAGCCGGCACAATCTGGTTTCACAAAAGCTCTAGGTACCTCTGTCCGTTTAAGTTATAGTCAAACAAAAATGGTCCTATAAGTCGATTTCCTGCAATGATTAATAATTTATAATACATAGGTGCCCAATTAAAATAGGTAAGTTAGATTAAATTACCAATAATCCCACACCAAACGTTACTTCCAAATCTGGTCTGTAGACGTCTCTCTGCCACTTCGTGAGGGTTTCCTACAGTCCAATGATGAATGTTGGTCTTATTAAAAACTCCACAATTCGTAAACCTACTCTCATCAGACTACAAGACATGATTAACAAAATCGGGATTTTCATTACACATTCTAGTATACCACTCGCAGAAGCGCATTCGTCTTGGAAAATCAGTTTCCTTAAGTCCTTGAACTATTGTGGGTTTGTATGGATAGTAGTTATTCTTTTTTAACACTCTTTGTACCGTTGATTTTGAATTTCCCGTTCTACCGTTCTTACCGATGCACTGGGGTTTTCGGTGACAGCTTGTAACATGTTTCTGTCACGATTTTCATTATCAATATTGTATCCGCTTTTAGGTTGTTCGAAGGCCCCATAGTTAATTAAATTAATTACAATTTTTCTGAAGTGGGTTTTATGAGACTGCCGTCGTTCGGGGTACATCTCCAAATACCTCGCTGAGGTAATGTCGGCGTTTCTGTTTGACTGCAAGTAAAGCGCTAACATGTCAAACTTTTCTTCATTTGAATACGGAATACCGGCCATTTTCAACAGGCTTTTACAATTTGTGTGTCACGTTTATGATTTTAATGACAGAAAAGCGTACTACTTAGGAAAACACTACTTTGAATTATTTAACGTCAAAGTCAGAGCCACCTTATATGGAAAAAATGAAACCCAATTTTACTGACAAATAAATCATGTCCTACTAATAGTAATAAATAAGACCTAACTTTAGAAAGTGTGATATTTCGATGAAACTCTAATCTTTTATGCAGTTGTGAGACATCACTAAACTGGAAATATTGCGCTCTTTCAAAAAATTGAAAAATCCAATATGGCGGCAATAAGAGATGAAAGTTGAGGCAGATTGTGGGATAACAAAAGACGATTGTGACATGTCATACACACCATCTTATTCGTCTTAAAAAGTGTCCGAATAATCTCACATTGTGACAGCTGTCAAATTAACTATTTCGGATTTACTGGCGAAAAACGAAATCCGCCATTTTCAGTTTTTCGCCGATATTTTCAAAACCAATTGACCGATCGTAAATCTGAAACCGGATATCGAATGCTCTAAGCTTCCTCTAAAACTTTCCCCATTTAACCTTTGCCGTAAGTATAACAGGAGCCGAGATCACTTTACAGAGAAGCGAATTTGGGACACATTGTATTTGAAACTTATTTCATTTAGTTTGAAGAAATAAAGTATGTTTAAATAAAAGGTCGAAATTTGCTTATTTCTTGACAGATTTCAGAGATATTTATATCCCTCTTAAAGAAAATTTTCTAAGGAATCCAAATGTGCTATTAGTTTGGCTATCTCTTCTTTCCTGTAGAAGTTATAAGTCGTGGCAAAGTTGCCCCATTTCGACGGTAACTTTGCCAATTTTTTTGCGTTTAAAAAAAAAGAAGAAGCCAACCAACCGGCCTCAAATTATGAATTTCGATATCAAAAAGGCTAAAATTTCACATAGTTTCATCTCAAGTGTCATAGCTAAAAACAAGAGAAGCTATTAAAAAAACCTCGAAAATCGGGCAGAGTAATCCCATTCTACGATATTAAAAAACTTATCATGTTTAAAAATTTATGTATAGAAAAATTGTTAATACTTCATTGTGAAAAATTGTATCGTAAATTATAAAAAAAATATGTATTAGAATTAAAAATAGGAATTAGTGGACATTTATTTTTGTGTCAAAAGTGATAAGTGACTAGAGAAAAGGATAGATTAAGAAAAAAACTTGAAAAGGCTTAGTATAAACATGAAGCTTTTTCTATTTTTCCCCAGATGGAAAAGGTGTAAAGTAATATGATGGAGTTATAAGAAGTAGACATTCACGTAGCCGTTAAATAATATAATTAAAATGTAAGTTAACATTAATTAATTTTCTGCTAATAAACTCTATAACCACTAAATAATAATCCCCTCAATTAACCCGCACATTCAAGCAAATGTATTGCGTGACGATCCCTGCCAAATAGTTATTTTCGCAACTAGTGTGCTGTTCACACATTTCTTAGTGCCGTGCATCCCTTGGCCAACGCCTCGGGCTAAAATATATGGTGGAGAACCAAAAACATGAGAGCGCACATCTTGCGAACATAATTTTTTGTAATCGTTTATATAAAATTAGAAAAAAATTAAATTTGGAAATATTTGTTGACATTGACAAATTAAATACATAAACAAGAAAGTTTATACATTTAGTTACATATACTTTGTCTCACCGTTAAACAGGTTCCGTCAATATGGCCGCCGTTTAAATATGTAACTAAGTGCGCGGGAACGTAACATCCAGAGGCGTGCAAGGTGTAAATAATTTATATTATGGGTAGTATAAAATTAAACATTATTTACGATATATAGTACACTATTTTAAAATAAGGAAAACTAACCTTTTACAGTGAGTGAAAAAAATTAATTATAGAAATATGTTTTATATTTACCTTATTAAAAGAAAAAAACGTCATCTATATTAAAATAAGTAATACTAGAATGTTATTTAAAACTATAAATTAGATAGAAGAGATTTATTAGTTAAAGTTTTTATCTTCATTCAAAATCACTTCCTCCATTGTATAATGAAAAAATCACACAATGTACCACTTTAACGCGTAAATAAGAAATAAAATCAAACCAATCGTTGTTTCACTATTAATTATATTTGATTAAACATAATTTGTCATTAAAGTGCAATTTTTGTGCAATTAAGAAATTAAATGTATTAATACAAGTATTTCATCCCTTTACAAAACTTACCGTGTACGCTAATGGGCTACAATAAATACGTAAAGATATTTCAACGACAAATTCAGTGAATATTTTGTTCTTTAACAAACACATTAGTTAACATAGGACACAAAATACTGTACATGTTAGAACTAATAATATGAAAATATTGTCAAGACAAACCCATTATTATGTTCGTTTGCAACGTGAAGCTATTGAAATATATAAACACCCGAATAATTTTAATAGACAAGAAGAAAATCTCCGTTTAAATAGGTTTTGCATCTTATAATTAAAAAGAGCATAATGATCGCTTGATTTTAATTTGTTTTCAACTTTTGGTATGTCTAGGTTTTTGCTGTGTTTTTCCTAGACCTGAAGCAAATGTTTACCAATTATATGTTAAATTTCCACAGCACTATAATTTAACATAAGTAGTTGAAATTAAATTGAAATTAAAATTTAAAAGAACGTTCTGCATTGTGCTTTTCATTTTAATAACACTTAATTATTGATAAAGATATCTCTTTGTTAGATTTAACTGGGTTATTTTTGATGTAATGTTTGATTTGTGAATGCTTCATCATTTTAAAATTGAAGTTTTCACAACTTTACACTTAATCATAACTCGATTAAATTTTGTTAAATGTGTTTTTGGCTGGCAAATTTCATTGTTAGCTTTCGTCGTAGAAGTGTTCTGGTTTGTCATCTTTGAGGCAGTTTAACAATATTTAATTTTAATGACCTAGTTATTCTTTACTACAATTTTATAGTGATTATACGTTTCTCAAACTGTTATATTAATAGCAGGCTTATGTTTATGTTTGAATTTTTCAAATTTGACAAAATTGTTTACTACATCTTTAACAATTTTAACAAACATTACTACCGACGAAGATAACTGTAAGTGTTATCGAAACGTTTAGATTGTATAATTTAAAGTACACCATTAAAAAATCCCAAAAAAGATAAGTATTTTATTAATAACTGTTTGTTTTATATGTTGTGTACATAGAGTAAGGACATATATTTAACGTAGTTAGTGACTTTGCGTACTAATGTTACTGTACCTGAAACGACGGCCATGTTGACGGAATCTGTTTAACGGTGAGACAAAGTATACCACTTTTGCTTTCTCATATACATACGTATAAAGCGAAAGCTATGTAATCGGTTTTAATTTTCAAACACCTTTTTTTACATATCTCGAGGTTTTGTGACTTAGACAAAACGAAAAGCATATTTTTAGAAATGTGTGTGTGTGTGTGTGTGTGTGAGTGTGCGCGTCATCTTTGAATCATTGAATTTATCGATAAAAAAGCCATTTTTAGAAAAAAATTTAGAGTCTGCGTGTGTGCGGGATATCTTTTGAATCATAAAGCTATCGATATGAAATTTGGTACAAAAATTCTTTGCCATAAAATCTAGGTCAAGTTAGTTAACGAGCAAAATCCAACCAGTGGCGGGGCATTTTTAGGGGATCAGAAAACAAAAAATTCATTGCTTCACATTTTAAAAAGTTACATAATTAAAATAACAGCTAATACTTTTTTATATAATTTCAAAATAAAAAAATATATAATAACCAGTGGTGCACCGTTTTTAGGGTGCAAAATTGTGGATTTTTAATTTGATTTGGATTTGCATTTTTTTTTAAGTCGAGCATTGGGGGTTTTTAAGATCCCTAAGAATAAATCATTTGTCAAAATTAAAAAAGTCAAAATGGCGGATCAAAAATGGAGGATTATCGTGGCTATTTAATTTATCAACGGATTTTTTTGAAAGTCAGGTATTGGGGGTTTTTAAGATCGCTAAGTGTAAATCATTTTTCAAAATTAAAAAATTCAAAATGGCGGATCAAAAATGAGGAATTATCGTGTTTAAAATCCGCTATGACTAAAATTCATGTATTGTGGGCTAATAATCAATTTTGCAACTTTGTTAATTTGTAAAACATCTAAATAAAAAAATTTAAAAAACTGCGAGTGGCGCACCGTTTTTAGGGTTTGAAAGTTGAGTATTGGGAGTTTTTAAGATCGCTAAGAATAAATCATTTGTCAAAATTAAAAAATTCAAAATGGGAAATTATCGTGTTTAAAAATCGATGACTCAAATTCAGGTATTGTGGGCTTTGAAGTTATTTATTTACATATGTGAGAAAGCGTTATGGCAGATAATTTGGCAGCGGTTTTTGTTTATGTATTGAAGTAAGGATTACAAAAATAATTTTTTTCTCCAATTACCTAAATAAGACGCTATATTGTGACAGTATTTCGTACCAAAAGTGGCTGATTTAGGGATTCCTCGGTGTCTCCATGGCAACTGTATAAAAAATAATAAATATTATTTTTGTATCAAGTGTACAAAATGAGGGTTTTGTAAATGGTACATGAGAGTGTTAATTTTTGGGCGAAACTTGTCGAGGCCCCAAAGATTCATTCGAATAAAACACGAATTTTACCACGAAATACAAACAATATTTTTTCTTTTTTTCTGTTATATTTGAGAATTATAAAAAAGAATAGTTGCATATTTGTATTACAGTTCGAAATATTAGTAGTAGGTAGTATTTATAAAATAAACTATATTATCTTACTTAGTATTTGTTAGTTTTCGTTAAATTAAAAGTATCATTTGAGTATTTTTTAATTCAAGTGATTGATTCTTGCAATTTATTTTGCGCCCTAGTGTGCAAAATTTTGCGCATGTTGCCAACGTTGGAAATTAAAAAACTGACATTTCGCACACTGACATTAGTAAAAAAATATAAACATTTTTTGACAGTTATAGAAAAAAGTAATTTGACCTTCACTGAATATCAACTCCATGCTAATGACGTTCATGGGATATCTATCATTCAATACAATTTTTAAATTTTCGCATGTTCATTACAAACGACATTTTCAGTCATAAATAAGTATTCATATTAAAATAATTAATATAATATTGCTTTTTACTTTCGTTTTAAGCAAGTGTATGTTTATTTACATGTTCTGAGTTTTGACAAGGAAAGAGAGGGGCCGTGATTCCGGACACCAATTTAGGACTATTCGGCATCAAAGTGTTAAAAGAAGAGAGAAATATATCCTCTCCGTCTGTCACATTAGGGAATGAAAATATATAAAAGTAAAAAATGTTAACATATTAAGATTTTTCAATGAAAATCGCAACTGCTTACTTTAAAATGTTGATGAATCATTAGTTATATCATGTTACTATCAAAAAATAATTATCTTAAAATATCAGCCAGTTGAAAGATTTTTTAAGATTTACAGGCGTGTTGTTTAGTTTACTCATATATTTTACCTGTGAAATGCAACTCCTTCCTTTTTTTTCACTACGGCTTGTACAGTCATACACTGAACACACTACCACTGTAACAACGTAAAAATAAAACTGTGTTTAATTCACATTTTATAAACAAAACCTAAAAATGCACAAACGACGCTAAAGTTTATCTGGCGCCAAACAAATGGCGACCGATTGATATTCGGTCGCAATTTTTTACGCTGGTCTGAAATACATGTTACGAGTCCCCTCTCTTTCCTTTTCAAAGGTTTTGAGTGAATGTCTTCTATGAACAGATATAGACATTTGATGTCGCCAGTGGCACCATCTATCTTCACATTAATCTGCCACATTTGAATTAAATTTATAGAAGTAAAATCAAAGGAAAACTATTCATTAAAAACTACACGGTAAATTTTTTTTACTAAAAAGTACAATAATACTCGTATAAAATGTGTATTATTAATGTCTGATATTGATAACGACATAAATAAGGGTTTCCCATAAACATAGCGAACTGCAAATAGGTGACTGAATATAAAGATTAAAGTGGCTGGAGAAAAATTTTATTTTTATTCGTACAAAAAATACATTTTCGGGACTGGAAAATTGCTGGACTCCGCTTCCTCGTCCCGAATATTGACATTTTTTGTACTAGTGAAACAATAATATATTAAAATACAAGTATCGTAAATCACTCTATTGGCGCATGCATCCAGGTTGGATAAAAGCGCCAAGTAACTTATGAAACGCGTGTTTTACGCTATTTTTTCTATTGAGGAGAATAATTTAAAAATATCAACAAAAGTTGCATCAAAGCTGACCGAATTCATTGTTGTTTGGCTTGCTAATACTCAAATGTCATATAATAATGTCATTTTAGGCAGGGCCCCCGCAAGGGTGAGCGGTGCGCGTGCGGGTCATTATTTTGGCGCCCTTTATTAATGTACGAAATCCAGTTATAAAAAAAATATTTTTTTATTTTATAATAAAACAACAGAAATTTTTTTTAATTTAATTTTTATTGGAAATAATAATTAATAAATTATTAATTAATAACCAAAAAAAAACATCTTTAATCTGTCACTTAAAACTACAACTTTTATTAGGTTAAATAGGTGTTTTTCTTGATTTAACGGCAGCAGGTTCTTTTATTACTTCATCAAAATCGATTTTGTCAACCATCTCCTGCTCTATAGCTAATATTGCTAGCCCAGATAGTCTCTCTTGATGCATAGTTGATCGAAGAAATTTTTTTATTATTTTTAATTTTGAAAATGACCTCTCCCCAGAAGGCACAGATACTGGTAAGGTTAAGAGTATTCTTAAGGAAATTGTAACATTTGGCAGAGATGAGGTTAAATTGTGTTCAAATATATATTGCAATATATCCAGAGGATTTGAAGAATGACGAATTGAAAATAACTTTAAAGCTTTAATCTCATTAAACAAAACATCTGCCTCAATATCAGCCTCCATCTTTACCGCATCAGTAAGCTTCTGTTGTAGAGCTTGGCAATTCTTTAGGAGATCATCGTCACATAATGTAAAAATATTACTAAAAAAACCAAAAACATTGTCATAATTAGAGATCATATCAAATCTACTATTTAAAGAACTTAGTACTTGATCAATTATTCTTAAAAAAAAAATAGACTTTAAACGCGGTTTTGGCATTTTGAGGTGTTTCATCCCCATGTTCATAATCAAAAAACTTTGGTTTATATTTTCGTCTAGTAGTATTGATTGCGGGAAAATCTTGCTCTATCTCAAGATCGGCGGCTAATTTTGCCGCTTGAGCAATTATTTCCTCAAAGAAATCATTTCTATAATTTTTGAAATGATCGACTAAATTCTTTAAATAGTTTTGACATACTTTAATGTCAATTGTTACACTTTGCATCATTTTGCTTACAATATTAATCTGAAATAAAACATCATACCAAATAATTACACTACAAATAAATTTAAATGATTCGATATTTACTAGTAAAGAACTTGCTTTATGCCCACTTTCTATGTTAAAAGTATCGTTATCCGCTATTTCTAGAAGACTCTCGCAAATTTTAATTAAATGAAATTTTAATGGCTTTATAGCATCTACCTTACTTGACCATTTAGTATCACTTAGGGGTTTTAGATTTAATTCAGGAACATTTTTTTTAATAATATCCCATCTTTTTGTGGAGGAAGAGAAAAAAACGTAGAGTTCTTATACTATATTAAAAAAGTTTACTATTTCATTTGATACTTTAGCAGCATCATTTAATGCTAAATTTATGCTATGTGCAGCGCATGGCACAAAAAAAGCTCGAGGATTAGCGTGCAGTATACGTTTTTGTAAGCCAATATGCTTTCCACGCATATTGGCACCGTTATCATACCCTTGACCTCTCATGTCTTTAATATCTAAATTTAAATTTCGTAAAAGTTCAACTACAAAATTCAATAGTACTTCTCCTGTATAGTCGAATGTTGGGCTAAAAGCTAAAAAACTCTCTTGTATTTGAACTTTTTTACAATCATGATTTAACACCACATAACGAAAAACAAGGCTTATTTGTTCTGGGTGACTTGTATCTGGCGTACAGTCCATAATTATTGAATAATATTTGGAACTGCGTACCATATTTAAAATATTATTTTTTACTTTAGAAGACATTAATTCTACAATTTCGTTTTGATTTTGATAGCCTAAATAATGAGTTTTTTTTAAAGAATTTTCCTGGGAGTTTTGCATTCTACTAAGATGTTCTCTCAACACAGGGTCAAATGAGGAAATCATCTCGACAGCCTTAAGAAAATTTCCGTTATCATGTTGAAAAAGTATTTTAGAAGAACCCTGAAATGCTAGACATTGTCGGGACAAAAATTTTACGACTGCAACAATTCTTTCCAGAACATCATGCCAATATTTTTTTCGGTTTCTAAAACCCGTAAATGATGATAGTTTACAGTAGTAGATAATTTTAACATTTTTTTCAAACTCATCTATGTATTCATATGAACATTATGTACAGTTGATGTTTCATGTCTTTTTATAGCCAACGATAAGTGTTGCCAATCAGAAAAACCATTTGAATCAGAAAAAGTATTGATAGCTTTACCGAAAACCTTACAACAAAAGCAAAATATAGAGTTTTTTGAAACTGAATAAATAAGCCAAATTCTCTCTGTTGTTTCACCATTCTCCAGTTTTCTGACAAAGTACGTACTTGAAAATTTTCTTTTGCCTTGATTTGCAGGAAATTGATAATTGCGTCCTATCAAAGGAGGTCCTCGCTCAACCAACCTTCTGACTTTCTCGTTAATGGTTTTAGGCCACAGACCAGGATAATCTGATAGAATAGTGGTACTTGTCATCTCAGGGCCCATTTCAGTCAAGGCTTCGGTTTCAGCTTCACTTGAAGCCTCTATTGTTGAGCCGGTGGGTTCGACCGATTCTACGTTTTCACTGAGAGTTGATGTACTCGTAGATGGTTCAAGTGCAGGAACAGGTGAAGCAGCGACCGCTTCAGAACATTGACTCTCTAAAGCTTCTGTTTCTGCATTGAAAACTGGAGTTTTTGCCAAGAAATCTTTCATTTTGCCAGCCATCTTCTCCCTTTCTTGGGCTCTAACTTTTTTTTGCTCCCGAAATTTTGCGCTAGAAGGTCGTTTTCTCTTCTATGGTTCCTAGAATTAAGCAAGTGAAGCTAATATAAGCTAGTATGCTAGATCAATATAAAATGTATTGATGTACTAGGCTCAGAAAACATTTAAAAAAGAAACGTGGTGAGATCGTTGGATGATAGACGAATAAAATATTTTGACAGTTTTGGCACTACCGGCTATACCAGAAAGAGATGTCAACTTCGGTAATTTGAATGAAACACCCTGTATATTATTACCTATTAAGGTAAAACGTAAAAGTCTAATTACCTAGATTTTTGTATATTTAATATCCTATACCTATTTTAAATGGTTTTTAAGAAATTTTAATTTTTATTTCAGAAATTACATTTGCATTTTTTTCCTATAAACAAGACACTTATTATTTAATTTGAATTTTTATAGGCAATGACTTGGAATAACAAAATTTGTGTAATATTTGATTTAAATTTTAATAGTTAAAAGTTATATTATTTGAAATAATGAAAATTAAAATATCCCAAAAGCCGAGTTTTACGTAGAGTCTAACTATGTAACTATTGTATAATAATATAAAGGGTGACTATTTACATTGACAAAATTTAAAAAAAAAACTTTGATATACCTTAAAAAACTAATTTTGGATTTTATTACTTTATTAGAATATGTCCAATTATTTATATTATTTTTTGTATCATATAATATAATACTTACCATTTCACCCTTAATTTAATTTCCACACCAAACACAATAACAAAAAATATAAAACACTTGATCGAATCGAATATTTTCTTTCCACCACTTTAAAACACGTCTAATTTATAATTTATCTTCCGTTTTCTTGTGTGAATATCAAGAACTGATTAGCTAACGCCTGTCGTTGTTTTAATTTATACTCGGTGAACCTTTCGAGTCCGAACTGGAAAAATGCAAGTCTGGACAAGTTTTCACGTTTATAGACAAGCTTGGCGATTTACGAATACTGCATAATATTCGGATTTGGTTTAAAAAATGCAATTCTTTATTTACAAAAAAAAAAATGTTAAATATTAACAAATATTTAAAATAAGGGTTTAATTGTTAATAAACGATTTTATTTAATATCGCTCGACCTGTATAGTTGTTTACTGTTTGTTTTTAATCTTGCAATAACTTTTTGAACTACTTCTACTCAACCGATTCTTACAAAACTTTCCGCACATATTTTAGGTTTCCATGAAAATATTATATTATCATATTTTATGTTTAACCCCACAGTATCAACCCATGAGCGAGGGTGAGAGCTGCCCTTAAACATTTTAAATTAGAAGGAGATCAAGTGATACCTCGTTTTAAAGGTCTTTTTATCCTGAATTTAATGTTGCAGTTGTAGAGTAGAGGTAATTCTAGTCAAGTGAAAACTAAGAACCAAAAATAAAAGTATAGGTAAAAATATTTCTGAGATATCCTGACCTCTGGAACATTTAACAATTAAAAATAAAACGTGGGGCGCAAGTTCGCTACAAAAATATTTTAACCTACATGATTAATTGTTAATTTTTACAAAGGTTAGAATCTTTAGAAAATGTGTCCTAATAATTATTTTCCCGTTTTTAGTGTACCAGATTTTATTTCAAGTAGTAGTTTAACTTAAAAATATTATTTATGTATATTATATACAAATATTGATAAAATTATTAATTTCATCTCTAAGTGTTTAATAAAACCTTAAGTTAAAACTGTATGAAAATTTAATATGTCGTAGCACCAAAATAAATATTTCTTACATTGGGTCGGGTGAATAAAAACAAGTGAACGCTTTTACCCGTAAATCCGAAAGTTAATACTTGTTAATTCTTAACAAACTAAATGTGGCCACTAAGTATTTGCTTGAAACTTGACAAGTAAAGGCATTTACTTATTTTTATTCCACAGTTCGACGACAACCATAGCGAAGCGAATACGAGCAGCAGTAGAACGGTCACTGGAAACACACCGACCTCAAAGCGGCAAGTCAAGCGGCCTAAGTTTCCGAGAACTAAAACCCGAGCGAGCAGTTGAGAACCGAAAGGCGACAAACAGCAAACTAGTTAAATATTTGAATTTTTTAATTCTCTCTCTATTTTTATTCATCCTGCGCATTATTATTAAAAAAAATTTTTTTTTCTGGATTAAAAAAAATTTTTTTTTGCCAAACCTTCAGTTTGGCGCTCCATTGGGGTGGCGCCCGCGTGCGTTGCACGCCCGGTTACGGGGGGCCTGAATTTTTAGGTTCAATCTGACAACTTATGGATGTTAGAAAAAGTTATATTGCTTTATTTATTCTGTTGCAGCGCAATGAACACATATTTCTGTTTACAGTATAAATTGAATCATTTAATCGAATAATACTGATCAATCAAATACACTTGTACTCATTAACAGTGTCTTATTAAATTAGGTTCATAATTCAAGTCATTCAAGTATCAAAGACATCACATAATGATGTAGTTGTATCCCATCGAATTATCTTATAAAAAAAGTACACATATTTGTATAGTACTTTTGCACAACATGACTTAATGATATATTCTCCTAAAATATGTCTTATGACTCATCTTTTAGTAAAGCATGGTTTAAGATTTTAAAAACGTATGTCGTTATTGGTTCATATAGTTAGTAATTCTGAATATCACCAAAACATCGACAATGTTCCTAGGTTATTTTCAAATTTAAGCCGCGCTGTCAAAACACGATGCGATTATACGAAACGAAATACGAAGAATAATTTGAGGTTAAATAGCCAAGAAGACATCTGACAGCGGCATGCGCTTTGACTTTAGAATCGACATACGTTTTTAAGTCCTGCATTTAAAATGTATAGCAGACGTATATTATATAACCCGTCTTTCTTTAAGTGGGAACTTCGCACTAAGATAAAGGGAAACAGATGCATTTCACAGTAATAATTATATCCCCATTCTCGAGTCCGCCATGAGACACCTCTCCCCGGCGCTACATAGCTATTTGTTTTAAAAAATACATTAAAAATTATAAAACCATGCCTAGGTATTCCTGAAAATGTACTTTCCAAGGTAATTAAATATTTTAAATATGTACCGTAAAATGGGGTGACTTGAAAAAGTGTGGTGACTTGAAATATAAAGCGTTAAACATTTCGAAGATGTGGCAATGTCGCGTCTGAACCAAGGAAGCCACGGAATCGCTTCAGTCTCATTCGACAGGTGTTCGGCGGAGAAATCAATAAGAAACAAATATTTGATAGTAACAGTGTACATTGTGGAACAATTTGAAATCAGGTAAAGAAATTAAGTAATTTTATACCCTGCAAACTTCTTATTGTACAAAGCATAATATAATTACAAGCAGGCCCTAGTATTTTTTTCTGTCCTGGTACAATATACTAGTTAATGATTTTAACCTAAAATAATTTTTATAACCTATTGTCGAGCAGGGGCGTATCATTTTATTTTTTTTTGTACTTTTAGGGGTGACTTGAAAATCATGCCCAGAAAATATCAACGGCGCCTAGGCGCTCAAAACTACTGCCATTATTCAACAGAGTCAGTACAACAGGCCGTTAGTGATTACAATAATAGGCAAGGTAGTCTTGAAGCTATTGGACAAAAATATGGGATTCCAGTTGCTACTTTGTATCGTAAGGTAAATCATTTACACCAAAAAACACCAGGTGGTCAAACTGCATTATCTAGTGTGGATGAAACTGCAATTGTAAATCGCATTGCGTTAGCTGCTGATTGGGGATTCTCGTTAGAATGTGAGGACATAAGAGAATTAGTTAAAAGTTATTTCAATAGACGTGGTATTACTGTTACATTATTTCGCGACAACATTCCGGGAAGGGAGTGGTATTTGGCCTTTGTAGAAAGACATAAAAACGTTCTTTCAAAGAGACTGTCGCAGGCTATTAAACAAAGTCGGGCAAAAATAAGCCCTGGCATTATTAACCAATACTTCGATAATTTGACGTCTATTTTAAACAACGTTAATCCAGAAGCTATCGTAAATTACGACGAGACAAATTTCACGGATGACCCTGGCCGGGTCAAAGTCGTTGTTCGTCGAAGCTGTAAAAGGGCCGAAAAAATTATGGATTCGTCGAAAGCAGCAACATCTGTTATGTTTAGTGTTTCCGCTGCAGGAAAATGCTCCTATATACGTTGTATATAAGGCTGACCACATCTGGTCAAGTTGGACGGAAAACGGTCCACCTAAAGCCCGATACAACCGAAGCAAGTCAGGCTGGTTTGACACCAACTTGTTTGAAGAGTGGTTTGTGACAGTAGCCCTACCATATTTTAAATCTTTACCAGCAGGGCCAAAAGTATTAGTCGGCGATAATTTGGCAAGCCACATCTCGGTTCTGGTAATATCTTTATGCGAAGAGAACAATATAAAATTTGTGTTACTACCGCCAAATAGTACACATTTAACACAGCCGCTGGATGTAAGCGTCTTTCGCCCTATTAAAAATGCTTGAGTAGGTAGAGTTGGAGACTTCTGGAACACCGCCACATTTCCAAGGCCCCACATTTCCAAGGTTGCCACAAAACCGGTTTCCCACCATACCAAGGTCAAAAAGCGCAATGTGTGACCTACTTACATGTCATTACCACAAACCCACGGTCACAAACCCCGATTTCCTGTTCCACAACTACAAGGCTATCTGTGCGACATATCATTACCACAAAACCAGGGTCACATGCTCCGCTTTTCTGTTCAACTATTACAAGGCTATCCGACCACGCTTTCCTGTTCCACTATTATAAGGCCACCCGACCGCGCTTGCCTGTTCCACTAATACAAGGCCATCCGACCGCGCTTTCCTGTTCCACTATTACAAGGCCATCCGACCACGATCGCACAATAACATCCGTGTGACCTGGTTGCGCCCACTTGTATGTTTTTTGTCCACTTGTATATTTTTTGTATGAATTTTTGCTCACCCTCACTTTTTACCAAAATAAAAGAAAACGATATGTTAATATATTTAATTCACGTAGAAAAATTATATATAGATAGAAATAGAGACATGTACAAATTATATATTACACTTTTTACCAAAATAAAAGAAAACGATATGTTAATATATTTAATTCACGTAGACAGAATTGTACAAATTATATATAGAAAGAAAGACATTTATATATATTTATTTCATGTATAAAGACATAAATTACATATTTAGATACACGAATTACTAAAATATATGATTTGCTGTAGAATAAAACATGTTGATTTAGTACATACGTTAGTAAGATTTTATTAAAAGAGTTGTAATACTGAGGATTTGAAAAGTTTAGGTTACACATGTTAGCAGCGCTGAACATACTACTACACTGACAGGAAATAATTAGTCTATACATTACATACATAAAAAAAATCAACATAAAATACTTAAATATGTAACAGTCGTCATCGTACACATCAGAAAAGTTGTGTTAGGAGTGCTCAACATGAGGCAGTATTCAGCGTGTGACAGGTGGTACCAAGCCGTTCATCGCTCTCACAAACTAAAACACACTAACAAACAACACTAAAACATACATACTGCAACACATACCCACACACTCAAACACACACTAACACACACATTCACCATTATGCTTACCTAGCTCCCGTTCCTCGAAGTGGATGCTGCTGAGAAGGCCTTAGGGTTGCAAAGTTAGATTTGCAACCCCAAGTGTTGGATCTGGAGCCAGAATGGCAGTCTCACCACCCCGTACTAATCGACGAGAGTACTTGGAATACTCCAGATCATAATGAAAAATGCGGTTTAAGCAACGCTTATATATCCTGAAGATACCTTGAAAGCGTGAATCTGTTCTCCTATTGGTTATAAACTGGCCTAAATAAAGTACAGGTGTAATTATGCAGACTACAAAGTAGGAAACGACTTTTTTAGCAAGCGAATATGAGCTGTATTGCAGGGAGTTTAGTCTAGACATATGACCTTTAGATACATTGTATTATTCAGATAAATAAAGTATATTTTTTTAAATATTTCAAAACATGTGCATGTATGTTACTAAGTATTACGTTTCTAAAGGAAGCTTCAGATGACACATTCTTAATGACAAAGGTGAGTATGTTCAAAATCATTCTATAAATTAACGATTTGTTTTCTTATGGAATGAGTTCATTAATTTCAGTATAGTAAAAGCTGAAAAACCTGATCATTTATATGCAGATAAAATGACCTTTATAGACATAGTAATAATCAGATGTAAATTGCATTCGACGTATTACTAATAAGATGAGTTTGTTAACTGTATTCTTTTCTGTATAGGAAGAGCATGTATATAGAATATATAATAAATACATCCAGCTATATATTCACGATGATACTGATAAAACCTGTAATTACATCGTTTATATATTTGTATAAAAGGTTAACCCAGTTTTACTAGTTTTAATTAAAGGAATACAGAAAGTTATCTTATTTGTTTCAAAGGTAGATGCTGTTCTCTTAGAAAAATTGCAATGTATAATTAGTAGGTACATATTTTTACACAATGCAGAAAACAATTGTGTAATATTAAACAGCTATGTAAATTACAAGATATATCAATTACTACATCAGTTCATTAGCTGCTATATCCGGTTTTTGCTATACTTGAAATCAGAGGTATATAAAATACATTTCTTATTGAACGATTTTAAGTAATGGTAATTAATGAAGAAGTAATAAAAGGGACTGAAAATAAAATGAGGTAATTAAAAAGAAAATTAATTACATATCATCAGATGTAGTAACAGTTCTGATAAACTGGTTTTTCTATATATGTTAATCAGTTACTTATGTATGCATTTGTAATGTGATTTATATATATATATATGTCCGTTTCCTGTGGGAAATAAACTATTTTTATCAATATAGACATAAGTGTTTATAATGATTTTGCCAAGAAGCAGGAAAATCATAATTATATTTGGTGTCTATATGTTTAAGGTCTATGTGTGGGTATTTTATTACTTGGCAGTATGCGACTGCTTTATAACTATTTTTGATAAAACCAAAAAAAACAATTGACAATTTTTTTTACATATTTAAAATAAGTTAAAAGAGATTATAATTATACTCGTATACAAATCAAGTATGCTAATAAGCAGATTATAACAATGAATACCTGTAGATATTTGTTTTCTTATGTTAGTAGAATGTAAAATACTCCTATTTAAATAACAAATACATGTATTACAATAAAAAGGGAAACCATTTTTTTATTTAACATGTTTAAAAGTTAATTTTGATTGAAAAAAAAGGTAATTACACTCTAACAAAACTCGCGAATGAACCTGCTTGGACACAGATGATAAACTGGTTTTTACTATATATTCCGCCTTTCGATATGTTATCAAATCATTACAACCACGTTAATTTAGATGTAATGTTACTCATTACTCCCATAGGCCCGTAATAACTTTCCCGTTACCATCGAAACTGAAAATTCTTTAGATAGAGACAGACAATTATTAATAAATGCGCTAGAAAGATGTAAATTTACCTTTTCTCGAAATCTAGTTGCCATGAAATAAATGTGTAGATAGTTTGCCAAATAAACGTTAGTCTAATAATTAAGTAATATGTATTTAATAAAAAATGCTGTTTGCAATTATAGTGCAAAATGAAATCTCTTCAGGTGGAAAAATATTGTACGCGCTACAGGAGTAATGTGGGCGACTATACCATCTGTTCATATAGGTTTCTTCATTCGTTTGTATCAACGTATTTAGCAACAGATGGTGCTCTCATTACGATTTGTAGTATATATAATTCCACTTTTTTAAACTAAAACGAAACCAAAGCTAACACATTACAATAAAATGGTCAATAACGAACTGAATGCAAAAAAATATAGCAATTAGACTAACACTTGGAAAATATTAGCATCATAATAAACAAAAGCGTTCATATGGTAATTGGCATAACGAATTTTATGCAATTTTAAAATTTTAAACTGTAATTTAAAAAAAAAAATGACAATATTTAACTTTATTAATTAGTTCATAAAGTTTTAGTAATATATGTACATCGATATTGTACAAACATTTGAGAAATAATGATGAAGTACATTTTATAATTAACAATATTTGAAACATGCATTGCAACAATTAAAATATTTACTACAGTTCAAAACGGATTCCTGTTAACTCCTTGCTAATATGTAACTCCACATGGTAAGATTTGGCTTCAGGCAGTTGCGCACGCAACTGTCCGGTTTCACCACTTCTGCCCCTCATTCCACTGTCCCCACCCAACACTTAAAATTTTGTATTTAAGACGGAGCGGTTCCACTACAGTGTTAGTCAGTCTTTATGAACCACCAAGTAAAGTTTTCAAGCGGTGTTACATCATGTCTTCAAAGAATAGTAAGTGTTAGTTTCGTATTGCATCTCTCCCGGCTACCCGTCCTATCCAGCACCCTTATTTACATCAACCTACACTTCAGCATGTAGTTATTATTCTTTCTTTGTTGCAGCAAAAATGTTCCAATGTGAATGTCTCAAGAAATTTTCTCGAAAGGATTCCTTACTGAGACATCAAAAAACAGCATGCTGGATGTCAGTATCTACTTTACCATCTGGCATGCAGGAGGTTTCGTTGCAAAACCAAACCATAGGGAGCACTGTGGTGCAAGGAAGCACTTCCGACGATAATAAAGCAGTACATAGACATGTTACTGATTCCTTTGCGCAAGCAGGACCATCGAGGGTGAACTACCACTCGAATAATGTGGTACCCAGAAGTGAGGTTGATTCCGCTGCGACACCCGGACCATCAGGGTTTAGCAACTCAAGGAAGCGGAAGGCTGACCAACACGATGAACCGGTAGAACCAAAAAACAATGGTGAGAGTGTGCACTGCACAGATTGTTCAATGGATATACCTAGGTATGCATTCCAAGGACACCTCAGAAGCAATAGGCATAAAGCAAATGTATGTTTCCTTGTCGATACTGGGGTCGAAGTGATCCGAAATGCGTTTAAACAATGCATTGTGTCGTACCGATTGTCTCCATGCAATATGCATACTGATGTGTTCACCTTTATGGCAGACGTGAAAGGGAATGTATTGAAGGTAGTACAAAATCAGTTGCAGAAACACTATTCATTAAAATGTAATGTTGAGCTGTTTGGTTTATACTTTTGAACAGTAGGAAAGCACAGAACTGAAATCGTTTCAGACTAAGTATGATATTCTCAGTGTAGGGACGGTGTTAGAAGAGTATTTCCAAAAATAAGTGAAATATTGGATGCAAAACAATCAGAATTTCAACATAAAGATTCTGGTAAGTGTGAGTCGTGGTGTACTCAGTATTAACAACTGTTTTAGGGTGGTCCCTGGTGCAATTCGTGTATATAGAGGTAAACCTGCTTAAATTTGCTCCCACCACGGGTTCTTCCTATATGGCTGTCCCCGCCGAAATCGCACATAAACACGCCATAGTCAATGTAAAAATAATGATAATTGCTGCTTTGCATGGGCTGTTGTATCGGCACTAGTGACACCAACGGGAGTACCACAACGCACATCTTCTTACCCTGATTTCCAGACGTTATTCAACTGGACTGGTGTACAGTTCCATGTTAAGCTGACGAATATTTCAACGTTTGAGAGCAATAACAACATTTCCATTAATGTTTATGGTTAGACGATACCTATCGTGATGGTCAACGTGTCACGGAGGTAGTGGGGCCTCTATACTACACCAAAGCCAAACAGGCAGTCCATGTTAATTTATTATTATTAGTCAGTAACCAAACAGATAATCAGCATTATGTATGGATAAAAATTTTCTCGTTTACTTAGCAACCAAATAACTCGGCGGAACGGAGCAATGTATTTTTGTGATGCATGCTTGTATTACTTTAGATCCGAGGAGCAATTAACCCGACACGTGTCACACGACTGTAACTTCGTATATACAAAATTACCGGGCGTGAAACAAAAAAAAGACATAACCGGGGAATTCTACGCGGAAAATATACTCGCTTTTCGGAACTATCAGAAACAAATGGTTCTACCATTCGTAATATATGCTGATTTTGAAGCGCTCTTAGTACCGGTAGATACGGCTGAACCAGATCCCGAAAACCGTTTCACGATAAAAACGTGTAAACACGAACCATACTCGTTTAGTTATTACATTAAGTGTAGTGTAAACGATGCGTGGTCTAAGTTAGAGCTGTATAGAGGGAGCAATGCAGGGGAGATATTTATAAGACGACTGGAAAGTGATGTAAAACGGATATATAATGAACATTTCAAAGCTATTGTCCCAATGACACCATTAACGGATGAACAGCAGGTTACGTATGAATGCAGTGTATGTTGTTACATATGCGGTAAGCACTTTACGGACGATCCGACAAATCCAAAAGTACGAGATCACTGTCACGTTACTGGTAAGTATCGTGGTGCAGCACATTCGACGTGTAACTTAAACTATCAGGTACCTACATTTCTTCCCGTTTTCTACATAATCTCAGTGGTTATGATGTACACCTGTTCATTAAACAGTTAGCGAGTGAAACGGAAGAAATTACCGTACTTCCGGTTAACAGTGAAAATATATAACGTTTGGTAAGCATATTTTGTTGATGAATATGTAAACAGTCATGGTATCAGGGAAAAGAAATACATTAATTTACGGTTCGTCGATAGTTGCAGATTCATGGCTGCATCCTTAGATACTCTATCCCAGAATTTATCAGATGATCAATGTATGGAGGTACGGAAATATTTTAGTAATGATAGCGACTTCAACTTAGTGAGAAATAAAGGTAGTTTCCTTATGCGTACGTAGACAGCTTTAGTAAGTTGAACGACATCACGGTGCCATCATATGACAAATTCTACGATAAAATGCGCGATGCAAATATTTCCGATGACGAATACTGTCGCGTTCTACTGGTATGGGATCACTTTAAGTGTAATACACTAGGTGATTATGCTGATATTTATTTAAAATCAGATGTGTTGTTATTGGCTGACGTGTTTGAAAACTTTAGGAGATTATGTATGGGTGTGTATGGGTTAGAACCTGCACAGTATGTCACTTTACCTGGATTGGCGTGGGATGCCATGTTGAAATGTACGAAAGTAGAGCTAGAATTACTGACGGATATGGATATGTATCACTTTTTAAACAAGGTATTCGAGGTGGAGTAAGTACTTGTATCAAGCGGAGAAGCATCGCTAATAACGAGTTTGTTCCAAACTATGATCCTAAACAACCGAAAGTGTTTTACAATATTTAGATGCCACGAATTTATACGGCTGGAGTATGAAGCAATACCTGCCTCACGATGGGTTTATGTGGTTACCTCAAGAGGAAATAGAACACTTTGACGTAGTAAAGATTGATGATGACGCCGATGTTGGATTTGTACTGGAGGTTGATATACATTATCCCCACCATCTGCATGACGAACACAACGATTATCCGTTTTGTCCTGAAATGATCTGCGCACCACATTCCCAGGAGGAGAAGTTAATCCCGAACCTGTGTGATAAGACCAACTATGTTATACATTACCGCTATTTAAAACAATGTATAGAGCATGGCTTAATTGTTACTCGTATTCATAGGGTTTTACGATTTCGTCAGAGTCCGTGGCTAATACCATACGTAGACCTTAATACAGCTCTCCGCAACACAGCACAAAACAAGTTTGAAAAGGATTTCTATAAAATCATGAATAATGGCGTGTTTGGTAAAACAATGGAAAATGTCGATAAACGAAGAGTTATTAAACTGTTAACACATTGGGAAAATAACGGTCGTCGGGTAGGTCTAGCGCGGTACGTTGCAAAACCGCAATTTAAAAATTTTATTCAATTCACTGATAAATTGTTTGCGGTGGAATTGTCGAAACAGGTAGTTACGTACGACAAACCCGTCTATGTCGGATTCAGTATTTTAGATCTTTCCAAAATTATAATGTATCGGTTTTTTTATGATATCTTACGAGCTCATTATGGCAAGAATGTCACGTTGCTCTATACTGACACGGATTCTTTGATTGTTGAGATAGTAACTGATGATATGTATGCACACATGCGAAATAATTTAGACGAATATGATACTTCCAACTATCATAATGAGTTGCATGGTATTCCTACGACTGCTTCCGTCGTTGGACGAATGAAAGATGAGTACGCAGGAAAGCAATTCATTATTTTATGGTGCTGGATCGAAGTCATACTGTCTGAAGCTTGCTGATAATGAAGTTGTTAAGAAAGCGAAAGGTGTTAAGAAAGTTATTATTCAGAAAGTGTTGACGGAAGTAGACTACAAAGCGGTCGCGGAGGGTCTGATAAAACAGTAATGTGTAAAATGCTTGTGTTTCGATCAACCTTACATGATATATATACCGAAATGTTAAACAAAATTGCCTTTAGGTCCCAGGATGACAAACGATATCGACTACGTGATACGTGTTCCACATTGGCGTGGGGCATTGGCGAATACCGGAATTGGAGAATGCTGATCCGTTGAGCGAACTATTACAGGTTGCTAAGCAAATGAATTTA
Source organism: Vesta saturnalis (assembly GCA_036346205.1). NCBI lineage: Eukaryota > Metazoa > Arthropoda > Insecta > Coleoptera > Lampyridae > Vesta > Vesta saturnalis. The sequence goes on from JARFJB010000176.1 coordinate 2,481,865, forward strand.
TATTAACCGGAAGAAGAATAGTTTGGGTACTGACACTTGCTAGTTTTTTTCCTATATTCTCTCCCTAATGAAACTTATATTAATAATAAGTTGTATTATTCCTTTAGTTGTTTTAAATATATTAATATTATGTATTAATTCGTTAGTAAGAGAATATTTACTATAGAAATACTGTGTGATATAAATAAAAAAAAACGAAAATGACTATTTACTATTTTTTTTATTAAAAAATATGTACAAGACTTATTGCATTACATATATATTATATAAATGATATACAGTAGCCAAAGCACAGTGGCATAATGATTTACAATGAAAGTAACAAACGGGTTGCATAGCAGGAAGAGGTGGACTTTCCTCAAGTTCAATAACAGGCTGGGTCACAAATTTTCTGATGTAATCTGCTTTCTCTCTGCCCTTGACATAGACAGTATCTGTTGGCTGAATCAATCTCTCGAGTATTCTTCGAAAGTGGTGTGGTGGTGTATATCCTTCTTCCCATTTAATACAGTGCTGGTTTTGCATTAACCAAGTAGCTTGACGACGACTCTCTGCATCCAACGTATGCCAGGGATACGGTGATTTAAAAACAAAATGAGCAATTTGTTTCCCATTATAAATGGCGAGTTCTTTTGGTATAAAAGCTTTTGAAATTTTGAACCCTTGTACATCGATTATGACGGACATTGTATTACAACTGTCGTACTGCTTTGGTTAACGCGTTGTACGTAACTAAACGATCATGGAGTATAACACAGTATGCTGTCGTATTAGCGGGTATGTTGGTCGATGTTTCAAACTCTACACGAAGAACTACTGCTTTCGAGTGCAATACTTCTTTTTGATTTGAGCAGTCGACCACCATCAGTGGTGCAGCCGTCGTAAATTGAATAGGTGTGAGTAATGGTTGTCCATCTCTTTGATAATATGACATTTGGAATTTAGCAAACATTTCATACAGCGTGGCAAAGCAATTGTTATCATAATTAACATTTAAATCATCATACGGGTAACGGTCGGTGTTGAGGAATACCCGAATATTCTTTAGTGCACATTTATCGAATTTACTCGCATCGTGCATAACATTATTTTCTCGTCCAGTTTGAAACCCTATAATAATGTATCTCGGTGTTTCAATACTAGTCGATGTTTTGATTGCCCATGTATGCTTATCTGTTGTTGGTATAGCGGGATATATGTGGGTTTCCCAACTTCTAAATGCTAGTGGAGTATTCACATTTTTATCAATGTATTTCGTTAACGCTAATTCCTCCGCTAATGCTGGAACGATGTGTGGAACTTTCCAATAAATCTTATCTATGTTAACTTTTAATGCTTCGTCCACAGTTGAAATTACTGCATCGGTATCAATATTACTACGAATTAATACAAGTTCTTGTCTAATGTTCAAAATCACTTTATTATAATCTTCAGCAAAGCCAAGCAGCATTCGCAAAGGTACACAGACATTAAAATACCCTTGCTCATTTGTTAGTGTGCTGTTTGATGTAGGAAACCAACCGGCATTTTGATGGCGGGCAAGATCATTGGGTGTCAATGATACTAACCCTTTCATTGTAGACGTTAACCCCACCTTAGTTACGGAATCTACCACTATTCCATTCATCTCATATCTAATTTCACTGAATAAAAATGCGATACCATTATTAACGAACCTTGCGGTATTGGAGACAGTACCATCCTGTCGCAATAATCTTCCCTCTACATAAACATAACTTTCTGATGGTAGAGTGCACATGTCTTCCTGAATGGGTATCCTGATTTCATCATTGTTTCCAAATCTCGTAGTATATGGTTGATGGGTGTGCAGTTCGGAATTAACGATAGCATTATCAACAACAACTTTTCATTAACGTTTAATACACTCATTGTAGTACTGTAAACCCGAGACTCTCCAAGAATGCTTTGTTCTGCGCTGTCAACGCTTTGGTCGCTGAACGCTTACTGACTGTACCCTTTCCACACTTCACTCTTTTATAGTTTGTTTTGCACTGGTTACATGCACATGTATTATACCGCGTCACCATATTTTCTTTAAATGTAGTCCTATCGTTATGACTTCTCCGTTAAAATTGACGAGATCTCCGTCTTGGTCTACTATTTTAAGTGTTATTGTTGAAATGGTAGATGTATTTATAGGTAAGTAGATAACATGTTGAGGTGATTCGATTATTTTATATCCCGCTGGTACACTGGGAAAGAATTGATGAATTATGTGTGATGACTCACCATTTTTAAAACTACCACTTGTTATGTTGCACTCGATAATTAATGAGTTAATTTTGATGATGTTAATAGGGTTCTCAGAGGTGTACACTTTTTAGCTTGGTAAACAGCAGTTTTATTAAAGCCAGCATAGGCCCTATCGAATGGACCACATTGAAACTAATGTTATGGGTTGCTTTCATGGTTGCTTTCATAGTATTATTATTTGCTCGTAAATCAATATACCTTATCGTCTTTCACTGAGTCATTAATATATTTATTCACATCTGCGATTTCGTATGTTCCTGGCGGTATTGTAATTTTGTCTCTTCCAAATATGAGCATGTTGTTCTTTGAAGTAACGTTTTGTATAGTATTGAACGATTCAAAACTAGTTAACCCCATTACATATTCCGACTCATTATCAAGAAAAATCGGTGGATTAAATGTGGCTTGCAGGATACAGCTTTTACCGGTGAAGGTAAATGTGTACGACATCACGATCACGTAACAACTACTGACAATCAGAACGAGTAGTCGTATAAAAATCGTAAGACTAGATGACCACAGTTGTATGTATTGAACTCTTGAACCTTAGTAAAGTTATAATCAATTGTGTTTCTGCTACCATCACTTTTAAAATAGTGGACTAATTCGAAGGGTGGTTTAATATGTCCTATACTATCAAAATATGTTATATGTCTATTACGCTTAATATATGCTGTCCAGTGTGTTCCCTGATTAGCTTGATTATCCAGATTCACGATACCACATTCATTCCTATGGATTCGTGTAGGTAGCTTATCTCGCATATATATCCCTCTAAAGTAGGGAATCTTTAATTGCTCAACAAATTTTGATAGCTCAACATTACTTAAGGCGTGGCGTGGTAGCTTCAGTGGGAGTTTTTGAATACGGTTGTAAATATATGCCCAACCTCGTTTATATGGTTTTAGATATAAACCTTTTCCAACGGTTGCTGCTTCCATTGCTTGATTGTGTCGTTTGGTTTCTTCTAACGTTTTTGTCGCAGCTTTTGCGTCGGTAACCGCTTTTGCAACTGCAGCTGCACCGCCACCTAACGAACCTAAGGCTCCTAATGCTGCAAATAGGGAATAAGAGGTATGAACCCCTCGTTTTGGTATAGGTAATATTCTGCTCTTGGGTGACATGATTTTTTGTGTTTTAGAACGCTTAAGGCTTGGTGTATTGTAGATCGTAAAGATGATCGAAGTTTACCACCAACACGACGTCGCGCTAGAAGTACCGCTTTGTTAAATGAAATTGGTTTGGGAGTACGCTTTGTTCTTCGTGATTTGCTTCCCATTCTATTACCTGTCCGTGATCTTCCACCCATCCCCATTTTCCGTTTTCCTTTCATTATTCCAGCTATAGTTAATGCAGCTGCCCTTTCTCCAAATGTAGCGTTTGAGGAACGAAATCTATTCCAAGCTTTTTGTTGCAAAGTTTTATCGGCAATGTGTCGTTGACTTAAATCGTTTGACTGGGAGTATGCAATATCGTGCTCTTTACAGGCTTCGTCCAATTCATTAATACCTTTGTCGCCGCGAGCTAGTCGTTTTGTAAACGGGTACCCGGTCCGCAGTATCTATACCCAGGTATATGCAACTCCACGGGTAATTTATTTATTAAGGTATTAATTAATCCTGAACCTTTTCTTCTTATTACACCGAGAAGTATACTTCATACCAGACTGGCTGTCACTCCACTACTAAACTACTTTCATTGTATGACACGTATATATATTAGTACCATACAATTTGTGGTTTAGTACTATGACGGCACCATACGCTTCATTCCGCAAGACACAGAATTACCTATTAAAAATTATGACACAGCTGATAACAAGGAACTTTACTCTAAACATAGCGGTCTACTGAAAGGAGGATGTAAACGAGGTATAATCGTTGGTCCATCTGGGTGCGGAAAAACAAATGTTATGATTACCTTGTTAGAACATCCAAATGGTTTACGTTTTGAAAATGTATATATTTATTGCAAATCATTATATCAACCTAAATACCAGTACCTACGAATTTACTGACACCCATAAAAGAAGTCGGGTATTTCGAATACAGTGATAATAGTGATGTTATATCCCTAGTGATTCCCGTAAAAATTCAATAATGATTTTCGATGATGTAGCGTGTCATAAGCAAAATGAAATAAGAGATCATTTCTGTTTTGGCAGACATCGAAATAATGATTGTTTCTATCTGTGTCAAACGTATTCTTCAATTCCAAAACAGCTTATACGTGATAATGCTAATTTACTTATTCTTTTCAACAAGATCACACTAATCTTAAGCATGTGTATGATGATCACGTTAATGTCGATATGTCCTTTGATAGGTTTAAAGATTTATGTTTTTGTTGCTGGCAAGACAAATTCGGTTTTATTGTTATTGATAAAGAAAGCGATGTTAATACAGGTCGGTACCGTAAGAGATTTGACTGTTTTATAGCATTATAAATATGGTAGCAGTACGGAACATATGCAGTCGTAATGAAGGAGCGCTTAGTACAAGACATTTTGCGTGCTCGCAAGAGCGTGCAACAAAAATATGCTACTTTGAAAGAAGATACCGCTCTTACAGAACGTGCAATAGAAGCACACTTTAAACCTATCACACAACCATTAAAACAATTAATTACTAAAAAGATGGTTCTCTCATCAAAGCTGAACCCCTTACGCCAGAAGCTGTCAAAATGAAGTCATTGCACAAGAAACTGAAGTTTTTACATCACACACCTAAAACAGCTGGATTACGGAAGGCTCCACGCACTCTTGTTCCCGCAACCATTGCGCAACCTTCGCAGGAAACTGTAATTGCTGATACCACTAACGATGATGATGTGGAAATTCCTACTTTACAACAATTGAAATCAGAACTGTTAGCTGCTGGATCTCAACCCGCCTTTGAAGATTATCTAAATCAATACCAAGGATTAGCTAAGTACTACGTTGAAGGTATATTTAGAGATACAGAAGACGAGTATGACTTAACATATGGCGTACATTTCATTCCGGAAGAAGAGAAATTTTTATTGGTGATGCTGAATTAGACTTTATTGGTGAAAACCTTCATATCACTCTTCCTGATGGATCCTCCTAGACTATGAAGGAACACCGGGATTATATGAACTACTTTTTAAAAAAATTCCTACGGGATACAAAAAAAATGACCTACAGCAATACAATGACATATTGCGTCGTACTAATGCTGCCCGACGTAATTATAACTCGACAGACCAAATCCGAGGAACTAATAGTAAAAATATGTGAAATCATTAAACCATTACTTCAACCTAGAAAACGGTCAGCTACATCATCTATTGCCCCTCCAACCACAAGATCTCGAACAACTTCTATCTCCAAAAGAGGTGGTGGCATGCAACTATTGCGATACAATAACAAAGCTATTGAATTTGTACCGTGGAATAACCCGAATAAGTTAGTAGATTGGCTACGGGAATTATTAGGATCAATGTCGACAGGAAATACTAGCAATCACAACGAAGTAGTATATATAATTGATGAACTACGTGAAGCAAAAGTAATACAGTAACAGCTCTTGTTATAAACCTATTACTATATCCTTTTCATTTCATTGTTACACCGACTACCACTAAAGGCAGTACTACATGTCCATCAGTTATGCCAATAGATAAATTTGGCAGACATCTTCATCAACAAATGACAGTGGATAAATTTGGAAAACATATTACTCAGCATCGCAGTGATGCTACGAAGCAAAGTGATATATATTACGAAACTTATTTTACCTTGCAAGGTGTCGTGCAACAGACAACAGTAGATATTCCATTGGGTACCAATGGTACATATTTCTTTCCTACAGAGGGAAAAATATTGCATTGTAAGTGGTTACCTCGAGATATTCATCTTCGAGTGGATACTGTAATATATACGGCACCGCTGTTTCTAAATAATAAAACTATTCGTAAGGCAGGTGTGATTCAACCTATAATTCCAAAAGATATCACCTTCGACAAAGAACAATTATTCATCCTAGAGATTGTACTACAATCCAAAGTAAAAAATGAGTAAATCCGATGTTGTTGAAGAACTGCACAAACCAGCAAGGAGAAATTTTCCGCGACGTTGTGTAGTACTAAAAGGTTTAAATGATCTCTTTCAAGCTGATTTAGTGGAAATGATACCTTATGCTCATGTGAATAAAGGATTTCGATATATTTTAGTAATAATTAATGCCTTCTCTAAATATGTCTGGGCTTTCCCCATCAAACGCAAGAATGGTAAACTAGTTGCGGAGGTAATGGATAAACTGCTATCTGGATTGCAAAAGATGCCTACGCATATACAAACTGATATGGGAACGGAGTTTTATAATGCAGAATTTAAAAAAGTAATGAAAAATTTAATATCAATCATTACAGTAGTTATTCCACCTTGAAAAGTAGCATAGTCGAACGTGTCAATCGTACCCTTAAAGCAATAATGTGGAAAACATTCAGCATGCAAGGATCATATAAGTGGCTATCAATCTTGCCTCAAATTGTTACCGATTATAATTCAAGAAAGCATAGAACAACCGGATATAAACCGGTAGATGTAACGGAAAAGATGCTGCAGATATTTTGCAACATTTAAAATGTCAGAAAGTTCTTGACCGTAAAACACCTAAATTTAGAGTGGGGAACATGTACGCATTAGCAAACATAGAAGCATATTCTCTAAGGGTACACACCTAATTGGAGTTACGAAGTCTTTCGAATATCAACAGTTAAACGTTCAAGCCCACTCACCTACACATTACGTGATAGTCGAGATGAAGAGATTCAAGGTCGGTTCTATGAGCCCGAACTACAAAGTGTTAAACATCCAGACATTCATCTAGTTGAACGTGTCATCCGACGTCAAGGGAATAAAGCTCTCGTTAAGTGGTTGGGTTTTGATACTTCTCACAACTCCTGGATTTCTACCAAAGACATTGTGTAATACGCTAATTAACCTTAATTATATATACTGTAATATTAATATGCAATAAACAGATCTTTTTTACTTTTTATTACTACTATCCTATACATATACATCACTACATACTACTAAAGCGTCTGACAAACACACACTCACGATGCTGTTTTTCGAGAATTGGTGAAATTATATTAGCACAGTCGCCTATTCTTTTTAAATCGTGCAGAATCTCTAGCTAATTGTTCCCATTCTCCTTTTCGCGCATGCCTGTAAGCCAACTCCCATACTACTATGTAGTGAACTACGTTTTGGACTCATTAATGCGCACCTTCTTCACTGGGTGAGTCGTCATCTGATGACTCAAAATTCGGTAAATATCTTTCTATTTCGTGTATAAATTGCTCCAATGATATTTCTTTAAGGTCTTCTATTAATCGCTTTATACAACAAATACACTCTATATCACCTACATGCGATGTTAAGTATTTTTCACAAAGGCGTATTCCTCCCCCATACTTATTAACTAGATTATTTAAATAGTCATCACTAAATCTACCCATTCCATACACTTTTTCATGATCAGCATCGAATTCTAATGCTTGTAACTGGCATATTAGTCTTTGGACTGCACTAACACAATCTACAGCTTTAGGCCACGACTCCGCACTATAACACATCCACATATTGACTAACATCTAATACTATCCACTATTGACTACAAGCGCGTTACCCCCTTTGAGTTATAGGATTGGTAAGATCCATATCCATATATAGTTTCTCCTTGGCAAATACTTCCATTTCCAGAAGGCAGGCTATGTTGACCTCAAATACATCACGCAATGGACCTATAACTTGGTGAATGTTACATTCAGGAATTGTCGCTGTCGACTGTATTAGGTTTTATAAAACTCTGGAAAGTTCACAGTATCTGCCAACTCCAATCGGTAATATATTATCTTCAAAAGCTTCCATAACTGTTCTATAGACTCCCATCCTAAATAGACATCAATTTCGTCACTATCACAGAGGCGTATAATTTTTTCTTGTTAATATTTTCGTACGAGACAGTCTTCGATCCCAGTTTGGTAGGTAGCCATGTTCCTTCAGGACTGTAGAAATAATTAGTAATCACCCCTTGATTATCCATAAGTATACGCCATTCCTGCTTGTCAAACACCACTCCACCACTCTTCGTTCCACCTAGTTTTACGACTGGCTCAAATCCAAATTTGGGTGATAGACCGACACTAACAAACTTTGTTTTACTTTTATTTAAGAAATAATGCACATTATTAAGCAAAATATCGCAATATTTACTTGAACTTATAGCACCGAGAATCTTCGCCTTTTCTATGGCTTGACGTACGATGTTATCCATTATATACGATACTGACTTTACATACATTCCCTCTCTTTATATATGACACTCTCCCACTATGTACCCTCCTCAAGGCTACTTACGTGACCTTCACGATTGTACCACACATTGCTTTAGCGGTCTTGTCGGTTACACCTTTTCAAGGTTTTCTTTTCGTTCCACTACTTCAAGAATTCACAGCCATACCTATTCACCACATTTCAAGGTCTCACATTTCAAGGTTGTTCCACTTTGCCATATTTCGTTTTTTTTCCAACCTTATATTCACCACAGTTCCAAGGTCCCACATTTCCAAGGTTGTTCCACTTTGCCACAACAAGTTTACTACACAAGGTTACATACTCCCACTCAGTTTTCTTCATATACTTAAAGGGAGGGGTTTTTACATATACCATAGTTACCGATCTTCACTATGTCAGTTACTCCAGTGCAAGACGATTGGAAGACAATGTACCAACCACAAACCCTATTTCAACTTAGTACGCGACGGACATGTCAATTAATTCCGAACTGGGTAAATTTTGAAAAGGAAGGAATACTACCGGCTTCCATAAACAAAGTGCTACGAAATAATTATGAACTGGTTCAGTGGAATTCAGCGTGGTATACCGAAATGAGCAAGGTAATACGCGAGCACTTTGCGGCAAGTCGTGTAACAGCATATGCCCACATTGTATCAATACATGTTCGATACCATCTGGTGGACTTCATGAATTTGTGTCATTGCTGTTTCGCCCGATTGAAACCAGGAGATTACCGCGTAGTGGACCATCATATGCATATGGAGCGCTGGACTGCGCGGTACCACCTGTCGTACGAATATTATTGGTGCTCGTCGTGTAGGGCGCCTCTCACACAGTTATACGATGTGTACGATGATGACTCATGTATACTGTGTGATGAGGTGTGCTACGTAGCCGAGTAGTCTTTTTTTACTGTATCTATTGTATATATTGTACATATTGTATATGTTGTATATATTGTATATATTATATATATATTGTATATATTGTATAGAATACATTATTTCCTGTCAGTATCTTACTGATTTCGCTGATGTTAACATGTGTGACCCAAACTTTTATTATCCTCAGTATTACAACTGTTTCGATAAACGCTTACTAACGTATCGAACATGGTCTGGAGTTCACTCACCCTCATCGCTTGCTGCAGCAGGATTCATTTCCACATCTTCAGACGATACGGTTGAATGTTTCATGTGTGGGGTTAGAATAAACCGATGGCAGCCAGATGTCAATCCGTTACAGGAACATCTACGATGGGCACCACATTGCACGTATGCTCAGCTCCTCGCACCACGTCCGCGCAGATGTACTGAAACGGAAGTGGAGAGGACCTTCTGCACTTGTACTAAATCAAAATGTTTTATTCCTAAAGAAAATCATATATCTGAGTAATAAATTAGTACATGTCTGTCTAAATCAATTAAATATATTAACATATCGTTTCTTCTTTTATTTTGTGGGTGAGCAAAAAACATACAAGTGGGCAAAAACATACAAGTAGGCGCAACCAGGTCACACGGATGTTATTGTGCGATCGTGGTCGGATGGCCTTGTAATAGTGGAACAGGAAAGCGCGGTCGGATGGCCTTGTAATTGTGAAATAGGAAAGCGCGGTCGGATGGCCTTGTATTAGTGGAACAGGCAAGCGCGGTCGGGTGGCCTTATAATAGTGGAACAGGAAAGCGTGGTCGGATAGCCTTGTAATAGTTGAACAGAAAAGCGGAGCATGTGACCCTGGTTTTGTGGTAATGATATGTCGCACAGATAGCCTTGTAGTTGTGGAACAGGAAATCGGGGTTTGTGACCGTGGGTTTGTGGTAATGATATGTAAGTAGGTCACACATTGCGCTTTTTGACCTTGGTATGGTGGGAAACCGGTTTTGTGGCAACCTTGGAAATGTGGGGCCTTGGAAATGTGGCGGTGTTCCAGAAGTCTCCAACTCTACCTACTTTGGCGCAAAATTTTGCGGACCTGGAAAAGAAGTAACAGAGGTGTAGTGCGCAAAGATGTATTTCACGGCTTTTAAATCAAGCTTTAAATAGCATCGAAATTCAAAATGCGGCCAACATACGCTCTGGATGTGAAGCCACCGGCATGTTTCCTTTGTGTAAAGATAAAATCTTGAATAAACTTCCAAAAGAAGTTCCTTCAGAAAAGGAAGCAGAGAATAGCGCTACAGCTGCATTGAAAGAGATATTTCAGGAGGCTAGATACGGAAGCACCGAGACGCCAAAAGGAGAAGAAAGAAACTTGATATTCAGCCAGGAAAAAGCATCGCGATTGAAGACATTACTCCACAAAATCTGACGATTTAAATAACAAGGTCAATAACAAGCCTAGTCCTCAAAACCCAAAACAAAAACCAAGAAAGAAAAACAGAGGGTCTTCACAGTCTGAGATAGAAGAAGATAATTGGGACGCATTTATAAAGAGAAAGCGTCTATGGACAAGACGTTTCAGTGACAGTAGTACATCAAAAGATGAAGGGTTTTTTCTTGAAAATGAGAGTGATACTATAGAGGTTGATGGAACAACAAGCGACGAAGAAATTCAGAATACCAAAGATGAAAATAAAAAGACTGAAAAGTACAAAGAAAGCAAAATCACTGAACAATATGAAAAAGAAATATCGTGTAGCGAATACCACGAGAACGACTTTGTTATAGTCGAACTCAAATCTGCAAAGAATATTTCCAAGAAATTTGTGGCAAAAATTGTTGCTACAGAAAACTATTCCTTTGTCTGTTCGTATTAAAGATCACATTCAAAAATAGAAGAGGCATAAATTTTTCCACCAGTTCAAGAAGAGTCATTGGTAGAAATTGTAAGGAAACTTGTTTCGCCAACAGTTTTAAGAAGAGGGGCCTTGAAGTTCCCAGGACTTCAGTTATAATTTGTGTAGTTACCTACCTTACCTACTTATCCCATTATCAACTATAACAATGTTTTTGGTTTATTTAATCAGTATTAAGTCTTATGTTTATGTTTATTTTGCACCTTCTAAGAATAATTGTTTTGTATTCCTAAAATAAATATTTTTTTTAAATAGAGTATTTTTTATAAAATCCAGTGTTTTTTGCCAAAATTGACGCTTTCTAGCGATTTATTTTTAAATTCTTTGTTTCATTTCACCTCATATAGTCCCCCACTTGAATTACACGTCTATTAACAGTCGTTTTTCAAGCCACCCCAATATGGGGTGATTTGAAAAATTACCTTTAATATTTTTTTTATGGAAAACCATACTAAATAAAAACGGCTTTAATGACTCATTACGTTCCCTAGGACCTAAAGAGTTGGTGACTATTTTTAGGTTTCGTTTAAAGTTGCATATTAAGGTCACAATCTATGCAGGTATGTCAAAAATCTTATCAAGTCACCCCATTTTACGGTATTTATTTAATTTGTATTTAATAGATTTTCTTAAAATAATAACACTTCTAACATTAACTTTTTAACTTTGTGTCGAAGTTTACGCATGACATAATTTTTTATTAAATATCCAACCTAGATCTAACCTACTGACATGCCAAAATATTATTATACCAGAAACGATGCTTCTAAGAAGCTTCTATCACACTACATACGATGCGTTTAAGAGTACTTAGACACACCGAATTAGAAAAATAATTGCAGTATACCTAGGTGATAACGAAAATAAAGTCGATAAGATAGAACCGGAACGTATGCCGGATTTATATTATAATATTTATAATTATTATTATAAAATTTGAAACTGGAATTGAGGTAAACATGTAAACAATTATGTACAAACGATAATTTAGTACGATAGAACGAAAACGGATATTAATCATTTTACGTTATCATTTTAACATTGAACGAAAATAAAATAGATCGCTAATTGTAATTGTAAAATAAACTGAAGAACGAGTAAATTGGATATTTACGTCTGAAATAATACTACTAAAAATACTACTAAAATAAAATAGCATTAGATTAGTTGTTTTTATATTAGGACGAGGCGTGATTATGACGACAGACCTAATGGTATTAATTTTTATCAGTAACATTTCGTCAATTGTGCAGATTTAAAATTTAATTGACGTTTTTAATGACGTCATTACAAACTGTGCGAAATAAAATATACCCAGCGCCAGCATGATACAAAAGCACCCCATTTTATTTGACTTGACACTAGAGTCTGTTGGTAAAATGCTAAAAATAAATTCATCTAATTATTTTTAATAAAAATGTTATTATTGTAAGTTATTTTATTCTTTAAAAATTGTTTACTGATTAGTTGTTTAACCGGGTTTTAATTAAATATGAAGATGGTTATAATTGGAATAATGTAAATTTAACCTTAAAATTATGTGTCAAAAATCGGATTGAATATGGCGAACAAACGAGATATAGAAATTGAAAGTTGGGAAGATATCGATGCGACTGATGTAATTACATTAATATTTACACAATTATAACAGAATACTCACCATTTATTCATTATAAAATGTAATATAACGTAACGAAAACATTAAAACACGTGAACATTTTAGGTTAATATATTTCTCTTTCTCTTTATAGGTTTTGGATGAGAAATTAGAAACACTTGTACCTTCAAATAACATAGATGTAGAAAATAATGTGTAAGACAGTGGATACATTGTTTACATTAAATGTAGATGTATTTTTAGAAGTTATAATGGAACCAATGGAACCCCAATGAATATCATTTTAACAGGTGATGATGCCTTACGATCTCAATATGTGCCTCCTGAACCCACTGTAAAAATACTTAAGAGACCTATAAGAAATACCCAAATAAACGATAATAAAACACAACAACCTAAGAAAACGTTACAACAACGCGAAGAAGAATATGCTCAAGCTCGACTTAGAATATTAGGAGAAGCACAAAATATTGATAAAGTAGAAGAAAAGTAATGTATTTCATTTACTGTAATTTTTTTATGGCTAATTCAAATTTATATTTAGAATATGCGGTATACAAAGCAAACCAACACGATGTGAAATAAATAACATTATAAGATCACCGAAAGGTCCAGATGGTACAAAAGGGTTTAAAATTCGTAGATAATATTAAAGTATACATAAGTTTAGATAAGATTTTGAAATTTGACAAGTATAAAATGGTTTGAATTCTTTGCTTTTGGTTTGTTTAAGTAAAACTTTTTAATAAGTATATATTAATTGTATATAGTGTTCTTGTACTTTAAGTTGTGAATCGTATTATAAATTATTGTAAATTTTCTTATATAAATATATTATAATTATTTCATCATAGCAAATTAATGCCAAATTAGTTTGATGTAAATGTAAACACAAAATTTTTTGTTACTCTTTGTTTTACATTGAATAATTAGCATTAATTTAGAATAACAAGAAAGTGATATTTTCTCTATATTTGTAATTTGGTATGAATAAGATGAAGTTTATATAAAATACTAGGCAAAGTTTTTTTTTAATCAGATGAATGGCGTTTCTTTTGGAGTTGGATAGATATTTTAAACATCCTTGCATATCAAGAAAGTTTTAGAGCTGTATTTGTGGAGTTTTATTGATTTAAGCGCCACTGTAATTGAAGCAGAAATTTGAATTATATTAAACATAACATCAAAAATTTCAGCAAAGATAACATTTAACCACAGGAGCAAAAACTTATTGTAACTGAAGTATATTGTACACTAGGCCTTATTTATTTCTGATGTAATGTATCGGTTTTATTCCAGGTTATCATTATTAAAGTATGTTTTAGCATTGAGTATATACTCGATGGTTTTAGTCTATACCAATAATATATAGAGTAATTTTTTATTTATAGATGCATAATTATAAAAAAATATCACTAGTAACATGCACTTTTTTATAGTTACATTAATCGTATGTTTGGTGCATGTACCTTCACTCTTTACACTTTTTCTTAATAATGTAGTTTACATAATACCTAATTGGAGATAAACTACTCTATTACCAAAAGTTTAGATGGTACACCTACACTAAACTCATCCTAAATTCTTGCATAAATTCATAATATACAGGCATCCATACTGATTCCACCCTAAAAACAATACTGTAGAGTTGAATTAATCTTTACTGTCTAATTTTAACGAACGAGAGATGTGTAAAACTCATTTAATATCAATTATATTAAACCTAACTTTCTCAAGTTGTGCTTAGGATTTTGCTGAATAATGTACAGTTATCATTAATAAACATTACTTAACAAAAGATATTGATTCTTTCTTAAATTTATATTTTTAATATACCTACTTAGTTGGCTCTTACACAGATGTACACACAAGTACATCTGTGCCTGTTATGTAAAACTAATTTCTCATTTTCACAATTATAATTCATTCAACACTAAATTTTACAATGGAAAAGAGTAAAAACTATTATATTCATAAACCTGTAAATACATTTTGATATCCAGTCGAAATTAGACGTTGAGAGCATTGACTGCAGGGGTCATTAAACTGTACATTTACGAATATCTAAGTCTGAAAACTGTTTACACTGACCAGTGGGGAATTGAACCCAGAACACAATTGGCATAGTTTTATTGGTACCTTAATGGGTAATAAGATTTATTAAATATTTTTAAAGTCAGTTTGTTATCGTATTAAGCTTTGTTAGATAGTCACATAATATTCGAGTGGCAATTAGGTTAAAAACCTAGGTGGTACAGATTTATTATATTAAATATGTTGTACGATTTTAAAAATCTAGTTTGTTTTTTCACACTTTAGTTAGAAGTAGGTATGTCATATTTGATTCTAGGATTGTAATTACGATATAAATTCGTTTTAAACAGGGCTAATATAATAATAAAGTAGACACACAGATGTACAGTTATTTGCATTTTGAACTCAAATTGTGTATTTATTAATAATACTTTTTTCTGTCAGAATTTTACCAATTTTATATGCGTTTTAAAAGGAGTTCGAGAGTTATATAATTTTGTCATTGTAAGTACTGATGCCTTGGGCCCTGGTTACCGTTAGGTGTGTTTTAGTCAGTACTCGACCAGACAACGAAGAGATCGTTACTTTGATTATTTTCTGAAGTGAGATATACACGTACCTGGGTCAGAGTGACCCGACTGTAGTACAAGTGTAACAAATAATTTTTTATACAAACAAGGTAAATTTTTTTCTGAACACCAAAATTGTTTGCATTCGTTATATAATTTATAGAAGCTTTTACTTCTTACATGAAGTGAAACCAAAAGTTATTTCAATAAAAAATCTTATTTTTCTCTATATTTTAGATCGCCATGGCTCAAAGTAATAATAGCGATTTATCCGATAAGGACTCAGTGATACAGAATTCTGGAAGGATATCCAAGATGCTAAAAATAATGATATGCCAAACGAGTGCCATGTGGTAGAAGATTCTACGGAAGCTGGTAGAGCACTTTTATCTCACGCCGATGAGAGTGATGTTGACGAACAAAATCATGAAATATACAGCGACCATGGTTCGTGTACGGATTCACTTTGGGACCCTACACAAGAGCTGGAAGACGACTCTGAAGCAGGAGTAGCGGATGAGCAATTTGAGGAAAATATTTCTGACGATAACAGTAACGAATCAAAAGCGGCATGGTATAAAAAGGACTGAACAAAGTGGGCAAAAAGAGCACCCCCTAGAAGTAGAACTTCTGCCAAAAATATTGTGAAAGTTTTAGCAGGTTTGAAAGGAAAAGCTCGCCGAAATCCACCGTCTACAGCACTAAATGCGTGGATACTACTGATATCAGATGAAATGCTACAGATTATCAATGACTGTACCAATGAGCATATAGACATAATGAGAAATAAGTAGCAGACATAGAAGTGGAAGGATTTATGGTCTAAGTATGTGGTCAACTGATGGCACTGGAGGAAACTTATTTCGATGTACAATGTCACTTGCACGGTTTCTCTTTTTGTTGTCCTGTCTAAGATTCGATGATGCTTCAACCAGAATTGTTCGAATAAAATTAAAAAAATTGCCACCCATCTCTGACATATTTGAACAGTTTGTACTGAATTGCAAAGAAAATTATTGATCAGGATCAAACGTCACTATTGACGAAATGCTTGTTGCATTTAGAGGAAGATGTGCATTCAGAATGTATATACCTAGCAAGCCCGCTAAATCCAACATAATCCATGCAACTGAAGTAGTCCTTCGACTAGTGGAACCTATTATCAAGTCAAACAGAAATGTAACTAGGGATAATTGGTATACGTCCATTGAATTGATTAATACATTGAGAAAAACTGGTTTCACATATTTGGGCACTTAAAAAAAAACAAAAGGGCCATTCCATCTGAATTTCAAGCCAACAAAAATCGTCCATTCATCCCTCTTTGGATTTCAATCAAATATGTTTATAGTTTCTTATGTTACGAAAAAGGAAAATCTGTGGTAAGTACTAGTCTCAAGCTCCCATGATGATGATCCTGTAAGTGAAAAGCATGATACCAAACCGATCATTATATTAGATTATAATGGGACAGAAGCAGGCGTTGATGCATTGGATGAAAAATGCGCCACGTACTCTACCTCCCGTCGGACCCTTGCCTATGGTAATTTTTCGTACAATTTTGAACATAGCTGAGGTAAATAGTCGAGCATTATATTAATTTTAATTGGGAACTGGAAACACCCGTTGTAATTATCTGTAAGAACTCGGAATGGCCCTATGTACACCGCATATGAAACATCGAATATACTGTAACCATATCCCTCGCCAACTTCGTAGCCTCGCAGCCGATCTTCTAGGAATCACGGTGGAAGCACCTTCAACATCAAATAATAACAGTGTTCCATCTAAAAGGAAAAGATGTGGAATATGTCCTAGCCAAAAGGACCGGAAAACCAATGCTCTCTCTCTGCTCATCCTATAAAATCCCTATTTGTCAACAATGTGCTATTAAAGTGTGTCGGAATTGTATTTAAATATAATTTTTTATTTTATATGAGTTTTCGAATAGTTAGTTATGTTACATTTCTTTTTAGTAAATATAATCATCTTTCAAAAAGTGTGATTTTCATTGCAAAATGAATATGTGGGTCACAGTGACCCGTCCGTAGCAGTTATGTATCGTATGTTTGTCAGTAGCAGTTACGGGTTAAGCTGCTTAAGTATTAAATTACGTATTTGATGTAATGATATATGCAATATGTTTATACGTCAGTATCAAATAAGCGTATTGTCTCAGAATTATTTAATGTGGTTAAGTTTTATACAATAAAATATTACTTCAGGTAGGGTTATTTTGAAGTGGGTTGTATTGTTTTGTCGAGAACTATTTTCTCCGCGAACTATCTTGTCGAGGTTCTTATGCCAGGGTTCTTTAGTCTCGGGTTATTTTGACGAGTCACTATAGGAAAGGGTAGGACTAAAAAGAAGTTAACAGTTCGTTACGATAAAACTATAGAGTTATACCTAGTGGTGCGATTTTGTGAAGTAATCGAAGTAAAATTTTGAAGATTGATACGTTCAATCTAGATTTATACTCGATTAAAAGCTGTAAATAAGGAACGATGTTAGTAGAATGGGTGTAGCAGTGCAAAGCCCAGTTTTTAATTATGACGTCATAATTAAAAGCGGTGGAGGAACGAGGGCCACTTACAGCTGGCTGGTCGTGCGCGCGCATTCTGCCCCAGGCATGCGTTTTGATTGTAAAGCCTAAGGGTGGGCCACTTCCAGCTGACCGGTCCTGCGCGCGTACTGCCCCAGGCCTTACGTTCTGTTTGGAGGACCTAAGGACAGGTTACGCCCCCTGGTTTCTGATTGGTGGCGGCCATTTTTTGGTGGCCATATTCTGAGAAAATTAAAATTTGAAATAATACTCTAATAAGGGGGGCCCGCATACTATCTCATAAGACAACTATAGGCCTCCGGAACTTGTTCTCAGGTTTTCGCCCCTTGCCGGCCCCCCTGATTGTGATGCCATCTGCTGGTGTATTTTTAAAACTATTTAATGTTTTCTATAAAAGTGGTTGATCGTGGCTCCACCTAGCGGTACATTATAAAAGTATATTTAACTGTTAGGGTGGAGAATTTGAAATAGTATGGGGCCTGCATACTATCTCATAAGAGACCGTTAGGCCTCTTAACTTGTCAGAGAGTCTTAGCCCCACTGCAGCGGCTCCCTTGTTTATTTGTGGGGCCACCTAGTTGTGTATTTTGTAAAAAGCTAATTGTAGATTTCTGTAATAGGGTCCGATCGTGCTTATATCTAGCGGTATATTAAAAGTAATAGAAGGCTGCGGGAAAACTTAAATTTGAAATAGCATTCCGAAACTAGGGCCTCATGTGAAGTTTCCTGTAATTAATATACCAGCAATAAAAAGATAAGGGTGTTTTTAATAATTTATCATAAGTAAATCAATACCTACAAAACTTGATTTTATAAAAGAAATTCATAAATAATAATAATAATAATACACAGATCAGGATATAGGTTTATAAATAACATAATATCGCTATTTTTATAAGATTACATAAAACAGTATCTCATGTATTAGCAGCAGAATCATCACCCTCCTTGTCTGGTACATCTGCAGTTCTCCCCTTTTTCCTTTGGCTTCTCGATGTCTGCGCTAACATCAACTTTGCCCTCGCTCTCTGTCACGCTTTCTTCATTTTCTGCAACTTCATCATCTTCATGTGTTGTTATACAATAATAATTTACCCTTAAATCCTCAAAATCTCGAATATCTTCAGCTGTGGGTTTTACCCAATTTCGGCATTACCCAACCGTAATAATAATAATTATTATTATTACATAACACTGTAGATGTACGATTTAACGTATAGCAAGTGTGTGTTGATCAAGTAAAGGTTTACAACAGGTTTAGACCAGTTGATCGAGATAACCATCTAGCGGTATATTTTAAAAGTAACGGAAGGCGGGAAAACCCAAAGTTTGAAACAACATTCCAGGTGGCTTCATCTATTGATATGTTTTAAAAGTAGATGTAGACTTTTGTAATTTTGATGAAGGAAAAACTTAAAATTTGAAATACCATTCTAATATCAATTCAAAAGACACGATTAGACTTCCGAAACTTGCCTTGGAGTCATAAATGCGTTGCAATTTGAAAGTAGTATTTTAATGCTGAGACTACAAACCAACTCATAGAATACCGTTAAGGCACTAGGTTGTTAGCCCCGCTAGCGCATCAAGGGTTTTCCTCGAGTTCAACTTTCACATTGCGCGGGTATGAATTCGCTGTGGTTTAAAAGACTTTGAATAAAGATGCGAGAAGTCATGTCTAACACGCAACACTAGACGGCTTAAGAGATTGACGTAACCAACAAATATGTAACAGTAATAAATACATTGCGTAAGATGTTAATTAAAACGCTACCTTCGATTAATTGTCTAGGAAACTCTTCATGTAACCCGTCAGCAGAGAAAACCCATTATATATTTCCAGTTCAAAATAACAATTACTGCTAACACAATTGCTGTATTTTGCAAAACAACGTTCAAGTTGCAAGTCTAAGATGTTGATTTCAGATGCTGATTTGGTGTTTCATAAAAAGGTGCTAAGACCAAATTGCCCCCAGGCGTTTGATCATCCTCAATGAGGAGTTTGCGTAACGCGTTGTACATTTACTGTATTTTCATCGAGGCAAGATTCAAATTGCAAGACTAAGATGTTGATTTCAGATGCTGATTTGGTAATTCATACAAAGGTGCTAAGACCAAATTGCCCCCAGGCGTTTGATGATCCTCTATGAGGAGTTTGCGTAACGCGTTGTACATTTCCTGTATTTTCATCGAGGCAATATTCAAGTTGTAAGTCTTAAGATGTTGATTTCATTTTCCCCCCAGGTATTTGTCCATTTTCATTCAAAATGACTTTGCGTGTTGAAATTTGTTTATAAATCTAAAACCCTTTTGACAGTAGTTTCAAATCAATATCTCAGACTTGCATTCTAAACCTTGCTTCTCATATCAAAGATGTTTTGATAGAAACTGGTTTCACATCAGCATATTAAATTCGTTTCCGATATTACTTAACGCTTTATAGTAATTTCCGTTGCAGTGGGGATAAGATACTGTGACAAGTTTAAGAGCCCTAACGGTGGCTTACGAGATAGGGTGTCTTATGAGATAGTGTGTGATCCCCATACTATTTCAAATTCCCCGACATAACAGTTAAATCTACTTTTAAAATATACTACTAGGTGGAGCCATCCTCAACCTCTATTATAGAAAACATTCATTAGTTTTAAAAATACTCCAGTAGATGGGGCTCCAAGCAATCAGAGCGAAGACCTGAGAACAAGTTCCGGAGGCCTATAGTTCTCTTATGAGATAGTATGCAGGCCCGCTTTATTAGAATACAATTTCAAATATCTCGTTTTCCCGCCATAGCACAGAAGGGGGCGAATACCGGAGAACAAGTTCTGGAGAACTATAGCTGTGTTACGAGATGGTATGCGGGCCCCCCTTATTAGGATACTATTTCAAATTTCTAATTTTCCCGCTACAGTAAACATGGGGACGAAGGCCCAACAAGGAGCGAAGACTTGAGAACAAGTTCCCGAAGACTATACACCACTAGATGGCGCCACAAGTAAACAAACAAAAGTAACCAGTCAGAATACAGTCTTAGGCGTTTAATCAATGGACACAACAAAAAATGACCGCCAAAACAAAAATTGCCGCCAAAACAAAAATGGCCACCAAAACAAAAACAGCCACCACCAATCAGAAAACAGAGGGCGTGGCCTGCCCTTAGATCTTCCAATCAGAACGCGAGGCCTGGGACAGTATGCGCGCGCAGAACCATCAGCTAGAAGTGGGCGGGGCCTACCTTTTGGCCCCTCTAATAAAAACGCATGGTGTGTGAAAGTCTGCGCGCCACGGCCGATCAGTTGGTAGGGGGCGTGGCGTACCCTTAGGCCCTCAAATCAAAATTCTCGGTCTGGGGCTATACGTGCGCGCACCACCAATCAGCTGGAAGTGGGCGTGGCCATTATTTGGTTTTCTCTTTTTTACTTTGTATAGTGCACTTAACCCCCTTTTAAATTACGAGGCTCCAGTGAGGTATTAAGAGAAATTAAGTACAAACCTGATAATGTTTTATTGTGTTCTAAGTAATCCCCCGTGATCTAAATACGTTTATTAGTTTTATTTTCCACAAATCAAAAGCTGTTCACTACTCATTTTGTACAATAATGTCAAAATACTCATGAATTGCTGTGTGACGCGCCAAAATAGCCCGCGACAACAGAACCTCGACAAAATAGCTTTTAGACAAAACGGCCCCGTCAATAATTTTGATTAATATGAGAACGAATGGAGTGCCTGGGAACGTTTTCATATCTTAATTGTGTTATTTATAAATATAAATGAATATAAATGATCGTTATTGTATGATTAGGGATACTGTACATTAGTTGAATTAGTAAAGAAATAAAGATCATTTTGCTTAAGGGTATTTATGGAAACAATACAGATGCCAAATTTTAAAAGTTATTAAATAAAAAATAAGAAATATTAGGGGGAATATGTCCATCTTTATTATTAGAAGTATTTATTCATTTTTAAAATAGTCACTCGTCCGTAGCAAATCGTATAGTTATGTCTCGAATTTCAAAGTAATAAACAAAGCTGTCTTTTGATTTACGGTATGTTTCAATGTAATTAATTACTAACCCGCGACATTTTACCCCAATTCCGTGCCTATAAAAATTCTAACCGATTACTTTTCTTTATCAATACTTAATTATTAATTACATACAGGTACGGAAAAACATTATTGCTGGGTCTGACTTATAATAAGCTATAAAGAAACCCAATAAGCATTATATGAGTGTGAGAGAGACATAACTTTACTGATGTTGCCATTATACATATTTGCATGTAGACACAAAATATGAACTACTTAAGTCTCCTTCAATCTAGCTTCAACATTTCTAACCAAACCAAAGCAACTAATATGATGTTGAAAAGTCGCGTGTTCTTTGAAACTATTAAGTAAATACACTGTATGTCCTTCATTACTTAATATACAATCAAACTTGTACGTTATATGTTCCTTTTTGTGTAGCTTAATTATTTCATAAAGTTGTGGTCTGTACATCAAAGGAGTGAACGGTATCTTTTTCTCTATTAACCACTGCACCATATTTGCCTTTTTCGAATTACTTGTTGGAGCACGATCCACCTGAACATTATGGTACGGCGCATTATCAATAACCAAAACCGATTGTGGAGGCAAGTTTGGTAAAAATTTCTCACGTAACAATTTTTCGTAGTTGCTACCATTCATCTCGTCGTGATAGTCTCCGCTGCTAGTTCCTGATTTAAATATCAGACTACAATCTGGTAAAAAATCCATTTCACCTCCTGCATGTACCACAATCATTCTTGGTCCTTTGGAAATTGCAGGCAGTTGTGCCATCACTCCACGACGTTGATTGTGTGTGTCCACTATGAACATATGTTTTGTCCATATAGATAATTGGACGATTTAATTCTCAGTAGAATTGAATTTTTGTAAGTAAGTAATTCTTAGAGCCCTTATATCGTTCTTCTCTATTAAAAGTCTTCTATTATTCTCAGTTCGATGCCATTGAAATCCCAGGTCTTTTAATATAACACGTAAAGATGTAGCTCCACCGTGCCAACCTAGGTCACAGGAGATGGACGTGGGCGTTTCTTGCCTGGAGTTGAAAATCTTGGTTTTCTCTCTTCTGTTGGACCTTCACCCTCTTTCATAATATTTGCCACTGATCTAACAGACACTTTTGTTGCTTCAGATACGGTTTCTTTTAATTGTTTCAAGGTATATGTGGGGTGCAAGTTTTTCAAATAACTGTACACATTATATATCACCTCACGCGTTTGACCACGTATTACTAGACCACTTTTTCCCAATGTAGAAGTCATATTTCTACACTCGCTTTTAAATCACAGTTGAAAACGAACTAATTAATAAAAACATTTTTGAATATTTGCTAATCTGCAATGATAATAAGGAATGTCAACTATTAGGATTTCTTTAATGAGAATTTAACCAAATGCCATTAGCATTACATGCGCCGCAAAACTACTTATTTATTTTACTGTGTATTGTGAAAGTATTTGTTGTTTATACATATTTGTCTAATAACTTTGAGTATTATGAGCTCTAAAATTGACATAGGACACAAAATGGTTCACTGTCGTTTTGTTGCAATAATTGTAATAAAGTTAAATTAACAAGTACGTATGTAAATTAATAACAGAAATAAATAATTAATTAGTGTAATACAGCTGTACCAAGCAAACAAAAACCCCGGAAAATATGTGAACTAGATTTAAAATTTATAGCGGTAAAACAATTGACATTTATCATACGCATTTTGCATTGGCAGGTTATTTTCGTGTTTATTGAGTATTTATTGTGGATTAGTCTTTATAAAAAGTCTTTTTCAAGGCTCTTTTTACTGATTTGTGAGAGAAACGGTATGTATTGTGCACATGTAACTTTTAGTATAAAGCTTTAAATAATAAAACGATTATAGAGTTCATAACCTTAAAACAGTAAGCATACTTCTTTAAATATCGATTTTTCAATATTTTTTCTACAATCGATAGCCAAAGTAGGCATTTGCGCTCGTATTTGACATCGTTTTCGAGGAATGTCACTTTGTCGCTTATAAGCGACTAAATAAAAAAAACGCTCGCTCTCCCAATTATTAACTATAAATCAAATATGTATTGCTCAGAGTATCCAATGACAACGAGTAAATGACATCTTTCATTTGAATGGAAAATTTTTTTCATTCATCAAATTAAATAAATTTTTGGAAATATGTGAACTGCTCGATTGTAGAAAAATCATGTGTAATTCGAGCGCAAATTCATTGTCGATTTCAGAGATTGCCGCCTCCTTCGTCGGCAAATGTCTTTCAATCGACAATATATCATTTTGCGCTCTTAATACACAAATAGTTATAGAGTAGTGTACGATTTTGAAATACGTAGCTGCACTTAAATTAAATGAGCATGACAAATTTTAAAATATCAAATCATGTTGATTTTCAATATTTCAAATTTTTAATTTTGTAGTTACAAGTTATAAATCGATAATAATAAACGATATGTGCTTATTTTTCCATAAAATCTTGGACATTATTTTAAATTTTAATTATGCATATGTGTTTTGTTTCTATTGTGAATAACATTACACTTTATTTATGTGAATGTTTTAAATGCTATTATATTATTTACACCTATGATGAAACTATGGAAAGGTTGTCATTTCAAGTAAATACAAGTTAATCAGATAAAGAGGAAGAAAGTTCTGTAGAAGAATCATTGTAACTTATTAGTCACTTTACATTCAAATGTGATCAGAATGATGTTTTTTCGAGTATTTTACAAATGTTTACAAAACTAAAAATTGTGTAAATTATTTGTAGAAAATGTTATAACTTCAAAACCATATTATTTGTACTTAAACAATAAATACTTAAAAGTTTTTGGTAATTAATTCAATAACATTTGATGTACCTAACATAAAATAAATAAATTTGTTCACAGAATTTTGAATAAGCAAGCCATACATTTGATTTAAATTTTCCACATTAATACTTTTTGTATGGAATGTACCTGTTGAAAAACAGCTCCCTCAGGTACGCCCTCTCAGGGCTTTTGTTGGCTTGGTTGAACTGTACATGATAATAAACGCAACGCGGTTTTGGTGGCGACGACATTGACATGCCCATATATGTAATAGTACATATATTTACATATATGGACATGCCACGCTTAAGAGACTTGAAGTTGGACGAATGCGCATGCCACGTTCAGGCATGATTTGGTCGCGCGGACTGTACTTGACATTTAAACATCAAATCATAATACATCAAACATCGAAGTTTATTGTAGTTGCGAATTTATGACATGGTTCGATTACTGCTCGTAAGAAGAACCAAGAAGAAACTTACGAGAGCTACAAACAAGAACATTAGGTAACTTTTACATTGATAGTGTAACTTAAGTTTAAGGTTTAACTTTAGCATTATAATTCTATTGAAAAACCAACTATTTTTAAAACTGAACAGAATACACTTTTTTCAAAACTACTTTTTAAGATTTTCGAAAATACTTCCACCTTGCGCAAGGGAGTAACCCAATCTGTGATAAAATTCAGTTCGGGGAGTAATTGCACTTCTCATATCAATTATAATTTTATCTATATTATACCAATATTCAAAGAAAAAATACAAAGAAATTCATTTTATCCAATAAATAAATAAATTCTTAATTTGATCATTTTTAGTAATCATTTTAACATTAACATGAATTGGAGCTAAACCATTTAAACATCCATTTATTTTAAAAGAAGAAATTTTAATTTCATTATATTTTCTATTTTTTCCAATTATTACATACTTAATATCAAAACTATGAGATAAAGTTATATTTAATTAAGTTAATGAACTTGTTTAAGTATATATTTTGAAAATATAATAAAGAGCTTATATGCTATATTAACTTTGCTATAATTAATTAACTAAATAATTTGGACAAAAATATACAATTAAATGTGTCATTGATACTAGCCTACTAAAAAGACGCATGTATGGCACTAGCGCTTTTAGTTTGTTGTGTATTCTATCTCACTTAGCACGTGAACTGGTTGTACTGTCTTTGTTTTACTTATTATAAGTCAGACCCGCGATAATATTTTTCCATACCTGTATATTTAAATCTTAGTTGCATAAAATACTCAAACCAAAACATCTCGAAAAACGTCAAATGAATTAACTTTTGTTTCCCACAAAAACAATAATCTATGCCAAACAGACGTTTAAAACTTCATGTCAGACAGAGGTTAATACTCATCTAAATGCTAACTTAAGATATCTGGTGTGGAGCACCACACGACATTTCAACCTAGAAAATGGAAATTAAAAGAAACGAATTAATGTTAATAACATTATTTAGGATAATTATACAACTTCTTTTATTACGAAAATAGTAATACTAACCTGCATTTATTGTAATAGCGCATTTCTAACCTTCAATTCAAATCAATTTTCACACACAAAAAAAAGCAACCATAGGTATACAAATTAATTTGTACATGTACTGTAATGAAAACAGGGTTCTCTAAACAAATAATAATATAGCCGACTGGAACAACTTTCCTCTAATATTTTTGTCTATTTAATCAAATACTCATGTACTGAGTGGAACTAGCGTAAAAATATTTCACTTCCGGACACCAGCACAAAACTTTGGGGATTGATTAAATACATATAAAAGACTATAAATGAGCCGGGACCCAAGTTTGAAAATGATTATGTCACGAGTAGTGACGTCATCAATATGGCCGCTCGGACAAATCAATAAAGTCGTATATCTCAGAAACTACTTATCCGATTTGAATAAATGACATCTCGTTTTAAAGAGCAAATGATTCTCTAAAAGAAATGTTATTATGTATTTAGCCCTATATGTAACCGTTTTTCAGTAATGGGATCCTTTTTTTTTCAGATTTATGTTTCAATGGCCTGAACGCAATGTGATTATTGTTATAACAATTTATTGGTTGAAATAATATTCACTACTATACAAACTATTGATCAAAGTTATTTTAGAACGTTTGGTGATCGACGTCAAACCTATTGAACTAGAAGCATTTAAGTGTCGTTCTTCGTAAAATAACGTAAAATACCTTTGATCACTAGTATACCAAATTTCATATTTCTCTTTCTAGGTACAAAATAAACCGTTTTTATACCTGGTAATAACTTGGGTATTTTGTTTCAGATATAACTGACCAGAAGCGATATGGCTAAACAAATGCGAAATTTAGTATTGATGGACGCCAGTCTCAGCACACCAATTGTATCATGGGAGAAGTGTATTCTTTGTCAAACTGAAAACAAGCACCCCCCTAATTGTACCAACAGAAAATGGATATAGTTCTGTAAGTGACAATTTAATTGAGTATGCTGAATATGAACCTCTTCCATCACACTTAAAGTTAGAAAACCTTCATCAGATACTTGTTGAAAACAGTGCTAAATATCACAAGACGTGTAGAAATAGATATAGCACTCTTAAGATTGATCGGCTGAGGAAAAAAACCCGTCTTGATTTAAAATTAGAAGAGGATCTATCCCAGTCAAATTCTGACAATGAGATACCTGAAGCTAGCACCTCATTTACACGATCAAGTCGCACTCAAGTTGATATGAAGTCCACCTGTATATTTTGTGAAGTTGGAGATAATATGGAAAAACTTGTATCTGCATCAACCCTTGGAATTGGACCAAATATATTTGCATATGCACAACAAATTAAAGACCAACAACTCCTTTCAAAGTTGTATTCTACAGATTTCGTTGCTTTAGAGGCAAAATACCACAAGTCATGTTACAGAAAATTTCCAAATAAAGTGCGAAGTTTGAGAAGGTCTCAATCTAATGTACACAATGGTCCTTCAAAAACGGCATATGGCTCAGTTGTAAGTAAACTAGTGACTTACATTCAAGATATGTACGTGTACAATGACATAGCTCCTATTTTTCGGTTGGTAAATCTTGTGAAGCTGGTTAATGAACGACTACAACAACTGGGATTTCCAGTCTTTCTTGTGAATCGCACACGTTTAAAAGAACAACTCATTGCATTTGTACCGGGTCTTCGTGAGGAAAAAGTAGGTAGAGAAATATTTCTTATATTTGAAGGAGACGTACATAATGCTATACAGGATGCCTGCAGTTACAATTCGTTAAGTGATGGAATGTGTCTTTCACGTGCTGCTAATATTCTTCGTGAAGACATGTTTGCTGATTATCCTACGTTTAATGGTTCTTTTAAAGAATCATTCACTAGCGTAAACTGTGTGCCTAAAAAGTTAATCATGTTCTTTCGTATGGTATTGGAAGGAGTATCTACTGGAAAACCAATAACTACAGAGGAAGCATCTTCTGCAGAACAAGATAAAATACCTGTTGCAGCATTGACTATTGCGCAGTTGGTTAAATTTAATAGCTTAAAGATAAAAAGAAAACCCACTGCTAATTTTAGACGTCACAATACAGACCAAGACACTTCTCTACGTTTATATTTAGGACTGATGCTTCACAACCATACAGGGGGAGAAAAGATAATTAACAAATTGTACCATCTTGGACTAAGTGTGTCATATAAAAGAGTCCAACAACTAGAGGAAACTGTTGCGGCTAGTGTATGTGACTATTACAATCAAGAAAAGGATGCTGTGGTGCCACCAAATATTATACAGAATGTATTTACATGTGCAGCGATTGATAACATAGACCATAACACCTCCTCGAATCAATCTGTCGATCATTTCATGGTACTAGTATATCACTAATACAATATCCCCCAGACGATAGCAATAGGAACTTTATGAGAATTTTTAATCAAAATGTACATAGCACCAAAATCTCTCTACCTCAGTGGTATACAGCAGTTCCACCAACAGCTAAACGTAACTGTAACAACCCGTTGCCTTTAGTTAATGACACATATCATGGTAATTCAAATTTTAACATATATGAAGAAACAGAAGAATGGGTGAGATGTGTACAGAGTACTGTCGAAGAAGCCGTACTTTCTTGGGCTGTGTTCTATTCTCGTAAAGAAAAATCGAAATAAAAAGTTGAAAACTAGTTCAGTTCTCCTTCCTCTGCTGAAAGAGGATATTAACTCACCAGCTATGGTCCGCCATTCCATGGACATTATAGCAACCTTATTAAAAAATATAAATCCGAATCAAATCCCAGTTATCACAGCAGACTAACCAGTGTATGCAATTGTAAAGCAACTTTTATGGCGGTATCCAGAGTTGTATGGAGAAGACAAAATGTTTTTGATGTTGGGAGGACTTCACATTGAGATGGTTATAATGTCTGTGATTGGTTCATGGTTAAAAGACTCTGAGTGGACAGAAAACCTCGTGGAGTCCAGTGTTACAACTCCAGGAAGAACTGAGGGCATTCTCAACGTCTCTCATGTAAAAAAAAGTCGCTACGCTCATGAAGTGAGCTACGCATCCCTTAACATTCTTTTACAGAATGCCTTCGACAGGATCAATCAACAGAAAGTATAACAGAGTGGTGTAACAGGATGCAACAAGAGTCTGCTCAAATATTGGCTGACCACTATACAGTTGGAAGGTTTTCTTTTAGTTTTTGTTCGGAGTGTGCGACAGGGAAACTTACAAGAGTTTATTACAGTACTTGAAAATATATGTCCCTGGATGTTTGCACTTGATCATATAAACTATTCAAGATGGTTACCTATTTTTATATACAGCCTCAGAAATTTACCCGAGCGTCATCCCACGCTGTTTAAAGAATTTTTGAAAGGGAACTTCGTAGGCTCTAAAACGCTACGGAACTTCTCATGTATATCTCACGATCAAATTCATGAACAAAACAACAAACTTGTGAAACTTGATTCTACAAAACTCTCCCTACTAAGCAACATGGATTCATTACTAAAGTGGATGACTGCTGGTCCTGAAATTGCCCGGATGAACAGTGATTTTGAAGAAATCTTCAAAAAGCTGCTTCTGATAAACCTAAACACCACGAAGATAACAAATCGTATGAGGTTCGCTTTCAGAAAAATGTTTGTGATTTAGTAAAAATGTACGAGGAGCATGGTAATCCATTTTAGGAGAAAAATCTTACAACCGTTAACAACAGTAAACTAGTCATGAATGACGCAGCAGAAAAATCTGTTTTTGAAGCTCACATCAAAGGACAAGAGCAATATTCCACCTATGTTAGTAATCGAATAGTTTTTGGACAAAATTCGATCCACGACGTAATTAAACGAAACAACCTTCTACTATTCGCTCAGAAAAACATTTCTCTTAAATCTAAAGATAAAAATCAGATGGTACATTTGAGAAAGGATGCTAACGTATTTTGTCGGCTTTACGTTGCAAGTCAAGCTAGACTTGGTAATGTAGAGGAGTTCTTTTCTCATGAAAATAGTATGTATCCTTCGTCTATTTCCGAGTTCGGAGAACTACGTCTCCCTTCAAGTAAATCCGATATTGTATCATGCATTAAACAGACTTGCAGTCTACTAAATGAAGCTACTGTACCTGACCTACCACCAACTGCATCTTCCCTTATAATCGATGGAGTTCCCTTATTCATATGTTGATACCTCGAGCAGGAATTACATTTCAGGAATACAGTGACAGTGTTGTAATACCTTATATAAAACAAAGGTTAGAAACTGTTAATAGAGTGAACATAGTGTTTGACCAGTACAACGAAGGAAGTTTAAAATCTCAAACACGGTAGTCTAGAGGTTGTGGTTCGCGGATAGCCGTAAAACCTGTAGTAAAAATACCACGAAATTTTAAACAATTTTTATCTGTAGACAGCAACAAGGAAGGACTGTTCAGTATGTTGGCAGTAAATATTGTTGCAATAGAAAACTCTAATAAAGCAATATTTTGCACTTTAAAGGACAAGGTTTTATCATCAAGCGGAGAAGAGGGTGCAGTATCAATTTCTCCATCTTCTTACGAGGAAGCAGATGCCCGGCTTCTTTTACATGCATTTGATGCTGCTATGCACGGACACCGCAAATTGATCATTAAAACAGTGGATTCTGACGTGATTTGCATAGCTTTATTTGCATTTCCCCGCATTGCACAAGCCGAAGAACTGTGGATTGAGTATGGATCAGGGAAAAATTTACAGTATTTAGCGATTCATGATTTACATTCAAAGCTTCCTCCAGGTATTTCCGAGCTGATACCATTTTTTCATTTATTCACTGGGTGCGATACGGTGTCGTCGTTTTGTAGTATTGGCAAAAAAAGTGCTTGGAAAACATGGATGACATTTCCTGATGTTGATTTAGCATTCAAAGAGTTTTCTACTGTTTCTGCAACAACCGTTACGAGCGACAGCGTTGCGTTTGCTTTACTTGAGCGTTTTGTGGTATTGATGTGCCAAACCACATGTACAGCGGAACGTGTAAACCACGCAGCAGAATACTTTTACTCAGATGAATAGGAACATAGTGTAATACCTTCTTTCTCCCTCTCAGGAGAGTCAGATGTAATACGTACTAATGTTTGCTTTAATTACTACTACTAATTAATAATTCTTACTTTTCCCTTTTCTAGCTCAGTCGGAATTTTGTACTTGCAAAATTGGGATCGGGGTTCGTTAATCAGGCTCTTAACACGTTGAACAAATAGATTACACAGATTCATATATACATACTTTATTTCCTATTTAATTATATTTCTATATTATGTAACTTAAGATATAAATACAGGCAAATTTGTAATTCTTCCTTCTCCAGGTGGTCTTTAGGCGCCAGCTGTATAATATCTCACGTTCGGGTGTCAAATGTAATGACTTCCTCGGTTGATCTGCAGTCAGGTGGTCCTCTGTAGTTTCTGTAACGTGACGTTAATAGAAGGGTTGGGGTTTTGATTGTTAGTTTTCGTCTTTTAACTGTTTTAATTTATACTGGTTAATTTCTAATATAAATAAATTAATAAATAATTTTACCTGAATACGTCCCTGTATAAAATACAGAAGCAGGTAGTCAGATAACGCGATATAAACACGTGCGCGATAAGATGGGTTCAATACTCTGCCTTTAAAGAATAATCGATATTTTAAAGGTGTCGGTTAAAAGTGTATAATTTTATACCTGCTTTTCTTATGAAAATAAACTCAGTCCCATTTACATTCAATTTTGCCCTTTTAAATAAATGAAAGCTTTTCTTATAAAAATAGCGTTTATACGGTAGCTGCGGAATTTATATTTCTTTTTACGATATTAATTATCTTATACCGGTTTTTATTTAAACAAAATAAAAATTACAAGCTTTTGTTATGTTGGCCGTGTTTTAAAATATAAAACCTTCGTTTTCTATTTTAAAATAAAATCCTTTTTTCGCGTTTAACAATCACGATTTGGTTTATTTAACGCAAAAACTATCCAGTCTCTGGTTTACGGGTAACAATCTTAATGCTTGTCAAAGGTGCAACTTACGTTTACGGTGGCGGCGGTGGGATTTCGGTTTACTTTACAGGTGGTTGTTAATACTAACGGACACGTCTCGTGTTTACGGTTACGTTTCTATATTACTGGATTTACGGCGTTAACGAGGTGTTCTCCAATCTTCCGACGAGGTTTCAATTACAGGTATCTGGCGGTCGATGGTACGTTTGTCGAGGTGTTTGGTGGTGGTGTTTGTGTAAATTTGTGTAGGTTGATCTCCTTTGTAAATCTGGGCAAACCACCCGTTATACTAAACAGTAGGATTTCGTTCGGTCTAATGGAATGTCGGGCAACTACCCTTCAAACTCCACTGTTAGGTGTGTATATGTAGATCTCCTTTGTAGCAATCTGGGCAAACCACCCGTTATACTAACAGTAGGATTTGGTTCGGTCAATGGAATGTCGGGCAACTACCCTTCAAACTCCACTGTGTAGGTGTTTATATGTCTGATACTAGAAAAATACGTTTGGCAAAGAAGAGTATGTCGGGCTTACAACCCTGCATATCCCTATAACCAGGTATCTCAACTTACGTACTTTCAACGTTAGATTTCTGCAACTCTAACCTTTTAACTTCGGTGATGCTATCAAGTCGCGGAATCGCGGTTTCTACTCGGACGACGGTTTCAGGCGGCTGGTTTACAACAGGTAGTTCGGCGCGAATGCGATTTATACAAAAAGGGCAGGTAGTAAACAAAAGGAAACTTGGTAAAACTCTGGTAAAACTTAGAACTGATAGAACTGATAAAACTGATAAAAACTGATAGTCGGATAACGCGTGCCGCGTTTTTATAAATTCGCGAGGGTGGTTACTAAACTTTTGGTGAAAGCCCGGATTGGTGGAAGATGCTCTGACGTATCCAAACTTTTAAACGTTTTGGGATTTTACGTCTGGAGGAGGATGCATGATTAATTATTGTGCAATTATATGCAACGTTATGAAATCTGTTTAATTTTACTAGAATTTCTACGAATCTTTATAATGTCTTGCACCTGTGCATTTAGCGCGTCACGTTATTTTACTAAATTCTGTGAATCGGTATTGGTATTTTACTTAGCAAATAATTAATCATGATCGGAAAATTTTATAAAGGACGGCGTCTTGTTAATAAACTTTGGGAACTAATTAAAATAATAAAAATCGGGATGTCTGACGGCGTCCTTTACATACCCTCCTTTCGTCGGGGTTTTCGAATCCGTCCTCTTCACCTTGATTCTGGTACCTGTAGGGGTGAAGAGTCCGATGCGACGGCGGTTTCGGCGTTTTCTGGCGGATTGTCCTCTCGGCGGCTGTTGTGCGGGCGGCGGCATTTGGGCATTGACTTCCTGCAGTTTGATATCGGCAAGTTTTCGGGTGATTTCACTCGTTTGTCGGAGGTGTTCCGGTGTACCTGGCGTGCGTGGTCTGCCGTTGGTGTGGAGGCGGGGCGGCGAGAGTTTCCAACTGACGTCCATGGGCGTCGGTTTACGAGGAGCGGACGGTGATGGAGTTCTCGGCGTCGGCGTGGGCGGTCGGTTTCGGATGGGTGATCTGTCCCTCTCAGGAGAGTTATCTAGTGGCACTGGGCGGTGTGATATAAAGGCGGCTGGTAACCGTTCTGTCCCGGGTTGTCGGTAGCTCTTCGGTTGCCAGGGGGTTATTTTCGGGCGGCGTCTCCTCTCTAGCTTTCTTACCGGTGCCATTTTTGTACTTATATCCGTCCTATTATCATTTTCCATATTTATATGTTCATTTAAGCGCGGGTAATCGATGACCGTTAATTTTGCTTTGTCTTCATTGGTTACGCGCGTCGCCTGGTTCGTGACGTCAATTGCTGTCTTCAAATCCTTAACGTGTGTTTCTCCCGCGGATTTTTGCGTGCTGGGTTCTCGGAGTTCTACTATCACGGGCGATTTTATTTTGTGGATCAGGTATGGTCCGTCGTACTTTTCCGCTAATTTTGCAGCAAACCCTTTAACTTTACTTGACAGGTGGTGTGTTTTCTTATATACTAGATCTCCTACGCGGGGGCGGTAAGCTCTATGACGAAGATTATAATGTTTGCGTTGAATTTCGAAACTTTTTGTTAATTGATCCCTGGCTAATTCTTGTAAATCTTTCAAATATCTCATGTGCTTCGCTTGCTCTGTGGCGGTTACTGCGGTACCTTTTTGCGGTAGTTCTTGTTGTGTGACCCATGCTCTCGGGGGATCAAGTTCTCTACCCAAATTTAGTAGGGCTGGTGAAAATCCTGTTGAATTGTGTTGTACCGTGTTAATTGCAAACGATATTTCGGACAGGTGGGCATCCCATTCCTTTTGATTGTCTTTTGTGAATTGCGCGACCATCGTTCCTATTACTTTATTAGTTCTCCACTGGATTAGTATGGGGGAATACGGTGGAGTCAGGCGGTGGTTGATCCCATGATCTTTTAAGAACGTACGGAATAGCTTGCTGTATATTGTGGTCCATTGTCGGATATCAGGTTACGCGGAGTACCAAAACGATAGATTACTTGTTCTTTAGGGCCTGTATAATAGGTGGGCTGGTAGCGTTGCGGAGCGGTTTGATCTCAACCCATTTGGTTAAACGATCTTGAAAAACTAGTATAAACTTATGTCCCTTCTTGGAGCGCGGCAGAGGTCCGATGAGGTCACATTCTCCCAGGGATGTCCAGGTTGTGAAAATACATTTCTCCCGGCGGTTTTTGTAGGGGTTTTTGGCGGCAGCTTCTACATAATCTTATGTATCTTATCACGTCCCATTTATGGTAGGCCAATAATAATTTCTATATATCCGGCACAAGGTTTTGCGATCCCTAGATGACCTGCAGTTGGGGCATCATGACACTCGTTTAAAATCTCTCGGCGTTTTTCCTGCGGTACGCATATCTTCCAATGGGTGGCTTCCCATCTCTTTTTCGGGAGTCGTGTTCGGAAACGATCAAAAACTGTCCTCCTTCTACTTTATACGAGGATGCTGTTCAGGATGTTCTCGGGTTTGTCGGATTAAGCGCTGGTACCACGGGCAGGTCCTTCTTTATCTCCAGGGAGATAAGTCGGTGGGGACTTGTTGTCTTCGTGTAGTCGGGATAATGCGTCGGCCACGTTATTCAGGGCACCCTTCCGGTATTCTATCTGGAAATCGAATTGTTGCAACTCCATTATCCATCTTGCGAGTCGGGACGTCGGTTTTTCGAGCGTGCGAAGCCATTTTAGACTTCTATGATCGGTGAGTACTGTAAATTGGTAGCCTTCCAAATATCCTTTTAGCTTTTGTATCGACCACACCACAGCCAGGCATTCTTGTTCGATAGTAGAGTAGTTTCTCTCGGCGGGATTCAGTGCTCTACTAATATATGCAATTACTCTTTCGTCGGGTACTTGTCCCTGCGTAAGAACAGCTCCGATGCCGGTCGTGCTGGCGTCTGTCTGTAACACAAAAGGTTGTGAAAAGTCTGGACAAGCTAACACTGGCGGGGCGGTCAATGCTTCTTTAATTTTTCCAAAAGCCTGATCCTGTCTTTCGGTCCATCTATATTTAGTGTTTTTTTTCAACAATTCGGTCAGGGGTTGACTTAGTTGAGCAAATCCATTGACATACTTACGATACCAGGATGCGAGACCCAAGAACTGGCGTAATTGCTTAACGGTGCGGGGGGGCGGGTATCTGGGTTATGGCGTCGATTTTCTCTGGGTCTGGTAAGATTCCTCGGGACGTAACTAAGTGTCCTAGGTATTTCAATTGTGTTCGACAGAAACAACACTTGTCTGGCTGTAGCTGAAGTCCGTTCTCGCGGAGTCGTTGAAATACTTCGCGTAGGTTCTGTAAGTGTTCTTGGAAGGTCTTTCCCAGGACGATAATGTCATCTAAATATACAAACGCGCGTCCGACTAGTTCGGGACCGATCACTGTATCGAGGAATCGCTGGAAGGTAGCGGGGGCGGAATGAAGTCCAAACGGGAGAACTTTAAATTGGAACAATCCTCGTCCAGGTACTGTAAAGGCAGTAATTGGTCTACTTTCGTCCTCTAAGGGGACCTGCCAGTATCCTTGTTTTAGATCTAAGGTACTCACATAACCTGCTCCTCAGTTGATCCAATATTCCTTGAATATAGGGCAGCGGGTATGCGTCTTTACGGTGACTTGGTTTACTTTACGATAGTCTACACAGAATCGGTATGAGCCTGTGGGTTTTTGACTAATACGACGGGGAGCTCCAAGGACTGGGGACGGTTCAATTATATCTTCTTCGAGCATCCTGTCAACTTCTTGGTTAATTATCTCCTGCATGACTGGATTGCGGGGATAATATCGTTGTTTTACCGGGAGTGCCGTAGGTAATAGGGTGATCCGGTGTATAACGTCCTTGGCTTTTCCTTTCACGTTTAAGAATTTTCCTAATTTTCTTCTATAAATTCGTTGAGCAAGGGCAGCTGGTCCTTTTCTAGTCCTTGGATTCCGTTCAATCCTCCTTGGACGTAGCTTTGCAACAGGATACGTATTCCTGAAATTTCTAATTGTTTCTGGTGAACATGGATAGCGGCCTGGAGATGTTCAAGTACGTCTAATCCGATCACTATGTCGGTGGACAACTGTGGTATGTAATAACCGGGTAGTTGGGCGTTTGTTTCTTTCGGCGGGGAAAATGTACAAGCCGGGTTTTCTAGTGAACTGTCAGCTAGGCGTACGGTTGCTGTTTGTAGCGTGCTCGGATATACTTGGTTATTGATCAATAAGTTTTTACTTTCTCTCCATATACGTTCTCGATGCTCCGGTGTCGATTAATGCATTAACGGGTGTATTAAAGATTACAATCTTAAGAAATAGTCTGTCGTCAGAGGGACGGTGTGACCATTCATCTGGTTTTCTCTGGTTAAATTTGCCGGTTTGCAGCCAAGCGTGCCATTCGGTCGAAGACCCTCTCTTTCCAGGTCTGGAAGCCGGGGTGATTAAAGTTTCCTGGTTGTTCTTTACCGGCGTGAACAGTTTTCCGACTTCGGGCAGGGGCAGTCACGAGATAACACATCTGTCTTTCCACATCTAGAACAAAATGCCTTGAAGGGACCTCTACAATGCACCTTCAGGTGTCCAGGTTTTCCACATCGCCAACAATTTTATTGTCGGGGTCGTCTCTGGTGCTGGTCTTCTTACGGTGACAACAGTAGTTTCAGGGGACCGGGCTGGTGGTTTATCGGTTCAGGAGTTACGCTATTGAAATGTACTTTCGGTCGGTTATAACTGGGAGACGGAGAATGCCCTGGTGGTGGTAGCATTTCAAATTGTGTAGCTAGTTCCAGGAGTCCGGTCAGGTCGGTAAAATCGTGCTGTCGTATGTAATATTTGTACTCTACCTTCAGATTATCGTAGATTCGCTGTAGTTGAGCTTCCGGGGACAGGTTTCCGTGACGTCGCGTTAGTGTCAAGATGGCTGTAACATATTCAGCAGCTTTTTCGTGGTCTTGCAATCTGTTTCTTATCTCTTCTTCCAATTTAAATTGATGGCGTGGCGGTAAGAATTGTAATCTAAAACTTTTAAGAAAGTCTTGCCAGGTCGTCCAGGATCTTTGATTGTTTCGGTACACAATAAGGTTGGTTCTTTTAATAGCTCCGGGAGTGGAGTAAAAGATCGTTGTCTGTGACGTTGTAACATGCTTGCAATTCTTCGATTCTTTCAAGGAACGAAATCGGGTCACTTATCCCATCGTATTTTACACCCCATTTGCGTATACGATCGCAAATGTCTGCGCGTCTGGTTTCTGGGTGGCCGGTAATATTTTCTTCGGTGGTGACGGTATTTGAATGGTGGGTGTAACAATTGTGGATGTGTGTGCGGTAACTTGACCTTCTCCGGTGCGTATGTATTTCACTAAACGAGCTCTTAATGCCTCGACGTTTCCTCCAGTTTCCAGTTTATATTTACGGGCTTCTTCCGTTAACTCTTCTTTCTTCAGGTGGTAGATCCATCCTACCTTCGTGTCCGTTTCTTCTGTATCCTCGGTATACTCATTCTGAAACAATTTGTTATTATTCCTGAAAAATGTATATATAAAATTAATTTAGTGTTGCCCGGCTTCTAGTGTTCCTCGGTTGTTTCTATAACAGAATTTATCTATTGTTCAATGTGTTTTCAGCCCCACGTTGCCAAATGTTACCCTCTCAGGAGAGTCAGATGTAATACGTAAATGTTTGCTTTAATTATACTACTAATTAATAATTCTTACTTTTCCTTTTCTAGCTCAGTCGGAATTTTGTACTTGCAAAAATCGGGGTTCGTTAATCAGGCTCTTAACACGTTGAACAAATAGATTACACAGTTCAATATATACTTTATTCCCTATTTAATTATATTTCTATATTAGGTAACTTAAGATATAAATACAGGCAAATTTGTAACTCTTCCTTCTCCAGGTGGTCTTTAGGGCCGTGTATAATATCTCACGTTCGGGTGTCAAATGTAATGACTTCCTCGGTTGATCTGCAGTCAGGTGGTCCTCTGTAGTTTCTGTAACGTGACGTTAATAGAAGGGTTGGGGTTTTGATTTTAGTTTTCGTATTTTAACTTTTTAATTTATACTGGTTAATTTCTAAATATAAATTAATAAATAATTTTACCTGAATACGTCCCTGTATAAAATACAGAAGCAGGTAGTCAGATAACGCGATATAAACACGTGCGCGATAAGATGGGTTCAATACTCTGCCTTTAAAGAATAATCGATATTTTAAAGGGTCGGTTAAAAGTGTAAAGTTTTATACCTGCTTTTCTTATGAAAATAAACTCAGTCCCATTTTTCAATTTTGCCCTTTTAAATAAATGAAAGCTTTTCTTATAAAAATAGCGTTTATACGGTAGCTGCGAATTTATATTTCTTTTACGATATTAAATCTTATACCGGTTTTTATTTAAACAAAATAAAAATTACAAGCTTTTTTATGTTGGCCGTGTTTTAAAATATAAAACCTTCGTTTTCTATTTTAAATAAAATCCTTTCTTTCGCGTTTAACAATCACGATTTGGTTTATTTAACGCAAGAAACTATCCGGTAGTCTCTGGTTTTAACTCTTAATGCTTGTCAAAGGTGCAACTTACGTTCTGACGGGGCGGTGGTGATTTCGTTTACTTTACAGGTGGTTGTTAATACTAACGGACATCTCGTGTTTACGGTTACGTTTCTATATTACTGGATTTACGGCGTTAACGAGGTGTTCTACTCAATCTTCCGACGAGGTTTAATTACAGGTATCTGGCGGTCGATGGTACGTTTGTCGAGGTGTTTGCGGGTGGGTTTGTGTAAATTTGTGTAGGGATCTCCCTTAGCAATCTGGGCAAACCAGTTATACTAAACAGTAGGATTTCCGGTCTAATGGAATGTCGGGCAACTACCCTTCAAACTCCACTGTGGGGTGTGTATATGTAGATCTCCTTTGTAGCAATCTGGGCAAACCACCCGTTATACTAACAGTAGGATTTCGTTCGGTCAATGGAATGTCGGGCAACTACCCTTCAAACTCCACTGTGGTGTGTATATGTCTGATACTAGAAGAAATACGTTTGGCAATAGAAAGTATGTCGGGCTTACAACCCTGCATATCCCTATAACCAGGTATCTCAACTTACGTACTTTCAACGTTAGATTTCTGCAACTCTAACCTTTTAACTTCGGTGATGCTATCAAGTCGCGGAATCGCGGTTTCTACTCGGACGACGGTTTCAGGCGGCTGGTTTACAACAGGTAGTAGGGCGCGAATGCGATTTATAGCCACGGTAAAAAGGAAGCAGGTAGCTGACTAAACAAAAGGAAAACTTTAAACTCTGGAAAAACTGGTAGAACTGATAGAACTGAAAACTGATAAAAACTGATAGTCGGATAACGCGTGCCGGTTTTATATAGAATTCGCGAGGGTGGTTACTAAACTTTGGTGGTGAGCTTCCGTAAGCCCGGATTGGTGGAAGATGCTCTGACGTATCCAAACTTTTAAACGTTTTGGGATTTTACGTCTGGAGGAGGATGCATGATTAATTATTGTGCAATTATATGCAACGTTATGAAATCTGTTAATTTTTACTAGAATTTCTACGAATCTTTATAATGTCTTGCACCTGTGCATTTAGCGCGTCACGTTATTTTACTAAATTCTGTGAATCGGTATTGGTATTTTACTTAGCAAATAATTAATCATGATCGGAAAAAAAAGGACGGCGTCTTGTTAATAAACTTTGGGAACTAATTAAAATAATAAAAATCGGATGTCTGACGGCGTCCCTTTACAATAGAAAATATTCCACCAACAGCGGATGCTCTATTACAGCCAAAAATTATGTTCCAGTGTAACGTTTGGAGAAACTGCCTAACTAATCGACCTCCAGCTAACGATCCATGTGACTGGGGTTGGAAAACAAATGATGGTTCTACGTTCAAACCTCTTTGGACAACAATTCCGGATGTAAGCAAGCACAGTCAAGAACTGGTTTCCTGTAAGTGTAAGAAACGATGTACTCGATGCCGCTGTGTTAAAATTGGGCTTCGATGTACTCTTTTATGTGCTTGTGAAGGACATTGCTCAAGAACAGATGACTAACTACTCGATTCCGTTTTTATGTTTTATTTGTTTATTATACCAAAGTGTTATGTCAGTTTTAGTTTATTTAAATAATTAAGAAATAAAGTTAGATTGATATCTACATGCTATTTATTTATTAACTATAAAATTTTTTGGTTTCTATTATAGCTCTCTTCAGCATATTGCCAACAGATATATAAAAGTTCTTTTTATCCAGAATCCACTACTAAGTTTGGATAACAATTAACTACGATTATATAATATCTAATCAAAGTGAATTGCGTATAGAATAATGAACAAAACTAAGATCTGAAGTGTATATTTATGCCATGCTCTTTCGGCCAAAGGACATCCTCAGGACAGTCTTCATTTAACGATTGCCCTGAGGATGGTCTTTGGCCTAAAGCGCTTGGTACAAATAAATTATCACATCAATACTTAATTTTATTCATCATTTAGTAATAAAAATGCATGAAAGATTAATAATCGTATCATTACTCAAAAACGGTTACTTATACGGCTACATACATAATAACATTTCTTTTAGAGAATCATTTAAAATGAGATGTCATTTATTCAAATCGGATAAGTAGTTTCTGAGATATACGACTTTATTGATTTGTCCGAGCGGCCACACTGATGACGTCACTACTCGTGACATAATCATTTTCAAACTCGGGTCCCGGTTCATTTATAGTCTTTTATATGTATTTAATCAATGCCCAAAGTTTGGTGCTGGTGTCCGGAAGTGAAATATTTTTACATTATTTTACGCTTGTTCCACGCACTAATGTCAAATTTCAATGCAACCCCTTTAACGTATTGAGTTATTACGAACGAAAAATACATATCTGGTATGCACCAAACCTAAATAAATTGATATTTCAGTGTTGGCAGTTGGCTACACTGAGGTCCGTTTACTGTTTGGTGGCAGCTGACTAGAGTTTAGTCATACCTACGGAGGTGTTATACTGTGGTTTAGTGTTGTTGTTTCGCTCTGTTGACTTGTTTTTGTTGTGATTTTGTGTAGTGTCATTTTAGAAGTGTAGTTTATGAGAAGTTTATTTTGTATTTTATTGATGAATTTCTCCCAAAATCTAATCAACTTCAGGAGAAATGAAAACAAACTTAAATACAAAACTATAAGTACTCACGGGTTTTCGTTCTGGAGTTGTGTGTATTAACAGACATCCCAGTTTATTACGATGGAGAACACTGTAGAATCAATTATTTCCCAAAATTCTGAATTAAATATGATTGAAGACGATATTGCACCAAAATTTATATAGAGTAATTATAAAAATAACAGTAGAAATTTAGTTATTGAATTAAAATCTTCAATTCATAGATTGTTATTAGACAATAAAAAAATTAAATTAGGGTGGAAAGTTTGTTATGCAAATGACTTTGTTTCCTTAAAAAGATGCACCAAGTGCTGTAAATTTAAACAATGCAAAATATTGTAAGGGTGTTATTACTTATCCATTATGTGCCAAAGATCATGATTTAAAGCACTGTAAAACAGAAAGAAAAGATTTTAAATGTGTTAACTGTATAACCTACAATAAATATACAAAAAAATCGAAAATAGATGAAAATCACTCATCTTTAGATAAAAAGTGCCCTAGTTATCAGGCAATAATTTTTAAATATAAGCAAAATATCGATTATTAAAATGATAAATGAATTTAATGAAGAAAGATCTACCAAAATAAAGAAATTATATAGAACAAGTACCTACAACCATAAATTATCTTCAACTAAACATACAGCAATCAAAGGCAGCCACACAACATCTCTATACATTAGTAGTGATTATGATATAGATATAATAATACAAAAAAAACCTTATATATTTAAAAACAAAATAGTGGGAATATCTTCAAATTATATAGTATATACTCAGGGAAAAAGGACAACTATGTAAGGATTAGATTTTTAGAACTACAAACAAACAATATCGTTAAATGTGTTAATTAAAAAAAAACTAGGTTTTTAATTTTTTTTTCTTAATATAATTAGAAATTTAGTCCGGAAAAATTTGAATTTGTAAATGGTATACTTTCTAAATTAATATTAGCACAAATTATAAAAGCTAATGTTAACTAAAAGTAAACCATGCAGAATAAATAGTTAATAATTAATTTGATAAGAGTGTTACGTAGGCAATTGACAAATCATCATTGGTGTTGTATTTTGTGAATATTGTTAACAAAAAAAAAAAATTGAATTTTTAGTATTAGCAAATGCATAAGATAATATTGAACTCACAGAATGTACGATGGAGCATGCTAAAATAAAAATATATTTACAAAAAAAAAACCCTCAAACACGCATCCACACATACCTCCAATAAACGCGTATTGACGTAAAATAGAGTATACTCTTTTTTTTAATTACTACGGATAGGGAACTCCTTTAAATTGCTGTAGCCAATGGTAAAATGGGTCTAACTTGCAGATAATAAGAATCAGTGTCATATACAAACGTTTCAAGCGAAAGTAGTATTTATGACTACAGCATTATGATGCAATTTTATTTACATTCCTTAATTCCTAACGTTAATTTAAAATTACAAACATTCCTTCTACATTTTATTTTAATGGCTTAAAATTATTACGAATAATAAAGTGTACATATCACTAATAACAGATTCATTAGTTATTTATAAAAATGCACTATTTAATGAATTTTTATATTGGACAGTGGACATCACTAAGGAAATACCGCATCAATCTTAC
Organism: Vesta saturnalis; assembly: GCA_036346205.1. Lineage (NCBI taxonomy): Eukaryota > Metazoa > Arthropoda > Insecta > Coleoptera > Lampyridae > Vesta > Vesta saturnalis. The sequence goes on from JARFJB010000176.1 coordinate 2,525,783, forward strand.
TTGTTGTGTTCTGTTTAGATAATTACCTAATTAAAGGAGATTAGATCCACCAAGGGGACACTGTATATAAAGAATCCAATAAAGCAGAAGTTTTATAATACATTATATAATACGTTTGTTGAATAACGTCAATTTAAAATTACAAAAATTCCTTCTACATTTTATTTTAATGGCTTACAATAACTACAAATAATAAATTTTAAATTAAAATACATCCTCTTCTGAATCGAAACTGCAGTTCGTACTATCGAGCTCCTCATCTTCGCTGTCTTGGCAATCAGAAATAATTAACGGTCTTACTTCATCTATAGCTCGTTCTGCTTCAAAAGCTTCTTTTATCAACTTATTAGTGTGTTGAACACTTTTCTTCCACATTTCCTGAGTTACATGATGTAATGCAAGATTCCATGTAGATAGCACTTCATCCTCCTTTCCCAACGTTTTAGCGATATTCTTATCATAGAAAGTTTTCGAAATAGACCATATCATTTCTATAGGGTTAAAATGGCAATGGTATGGCGGAAGGTGAAGTACTTCATGTTCATCGACATCATATTTTTTGTCTTTTTTGTTTTGCCTTGCCAGATTCAATAAATCAACTTTTAATAACCCTTCTTCAAAATCAATTGCTTTGTTCTTCAACCATTGAGCAATGTCTTCCTTTTTCCAGGTCGAAGAAGGATGTTTGTCAAGCGTTCTGTTGTGGTATGGAGCATTATCCATAACAATTATAGATGGTTGCTCTAATTGCTTTAAAATTCATACAATCATGATAGTCAATTGATTTGTTGGAGGTACCGAAACATAAACCTGCGTCCGTGATAAACCCCTCTTCCGTACCAGCGTGGACTATCACGTACCTCTTGCCGCAAGATGTTTTGGTAGATTGTATTAAAGTCCTACTGCTACCATCTTACCTAGATATTCGATCTGCGCTTTTGCTCATTATCAAGGTTTCATCTTAGTAGACGCATGGTTTAGGATAACATCAATTAATATTTTTAAGAAATCCTCGTAAAAAGCAATTTCTTTGAGTGACGACATGGGTCTCCTCATACAGCACTTTTCTGTTGCATGTTTTCTTGTGCTTAAAAAACCCAACTGTGTCACTACAAAGAGTCGTTATAAACACTTCGGTGCATAACTCTCTTCTTATAATGTCATGCTGTAGCTTTCCTAATGTTACGTGCTCTTTTCGAGCATACATGCCATAAATAATTTCCTTAATACTACGTTTGACATGCTCTGGCAGGTTTTCGGATTTCGGTTTCAATCTTCTTCTTCTTTGAGGATGCAAATCTTTTCTTCTACTTCAAAGCGAGTACATTAGAAACCGTTTTTTTGGTTGACTCCCGTCGTAGTCGCCGTTCTCTCTTGTACACGTTAAGTAACAGTTGTCGACCCTCTGCATGCAGATGTTTTCCGTAACTCATATTAAAAGACACACTACACATGTAATTCGAACACCGTGTAAGTGTGCCCATGCGAAATTTGGATTCTTTATGTACAGTGTCCCTTTGGTGGGTCTAATCTCCTTTAATTAGGGAATTATCTAAACAGAACACAACAAGTAACATTAATGCGGTATTTCCTTAGTGATGTCCACTTTCCAATATAAAAATCTCATTAAATAGTGCATTTTAATAAATAACTAATGAATATGTCATTGGTGATATGTACACTTTATTATTTGTAGTAATTGTAAGCCATTAAAATAAAATGTAGAAGGAATGTTTGTAATTTTAAATTGACGTCATTCAACAAACGTACAGTCCGCGCGGCCAAAGAATGCCTGAACGTTGGATGCGCATTCGTCCAACTTCAAGTCCCTTACGCGCGGGATGTCAGTGGCGTCGCCACCAAAAGCGAGTTCCGTTTATTATCATGTATTACACTAATTAATTATTTATTTCTGTTACTAATTTACATACGTACTTGTTAATTTAACTTTATTACAATTATTGCAACAAAACGACAGTGAACCATTTTGTGTCCTATGTGAATTTTAAAGCTCATAATACTCAAATTTATTAGACAAATATATAAACAACAAATACTTTACAATACATAGTAAAATAAATAAGTAGTTTTGCGGCGCATATAATGCTAATGGCATTTGCTTAAATTCTCATTAAAGAAATCCTAATAGTTGACATTCCTTAGTGGTATTTAATATTATTATAGTAGGTAATTATCGCCGTTTGGGTAACTTTTCTCCAAAGTGTATGGAAATATAAAAATTGATTACCTAAGAAATATCATAATTTTTTTAAATCCTGAATAATACTCTTAAAATACAGCCTATTCTGTTTCTATAATTAAAAATCGAACTTATACTTTTTTGATTTTCATAAACGATTAAACTGTTGCGTTCATTTGTAATTCAAATATAACATTTATTACTTGTCAACATGGTTATTTTTTTATTTTATAAATGTTTAAACTATTACTGTTCATATCTAATTCAAATAAACAAAATATTTTAAAATTTCTTGTGGTTTGGTGACGAATAATTGAAAACGCTACACCGACGCCACTGGTAATGCTTTCAGTCGCTATTGCGTTAACGAGTGCGGCCGAATGCACGAACATCCATGCGCGACACGAGGCATTCTTTGGCCGCGCGGACTGTAATATATATTGAAATACGCAAAAAATGTTGTAGAACTTCTACTTTATTGGTCTTCGTTCGCTTGAAACGTTTGTATATGACACTATTATTTGCAATTTGAAGGAGTTACTTATTCGTAGTAATTTAAAAAAAACGTCTACAGTTATAAAACGTCGTGGCACTCGAGATGCGCGGCACGATTTTCTACAATTTGAAAAACTTAAACGATATTATATTAGAGAAACTTCAGTAGCAAAAATGCTATCCTAAAATATACGGCAAATGAATAAATTTAGTAATTATCGATTTTTTTAACGATTGATGTAACTGAATACATTTTTATTGAATGATCATTTGTAACAATTTCAATTTACGTATGTATTGGATTACCTATTTCATATTTGCATTAAAATAATTTTTTTCCGTGACGGGAGAAAAGTTTGACATTTTGTCACTTTTGGCAGGTACCTACTAAAATGTCACTTTTAATGGAATTACTTTTTTCCTGGGTACGTATACATAATGCAAATAAATATAAACCAAACATTTATTTTAAAAACTAAAGTGAAAGTACAGTTGTTAAACCTGCATTGCATGAAAGTCTTTTTCCAAGAACGATTTGAAATTTCTGCTACATTAGAAAATTCTTCACCAGAAATAACATTTTCTGCCACGGATTCCACTGCACTGGATGTACTTAGCTGGAAATTTGGTGTTACTTTAACTGATGCATTGTAAGACGTTTATAATAGTTTGTTAGCAATTTCTGTTCTTCGCGCTATCTAGTCATCGACATACCCTTCTGCGGCCATTGAAGACTTCCAACCGCCGTGTTTTTTTAATGTTAACAAGTCTTCTCCAGATTCCACAAGACGTCTACGAAATGCATGACCCGTGTATAAGTTAACATTTTCTAATCCAAGAAAATTGGACACTGTTTCAGGTATTTTATAAAACTGATTTTTACCCACAACCTGATTAATACATGTTCCACTGCGGTATGCATAAAAAGATGGCGATTTTTTGCTGCTGGTGGGCGAAGGGCTATGTACATTTTGTAAAATGTAACATATTCTTCAGTGACTACAAATCTCTTGCATCATTTTTCGTTGACTAATTTTCACTACTAGTAACTTTCCGGATTCTTCTATGTCATCTAATGTTATCTGGCTTATTTCACAAATTCGACAAGCTCCCGAAATTCCAATACTACAATAACCTTAGTCATTAAATAAACTTCATCAAGAGCATTATATAAAAAATCTTTAATTTGGGTACTCGTGAAAATTTTAGATTTCTTGGGCTTGTAACCTTTTCCATTTTGCTTTAGAAATGCGATTAACTTGACATATTTGGAAATACTCACATTATTATTAGTTTGTAATGTATTTCTAATCATTTAATAAGTCGACCATACGCCAATAACTCTGTTTCCGAAAAAGAACCATTTATTTTTCAATTTCCATTCCATAAATTTTACATATGCGTTTTCGTAAATTTTTCGTGATTTACTTGGCAATAGTTTCAATGATGCCGCTTCTACTAATTCCGGTGGAGTAAAACAAAACTCAGAATCGGAATCGCTGTCCATTATTTTATTCATTGAAACTAGAATAACTTTCTGAAAAACTAAATTAACAAATCTATTTTTATTAGAAAACTAATGTGACCGTTATTTACTTAACTCAGAAAATTATTGATGTGAAATTTGAAGTTTTAAGCTGGTAGGCTGTTGTACTTATAGCGACAATTAGACCTGCGTTGCTAAAGAAACCTTTAAAATAATTAAATATCTGTCAATTTAATTATGTGATTTGATTTAAAAATTGCGAACTTAGTGGTTGTTTAGTAGTTATTTTGAATAATATGAAGTTAAGAAATGTCTGATTCCGAGTTTTCTTTGACTCCACCGGAGTTAGTAGCAGCAGCAGCAAAAGTAGCGCCACAAAAATTATTGCCAGCTAAATCACGGAAAATTTACGAAACCGCGTATTCAAGGTTTATGGAATGGAAGATGAAAAAGACACGCAGTTCTTTCTCAGAGACGGTGTTATTGGCTTATTTTTCGGAACTTGCACAACAACAAAGCCATCAACAGTGTGGTCAATTACTCAATAGTTAAAAGTATGTTACAATCCGATAATAATGCAGACATTTCAAAATATTTCAAACTAATTACATTTCTGAAACAAAATGGGAAATGTTACACGCTCAAGAAAGCTGCGATTTTTACGAGTACACAAATTAGTGAAAAAATGCTCCCGATGAAGTATATTCAATGAGCAAGATTGTTGTTGTATTTGGGATTGCAGGAGCTTGTCGAATTTTGAAATCAGCCAAATTACATTACATGATATTGAAGATTCGGGAACGTTAACAATTGTGAAACTTAAGCAAACAAAGAATGATGTAAACAGGAGGTTTGTAGTTACCGAAGAATATATTAAATATTACCATAGCCCTTCGTCCAGTAGCAGCAAGGGATCGCCGCCTGTTTTGTACATATCGCAATGGAAAATGTATCAATCAGGTTGTGTAAATCAATTTTATAAGGTACCTGAAACAGTAGCTAATTCTTCAACTTGAAAATGCTAACTCATATACAGGACATTCATTTCGAAGATCGTCTGCTACAATTTTAGTTGAATCTGGGGGAGACTTGTTGACACTAAGGAAACATGGCGGTTGGAAATCATCAATAGTCGCTGAAGGGTATGTTGATGAATCGGTAGCACACAGAACAGAAATAGCTAATAAAGTGTTTAGAACATATGGCATTGCTGAAATAACACCCGATTTGCAACCAGATACATCAACGGCAGCTGTGTCCATGGCAGAAAATGTATTTTCAACACAAGAAAATTCGACTGTTGTACCGAATACTTCAAAGAACATGTCATTCATGCAATGTACATTTAATAATTGTACTTTTGATGTAAAGGATATGTAACTTTTGTATAATAAAACATTCTAAAATATGTTTTTTCAATATTAAATCCTCGGTTTTCCCGTCACATAAAAAATAGTGTATTATACACGGGAAAAATATTAGATTTTAGCTCTCTGTGCAATTATCAAACAAACACCTCGAGCTAAAACCTATTACTTTTTTCCCTTGTATAATAAATATCTATTTTTAGTTAGTAAACATAGCCTAACCTATGTAATTAAAAATTATTATTAATTTTATTAAATACATAAATAAAAAGTTTACCTCGAGTAGGATTTGAACCTACGACCTGTACTTTGCTAGAGTACCGCGCTACCAACTGCGCCACCAAGGTTCAAGCCCCAATCGATGTAAATTTTGTCTTTATGTATGTAGAACTGATGTAAATTCTAAATATAATGAGATTACAATCAAATTACTCATATTAATGGAATGTGAGCCTGCAATATCGCAAGGATTCACATTCCAAACAACTTGACTAATATTATTATTATAAGATTTGTTATGAACGAATAAGTTCAAAGGTAAATATGTAATTAAAATTATTATTAATTTTATTAAATACATAAATAAAAGTTTACCTCGAGTAGGATTTGAACCTACGACCTGTACTTTGCTAGAGTACCGCGCTACCAACTGCGCCACCAAGGTTCAAGCCCCAATCGATGTAAATTTGTCTTTATGTTTTTAATAATTACGTATTACCTTTGAACTATTCGTCTAACAAAATCTATAAAATTCTTTTAACATCGGCTGTTTTTATTAAGTTTGCAAAATGAAGTTCAACGTTAGTAGAACACAGGCACCTCGCCTTTCACTTTTGTGACGTCATTTGACCTTGGGGTTTCCCACGGTTGCCCACGTGGAGGACCATATTTTCCACCCCTGGTTTCTTTTGAGGCCTTTTCAACCCTAATTTTTTACACACGTGTGAGATCGTATTTTCCACTATGGTTTCTTTTGGAAGGCCTTTTTCAACCCCTAATTATTTTTAATTTTACTCGCTTACTTGAGGGGTGTATTTTTCACCCCTTATTTCATGGCCGCCCACGTGTGAACTTGTATTTTCTACCCCTATGGTTTCTTTCGGAGGTCAACCCTTGATGGAATTTTTACCCTAATTACCGTCTTTTTGAAAGCAATTTTGTACTTGCTCACATGAGGGGCAGATGTAGGCCTTAGGATTGGTTTGGAGCTGGTCTTGGTCTTTGGGTTGGTCTTGGACCTGGAGTTGGTCTTAGGGCTAGGGTAGGGTGACAACTATTTCTGGCAATTATAGGTCATTTTGACCTGATGAGGGTTAGCATTCTGATATGGGTGAAATTTGAAACAAGGAAAACCCTAACCTTATAAGACAAGTGTAGAGCTTGGCCCCCTATCGCGACCCCTCGGTGCAATTGTATGTGGGTTCTAATCTAATCTTATAAGACAAGTGTAGGCCTTCGCCCCTTGTCGTTACCCCTGGTTGGAAATGGTATTTGTTTTTGTAGGTTATGACTGATAATTTGAAGTTGTATTCTAATAAGGAGGTTCTTGTAAGACAGCACTTGTGTTAGGGATTGATCTTGCATGGGGGAATTTGATTGACAGTAAAATTTAATTATAGAACACTTATTTTTATTGTGACATAATTAAAAAAAACCTAAGTGAGTTATAAAAAAAAATTACTGACATTCAGGTTATTCTCTAATGAAACAAAAATTTTTTATTAAGTTAATTAATTACATAACAGTTATTACAATATTGTTTTCTAAACAAATATTAAAAACCGGTTGCTTTACCTGTTGGTCCTAATATATTGAAATATGTTTCATATCCATCCGACCATTAAAATGTTTGTATATTGTACGTAACTTTTTATTACTATGATTGTTATTAAAATTATCACATTTCTATTAATGATCATTTTGATATAAAAAGGGGTGCTTAAAATTTACCATTGCATTTTCAATTTTGGTAAAACATAATTTCGTTTTGAGGAAACGACCTTCAAAACAATCAATCAATCAAACCAGATACATAAGAATGTTTTAATTATATCCATTTAAATAGCGAAATAAATAAATTCAAGATGTATCTGAAAATGACTCTATCAAAAATACTTATCTTTTGGGATTTTTTAATGGTGTACTTTAAATTATACAATCTAAACGTTTCGATAACACTTACAGTTATCTTCGTCAGTAGTAATGTTAGTTAAAATTGTTAAAGATGTAGTAAACAATTTTGTCAAATTTGAAAAATTCAAACATAAACATAAGCCTGCTATTAATATAACAGTTTGAGAAACGTATAAGCCAACTATAAAATTGTAGTAAAGAATAACACCGATAAAAATCTTTTATATTTACATTTAGAAATTTCATCTATTTTGAATAAAGAAGATTGGGATAAAATTGATTCTATAACGTTTAAATCTATGGAAATAAATTTTGACATCTCATGTCAACGTCAAAAGAAAAATTTAATAAATTATACAAACAACAAAATAATAGACCATCTATTGATTGTAGAAAACAGTTATAAACCTTTCTGATAATGTTGTTTCAGATTATGCTATTGAAGCGCTTTCTAAAGGAGGAAATTTTGCGATAACACCAAGAGTAATACCTTTTGAAGATATAATTTCCAACATCGAAAACTCCATTAGATTATTACCTTTTGATGCTGCTAATGAAGTTAGATATAACACCGTTAACATATTACGTAAAACAAAACCTCCAAAGAGCAACTTATCCTTTCGTCAACGACATGCTTTACTTGATCTTAAACGCAATGAAAATATTATAATATTAAAATCAGATAAAGGTAATGCAACTGTTATATTAAATATGAACGATTATAACACTAAGATAGAACAATTGTTGGGACCAGAAACTTATCATGAAATACCGAAAGATCCAACAAAAAAGTTTCTTTTAAAAACTAAAGAGCTGATTAAATTATCATCTATTCCTGAAGAAATAAAGAAGAAACTATCTAACTCTGAAGCTATTTCACCAAAACTATATGGTTTACCAAAATTCATAAACCTAATATTCCTTTAAGGCCTATTGTTAGTGCAATTGGTTCTCCTACATATCACCTTGCAAAACATCTTACATTGTTATTACAACCTCATATAGGAAAAACACCCCATTACATTAAAAATTCTGCCGACTTTGTTGAAAAAATGCATAGTTTCAAAATTGAAGAGGGTGATATAATGGTCAGTTTTGATGTTATTTCACTTTTACAAAAGTACCTCTAAAAGAAACTATTGAATACATAGATCATCTTTTTCCAAAGGACATAACCATTCTTTTCAGCACTGTCTTACTACAACTTATTTTCAGTGGAATAATAAATTTTATGAACAGATTGAAGGTGTAGCAATGGGTAGTCCCTTAGTCCTGTTATAGCTAATTTTATATGGAAAAATTTGAAACATTAACGTTACAAAATACACCTAAAAACCTTCAGTTTGGTATAGATATGTAGATGACACATTTGTTATTTGGAGACATGGAGAAGAAGCACTGCATGAGTTTTGGTTTTATAAATGGTATACATCCTAGTATTCAGTTTACCATGGAAAAAGAAACTAATGGAAGTTTACCATTTCTTGACATATTAATATCTAAAAATAATAATTCACTATCTTTTAAGGTTTACAGAAAGCCGACACACTGATAGATACCTTCATAAATTATCCAACCACCATCCACGTCAAAAATTAGTGTAATTAAATCTTTAGTAGATCGAGCAAAACGAATTTGTGACCCTGAATTTTTGAATGATGAATATAAATATTTAAGAAAATCCTTACAAGATAATGGATATTCACTTACAGATATTAATAATGTTATTACACCTTCTAGGCGTAACCTTAAAGAAAAACCAGTTCTTAATGTTGGTACTGCTTTTCTTCCTTTTATAGCTAATGTTACAAATAGAATTGAAAAATCCTAATCAAACATGGCATTAGGACTATTTTTAAACCTACAAGAAAAATTAAAGAACATTTAAGATCACCTAAAGATGTGTCAAACCTTTATCATCTTCCGGAGTGTATAAGTTATCTTGTTCATGTGGAAAAGTATACATCGGGACCACAAAACGTAGCTTTGATACAAGACGCAAAGAACATATGAGATTTTGTAGATTGGGTCAACCAGAGAGGTTCTGTGGCTGACCATGCCCTGAATAATTTAAATCATGACATTCAATTTGACAATATGAAAATATTGTCAAGACAAACCCATTATTATGTTCGTTTGCAACGTGAAGCTATTGAAATATATAAACACCCGAATAATTTTAATAGACAAGAAGAAAATCTCCGTTTAAATAGGTTTTGGCATCTTATAATTAAAAAGAGCATAATGATACGCCTTGATTTTAATTTGTTTTCAACTTTTGGTATGTCTAGGTTTTTGCTGTGTTTTCCTAGACCTTGAAGCAAATGCTTTATCAATTATATGTTAAATTTCCACAGCACTATAATTTAACATAAGTAGTTGAAATTAAATTGAAATTAAAAATTACAAAGAACGTTCTGCATTGTGCTTTTCATTGTTAATAACACTTCCAATTATTGATTTAACTGGGTTATTTTTTGATGTAATGTTTGGATTTGTGAATGCTTCTATCATTTTAAAATTGAAGTTTTTCACAACTTTACACCATCATAACTCGATTAAATTTTGTTAAATGTGTTTTTGGCTGGCAAATTTCATCGTTAGCTTTCGCCGTAGAGAGTGTTCTGGTTTGTCATCTTTGAGGCAGTTTAACAATATTTAATTTTAATGACCTAGTTATTCTTTACTACAATTTTATAGTTGGCTTATACGTTTCTCAAACTGTTATATTAATAGCAGGCTTATGTTTATGTTTGAATTTTTCAAATTTGACAAAATTGTTTACTACATCTTTAACAATTTTTAACTAACATTACTACTGACGAAGATAACTGTAAGTGTTATCGAAACGTTTAGATTGTATAATTTAAAGTACACCATTAAAAATCCCAAAAAAGATAAGTATTTTATTATGAGTGTTAATGGTGAAAGTTTACATTTTCATATTTCAGTCCTTTATGGGGAGGAAACTTATCGTTTTATCAGACAATTTGAAAAATTAAGGAAACGTAAAGCACAATTATTATCGTCACTCACTTTTTTATTACGATGCCGAGACCAAAAGATTATCCCAAAGTTTATCTATATTAAAAGAAATTTTAATAACAAGCAAGCGAATAATATTTACAGAAGAACTGAAAATGCTCTTCTACGTAATCAAATACATATTACTAGGAAGTTACTGGATAACACCGATAAAAATCTTTTATATTTACATTTAGAAATTTCATCTATTTTGAATAAAGAAGATTGGGATAAAATTGATTCTATAACGTTTAAATCTATGGAAATAAATTTTGACATCTCATGTCAACGTCAAAAAGAAAAATTTAATAAATTATACAAACAACAAAATAATAGACCATCTATTGATTGTAGAAAAACAGTTATAAACCTTTCTGATAATGTTGTTTCAGATTATGCTATTGAAGCGCTTTCTAAAGGAGGAAATTTTGCGATAACACCAAGAGTAATACCTTTTGAAGATATAATTTCCAACATCGAAAACTCCATTAGATTATTACCTTTTGATGCTGCTAATGAAGTTAGATATAACACCGTTAACATATTACGTAAAACAAAACCTCCAAAGAGCAACTTATCCTTTCGTCAACGACATGCTTTACTTGATCTTAAACGCAATGAAAATATTATAATATTAAAATCAGATAAAGGTAATGCAACTGTTATATTAAATATGAACGATTATAACACTAAGATAGAACAATTGTTGGGACCAGAAACTTATCATGAAATACCAAAGATCCAACAAAAAGTTTCTTTTAAAAACTAAAGAGCTGATTAAATTATCATCTATTCCTGAAGAAATAAAGAAGAAACTATCTAACTCTGAAGCTATTTCACCAAAACTATATGGTTTACCAAAATTCATAAACCTAATATTCCTTTAAGGCCTATTGTTAGTGCAATTGGTTCTCCTACATATCACCTTGCAAAACATCTTACATTGTTATTACAACCTCATATAGGAAAAACACCCCATTACATTAAAAATTCTGCCGACTTTGTTGAAAAAATGCATAGTTTCAAAATTGAAGAGGGTGATATAATGGTCAGTTTTGATGTTATTTCACTTTTTACAAAAGTACCTCTAAAAGAAACTATTGAATACATAGATCATCTTTTTCCAAAGGACATAACCATTCTTTTTCAGCACTGTCTTACTACAACTTATTTTCAGTGGAATAATAAATTTTATGAACAGATTGAAGGTGTAGCAATGGGTAGTCCCCTTAGTCCTGTTATAGCTAATTTTTATATGGAAAAATTTGAAACATTAACGTTACAAAATACACCTAAAAAACCTTCAGTTTGGTATAGATATGTAGATGACACATTTGTTATTTGGAGACATGGAGAAGAAGCACTGCATGAGTTTTTGGTTTTTATAAATGGTATACATCCTAGTATTCAGTTTACCATGGAAAAAGAAACTAATGGAAGTTTACCATTTCTTGACATATTAATATCTAAAAATAATAATTCACTATCTTTTAAGGTTTACAGAAAGCCGACACACACTGATAGATACCTTCATAAATTATCCAACCACCATCCACGTCAAAAATTAGTGTAATTAAATCTTTAGTAGATCGAGCAAAACGAATTTGTGACCCTGAATTTTTGAATGATGAATATAAATATTTAAGAAAATCCTTACAAGATAATGGATATTCACTTACAGATATTAATAATGTTATTACACCTTCTAGGCGTAACCTTAAAGAAAACCAGTTCTTAATGTTGGTACTGCTTTTCTTCCTTTTATAGCTAATGTTACAAATAGAATTGAAAAATCCTAATCAAACATGGCATTAGGACTATTTTTAAACCTACAAGAAAAATTAAAGAACATTTAAGATCACCTAAAGATGTGTCAAACCTTTATCATCTTCCGGAGTGTATAAGTTATCTTGTTCATGTGGAAAAGTATACATCGGGACCACAAAACGTAGCTTTGATACAAGACGCAAAGAACATATGAGATTTTGTAGATTGGGTCAACCAGAGAGGTCTGCTGTGGCTGACCATGCCCTGAATAATTTAAATCATGACATTCAATTTGACAATATGAAAATATTGTCAAGACAAACCATTATTATGTTCGTTTGCAACGTGAAGCTATTGAAATATATAAACACCCGAATAATTTTAATAGACAAGAAGAAAATCTCCGTTTAAATAGGTTTTGGCATCTTATAATTAAAAAAGAGCATAATGATACGCCTTGATTTTAATTTGTTTTCAACTTTTGGTATGTCTAGGTTTTTTGCTGTTTTTCCTAGACCTTGAAGCAAATGCTTTACCAATTATATGTTAAATTTCCACAGCACTATAATTTAACATAAGTAGTTGAAATTAAATTGAAATTAAAAATTACAAAGAACGTTCTGCATTGTGCTTTTCATTGTTAATAACACTTCCAATTATTGATAAAGATACCTCTTTGTTAGATTAACTGGGTTATTTTTTGATGTAATGTTTGGATTTGTGAATGCTTCTATCATTTTAAAATTGAAGTTTTTCACAACTTTACACTTACATCATAACTCGATTAAATTTTGTTAAATGTGTTTTTTGGCTGGCAAATTTCATCGTTAGCTTTCGCCGTAGAGAGTGTTCTGGTTTGTCATCTTTGAGGCAGTTTAACAATATTTAATTTTAATGACCTAGTTATTCTTTACTACAATTTTATAGTTGGCTTATACGTTTCTCAAACTGTTATATTAATAGCAGGCTTATGTTTATGTTTGAATTTTTCAAATTTGACAAAATTGTTTACTACATCTTTAACAATTTTAACTAACATTACTACTGACGAAGATAACTGTAAGTGTTATCGAAACGTTTAGATTGTATAATTTAAAGTACACCATTAAAAATCCCAAAAGATAAGTATTTTATTATGAGTGTTAATGGTGAAAGTTTACATTTTCATCTATCAAAAAAGGTTGTGTCTTTTTAAAAAACCTTAGATTTTTATAAAACAAAACCGAACGTCCTAGTCGTTATTGAAAATGCTCAACCACCTATGTACAGTATACAGTGCAATAACAAATATAATTCAACTCATTACTTTAAAAATAAATGTGTAATTAAGAGCTGGTTGGTATACATCAGAATGTTATTTGCTAACATGCAATTTAAACACGCGTTGAATAAGCGGTCTTGCTTGCTTATATGTTTTATTTACACAGATCTTTTGAGAATTTTTTGTCAAGGGTCCGCGGCAAGGTGCGAAGACTCGAGCGCAAGTTCCTAGGAACTGTATGTAGTTTTAAAATATACAGCTACGTGGAGCCATGATCAATCTCTATTACAGAAAAACGTTTGTTAGCTCAAACACCACTAGATGGCGCCACAAACCACCTCTTTGCTTCCAGCCAAGCGGTCACGACAGACAAAAGGGACAAGATAAACGCGGGGATGGGGGAGACGAAAGCCACGTTTAATTTCCAATGCTTTTGTTTTTTGTATTAAATCCAATAAGTTGATAGAAACTGGCTTCTTAAATATACAAATTATAAACAAACCCGAAAGTCCATTCCGAAAACAAGATTATTAATAAAGAATTGAAAGAAAACTTAGCGTTTAAAAAATATATTTAAAACAATACATCATTTATTTATTTAATTTAATTACATTGTTATCAGTCTTCTTCTTTTTTCGACTGTAATTCGTCACTATCATCATGGTCTTGAGATTCGTCCTTTCCCTCTAACTAATCGGTCTTCTTCTGTGAGATACATTCATCTCATCCACTTCATCGTTTTCATCATCAGCTTGAACAGTTATATTGTAGTAGTTTACTAACAAATCTCTAATGTGCTCTGATGTTGGTTCATAAACAGGAGAATACATTATAATAATAATGCTTACTCGCTGGAGACTATATACACAGGTAAAATTTTGCGATGCTATGTTTTCATATAGGTACGAATCGCATTAACCGTGCTATAGTTAGTGTGACCCCACTCCTCGACACCCGAAGATAACCGATCCTATCCGAACATTGTTGAGTACTTACACCCATCTTCAATATAATTTAAATAAAATCAAATAAACAAGTTTTACAACACTTTTTTCACAAAAAATAGGTAACATTTTTACACACAAATTACAATTCTCTCTTTATGCCTAATAGACGTATGCTTTAGTACATCCAATTTAATTTTAATTTTATAATTTAAATCTATACTTTGTTCTTCCAATTCTCTTTCTAACCAATAATTAGATATACATAACGTACCCAGATCGTCAAAATGTAATACGTTATGTAATTTATTTCTTGTGGTTATCGGTTTAATACCTATTATAACTAATTCTGTCCCCTCGGATAATCGCTCCAATTTCCTACAGTATCTAGACTTTATAATACGTTTAATTTTTACATAGAAGCTTCGTTAATTTTATCCACGTCTTGTTAAAGGAAATTCACATTTTTCGTATTTTCTAAAGCTTTCACATGAACCACAACATTTATCTTAGCAAAAGAATTCCATTAAATGTGGTAATTCCATTAGTTTAAACGTCCCGTCTTTTCTTTAAAATTTTCAATTTTAAAATATCTTAACGATATGGCATTTTCATTTAGATGAAACGTCCATCATTATCAGTAATAATGATAATCATGTTGAATGATGTTTACAGAGCTTGGCTTATTCATTGCTGTATTTTTCATACACTGACTAATTACTAATGACCTACATGAAGTTATTGAAAATATTAACACAGGGTGGCACAAATTGCAAAAAACGTGTAATTTCATGTATATTAATACATTTTTAGATTTATTAAATATGTATACTTTAACAGTTAGATATACATTTCTCTATGTTACAAAGCAATAAATAAATTTATATATTATTTATATAGTATTTATAAATTAATCTTTAAATAAAACAGATAAATACAAAAATATGCTTGATAGTACTTTTATCACAATCTACGAAAGTTATAAACATAGATCTGGTGACTACACAATAAATAATGATTATATTGACATTAATATTATATTAAACTAAACTTTTTGAATTTCAAATAATTTTACATCTGTGTCATACCATATTGGAGGTTCCACATTTCTAAAATGTTCAAGTGTTAATTTTTACAGTCACAATAGTTGTATATCATAACAGACCTTTACAAAAATTAAATCAAGCTAATCTTTTCACTTCAAATTATTACAGTAACAATGATTTCTATGACAATTTGTAGTGATGGGATTAATCCCATTTTTTGGAAAAGGCCTAATACTGATAAAGCGTTTATGAAAATGACACTGGGTTAAACCAATCAATTTAAATTATAATGGCCTCAAGTGTATCGATTTCGATTAAGATGATTATATGATGTAATTTTTCATAAAGGTGCACAGTAATTAGATTTTAAATGCTTCATACCTTAGATAAATTATTCCCCACATATAAGTTCGAAACCAAACAGTTGTACCTGTATTTGCCTGGTATTTTCTAATTAAAATAGGGTGTGGAACAGGTAAAAGCCCTACCAATGTACCATGTTGTAAAAATTTTAGAATCTCACTTTCATCCGTAAGGCCCCTAATAAAATATTGTTCTAGACAATTTAAGCATATGTTGAGTACATACTTATCTATACAAATTTTTTCAACCTGTGGTACTAATACTTGCAATAATCTCATAATTGTTTGTAAAGGTAATTTGCTCTTCCATGACTGAACCCACTCTCCTGTTGGTACCCACTGACCTACAATTCTATCTGTTGATGCAGACACTCTTAAACTATTGCGCTAAAACACTCTTAAATAATAATAATATATTACAGAAGTGTTCAACCTACAGTATTGACAGAATGTTTTAAGGAGGTAGGTACCGGCTCATCTGTCTTAATCCTTGATTTGTCAGGTTGTATCGAAGATTCAGTTAGAATAGACTAAAAAGGTAAAATAGGATTGAACTCTTACCCAATAAATTTCTCAATTTACCTGTCCACCACCCATATTTACATCTCCTTGTTGATTTCTTTCAAGATCATCGCTATTACCTGAAGCATTTAAATTTACAGCTGCTATTCCATTTGTAATCGGTAATTGATCTAATTGTTGATAAGCTGGATGTGCAGATTCTTTTTCAGTCATTTGTGTTATACCAGGAGTATCTGGCAAAGAAGCTTTTAATGTTCCAGGTTCTGCTGGTAAGGCAGGGTGAGATCCATCCATAGCTAATTCTTGAACATTTTCATGACTAACAGATTTTGGTAAATGATTTTTCACTTTTTTATTTAAAGATTTCGCAATACTACCGTAATCACATGGCAAATTTGCTAAACTGTGAAATACTTGTCGTTTACGTATGATCGTATATACCAAATTTGAATTACCTAAAATTCTAATTAGAAAGAAAACCAACAGAATACTATAAACCTACCGTCAAATTGGTATTGAATAATGTTATTGAAGATTTCTAGTAAGAAAAATACTAGATGATGATGAGAAGGGGATGAAAATAAAAACCAAGGCGTACTAAAAGCTTCTAGTAAGTGTAAAAGTTTGGTACTTGCAACCATTGATAAGGTTTTTAGGTATGGTGACACTGTAAATATGTATTTTGTAAAAAATAACTAAATTTGTAAACTCACTAACCATTTACTAAAATAGTTAAAAGGCAATCAAATAATGGTTGTAAACGCTGATGACCAGTGGTTATAATTTTATGGAATACAATTATAAGTAAATCGGCGTGTGTACCGGTAAAAACTGGAATGTCCATAGGAATTGTTGCAGTGTATGGTTTATTTAGACGCACTCCAAAATTTCTCTCGCCCGATAAAAGAAGTAGGATAAACACTCCAATATGCATTAAACCAACTCGAGCTGAAAATCAAACAGGTGCTATTAATGATTTAAGCGAGCGTCATAAATGAAGCATAACAATTAGTCCACTAACACAATAAAACATACGATCAAAAGGTTAAGGGCACCCTTCTAATAATCTTATTTAAAAAATGTTCTAACACGGCGCTTTGAAATTCTAATCGCAATGTATGCTTCTGTACTCTTAAGTGGTATTAGTTTTTACTGGTAAAAGACGCATGTTATTTTTAAGTTTACAGACTAACATAGGGCTGCCATAAATGTTGGAATGTTGACCGGGACATTCCCTACAAGGTGAAAATATTTTCTTATTCTCAAGGTCATACAGTTGAAGTCCACACTATTAGGAAATTATTAGGTGGTATATTTAAGAAACATCAAATTAATACATAATACAATTCATTTACTTTCCTTACTAATATATTGAAATATAAATCAGACAATGAAATAACAAATTAAAAATTATTATTAATAATAATTTTTAATTACATATTTACCTTTGAACTTATTCGTTCACAACAAAACTTATAATAAATGAAATAACATATTTATAAAAACTAGAAATGAAATATGAAAACTGAAATAATTCAACTGTTTACTGGTAATTAATGTAGATTTAGTTTACTTATGCTTGTTCATCGGTGCAACTTTTCTTTGCCCATTCATGTTTTTCTGTGCTTCTGACTTTTTTAAGTAACTCTTTTTCGTTTTTCACATAATTATAAAATTTGATGCAAGTCATTTTATAATTACAAACGCATTGAATGATGATTTTCACTGTGCTCACATTCAATGAATTTATTTCTTTTGTCCACTGGGAACAAATCAACGGAAACACCCGCTCGACATGAGCATTGTGGCCTGGTATCGCAAAGAGATATTAGCACAACTGAACGAGATTTGACTTCCTTTTTTTTTTTTTAAAAAGTGTATCCATTTTTCTTGGGCGTCTTTAGCTTTCCACTCATCCGAGATTTCAACTTCAACAAAAGATTTTAAGTACATAAATTCTTCAAACATTCAATCGCCCAATACTACACCTTTTTGATTCAGATATCGTACAGTTTCTTCTACTTGATTCCATTGGGGAATATAATTTAAAATCATCCAAGAAAAACTATCAAATTTTGTCATTGGTTCAGTCCACTGTTCAGGACAACAGGTGGCAGTGGAGAAGAAATCTTTTATTTCTTTATCAAATGCTTCTGTCCGTGTTGAATTAATTTTGCCATTATTCTTCAGTTTGTTATACAGTTGTCTTGCTTAGTTTCCTAAATATTTATTGAGTAATCTGTCATTTAAGTGCTTCTTTGTGTCTTCTAAAACCGATTTCACTTCACTAACAGAAATAACCGATTTCTCAATCCTTTTAATTTATTTTTCAAAAACAAATGCTTGACTGTGCACAGATATAGTGTGAAGTTTGGATACAGGATTAGCAAAAAAATCGATTATAACTTTTGGAGTTCTTTCTTCTGATGTAAAGTATTCCCCATAGCTTTAGCAAATGTTCGACAGCGGGGAGTAATGAAAGCCATCAACTTCTTGAATGAGATGGTATATTACTGTAAACTCACAAAATTCTTTTAGTCGTTCAACCCTCACAGTACATATATAGAAAAATACTTGAAAATTTTCAGAGCAATAGACTCCACATCAATGGACATCAGCGGCTGTATTGTGCGCTAGGCAACCAATTCCTTCAATATATTTTATATCGGAATATTTAAATCCTGCAAAGGATTAATACAAAATGAAGTTATTGCATCACATGTTTCATTTGGTAATGTGTCTAATTTTAATAATTTAATTTTCAATCCTTCTGTTTCCATAGAATATTGTATTACTAATGGAAACATTTTTTTGGCTCTATGATTACAAGAATCTGTTGAAATTCCATAAAAAGATATTTTTTCTAATTCTGCCTTAGCTTACGTAATAGAGTGTGGAGCTAAAATATCTGTAATTATCGCAGTGGCCTTGGTTCTGCCTGTTGATCGTTTTGTCGCAATACTGGAATCCGGATACATGACAGCATTCAATTTCGTTGAACAATACAAAGAATTAAACGGTTGGTGGTGCTCAACAACTTTACATGCCGTGGTCAGTTCGGCAACACATATTAGAACGTCTTCGCTAGAATTTTCTTTGACCATGAATGTTGATACAGTTGACAATTTGGTTTTGTAATTTTTGCTTTGAATATGGTCCTTTACACTTGACTTACCACCATGACTAATTGATATATAGAAGCCGCAAATGGAACAGAAAGCTTCGTGATCGGTCTTCCTTTTTTAATAAATGACCACTCTTTAGTGTAGTTCTCAGAAAAATTACATTTTCTTCTTTGCGTGCAGTATATTCAAAATACATAACCGACATAATCGCAAATCTTTATTAATAAAATACTATCAGCAATTAAAGCACTTAATTCAAAGAACAGATTACCTACCGATAACAAAATACGTGAAATTATAACCTCACCGGTCGCGAACTGTGAAAGAACTGATGCAATTCAACAGCTAACCAACCAACACCGACCGGTCTCCAGCCCCCACCACAATGGCAAGGGCAACCCCTTCCAAATCATCATAGGACAGGCCTACGTGACGAACTGCTCGCTACGTACTTAGTAGTATTTTTAGTCATTTAGTGGATACGCTCCATTATTGTCTGATTCCCCAGACGCATCTCGGTCACGTACTGTACTTCTTGATTTGTTTGGCCAATTTTTCAAAATATTTACAGATTGGGACATTTGACTTTCTAATCGGGACACGGGGACACAACGCTTAAAACTGAGACATGTCCCGGTGGCATGACCCTTAATTTAGCCATAGCACGAAAAACCCACCAATCATATTCATTGTCATGAATCCATGATTTCACCAAGATTTGACGATAAATTTCGGATTTATAAATTATTTGTTAGTATAGATCATTTTGAAGGGGGCATAGATTCTCGTAATGGGATGTAATAACGCATTAATGATGGGAGAAGCTTTCTATTGTAACGTTTTCTTTTGTCGTTTACGTAATTTAAAGGTTTATGAATTTTTTTGTATTTTCTAAGGCGAAAATGAAGTCCGAGTTGTAGATTGTAGTAAAATGGAAATTTTAAAAAATGAAAATGTGATTTATATTTTGGTATCGATATTTAGGGAAGCCCTCTCTTACTAGAATTTGAAAGGCGACATTCGTTAGTGTATTTGTAAATAGGTATAGTTTTGTAGAAATAAATTTCGTATTTTAATTTGCATTAGTGGCGATTTTGCATGTAAATTCCAATGCGTTAAATATCGAATTACCTAAGATAAGATTTCGAGTAGAAACAGGCTTGCGCTGATAAGACAACCCTTCCGGTGATCATCGAGTTAGACTTCGAGTATGCGCGGAGTGGTATATTTAAGTTTTTTGGGACAATTGGAACGGAAGGGGTTGAAAAACCAATGTGGACGAAAGTAAAGTTTTTATGTTAGTAGAAGTAGTACAGGCGTAGAAGCGTATAGTTTAGGGTGGTGTAAATATCGCGAAACGACGTTGATCAAGACTCGTGTAGACCGAAGTTTCGAAAAAGGTGTTCTTCATCTTCCAATAAGGGATCATATAATGGTTAATCCTGCACGACGCCAGTCTATTGTGACGTTCAGATAGTCCTTAGGGTTATATGTATCGAGATCCAGAATAGCGCTGAGGGTTAAGTACCTAGTGGAAAAATACAACGTTCGTTTCAAGGTTACAACAATTTAGTTCATAGTGCGCTTGTAAACAAATAGGCTGCTGCTAAGTAAATAAAACTTTTCTTTGTAATTTAATAAACATTATAAGTATTATCCCGAACTTGTACAGTATTGATATAAAGTGAATAAGTAACGTATAGTAAATAGTTTCGCTTGAGGAGTTTAGTTAATGCAAATAAAGTTAAGTAAACGAATTACGGGTCAATGTAGACAGTAACCTACACAATCGATTGAAAATCGCACCAAGCATCGCTAGGAACAAACGGGTTGATATTGCAAACATCCCCAGCAACAACCGTATTGTCGAGGTGATAGTCCGTTCAGATTCTGTGTAACCAAGGGCCTCTGCATATAAGGTAACTTTTGTGTTTTTCTTGAATGTGGGGATTCACGAAATTTAAATACAATTTTGAGTGTTTCTGCTTTACGATTATGATGTTATTTAGGGATAAAATAAATGCATGAACACACGGCCTTTCTTTTAGTGGGTCACTCTTGATGATTTTGTTGTTTAAATTTATAAGGCCAGTGCTTTCATGCAGAGAATTAGCCAAATTTATTTGAAGTGTATTTTCTTAATGTTTTACAAAATTGACAAATGTTTAGATTGAAATTGTAATAGATAGGTCTATTAGAAGGCGATTTGTTGCATACTCTAGCTAGAGGACCAGCCAAATTTAAGTAAGTTATTTGATATCGCATGTGTTTACAATTACATTGTCTCCGATTTCTTTGTTCCTGTATTATTATTATATATTTTATGTACATTATATTCATCTAGGTTATTTCGACTTGTGCTATTTTTGTTTTGTGAACCTATGATTACACAACGTCAAAGGACAAACAAATTTCGTATTTATTGTTTAATTTGCTCATTAAATTAATGTAATTGTATTGAGTTTGGTTTGACTGAAATAAGCACAGCCGAAAGTTTTCAAAGGATGATTTAACTATAACGTACATTTAAAGGCCGATGAATTGTGCATTTTCTTGTTTTGTTTATGAATTGAGCTTACTCAAACGCAATTTGAGGAATTCGATTTCAAAAGATTGTGTACACGGCTAAAAAGTTTTTTTAATTATTATTAATATATTACTAATTTTTTGTTTGTTTGGCGAGGTGAAAGTATTTTACACATTGAGATTTTAGATTAACGTAACCTGGCTAGAGATTTTGCTTGTTTATCAAAGAAGTAATTGATTTTTGCGGCACGCTATTATTTTATTTAAGCGTGCAAATATTGGTTTTGAAGCCTCTCAGGTTGGCGAAAGATCTACTGTTCCTGGAACCGCCTGTGGAGATTACGTATAGGTAAGCAAGTTATTTGGGTGTTTTGTGTTTTATGACGATTTCAACTCCAATGTTGAC
The DNA here is from genome assembly GCA_036346205.1 of Vesta saturnalis. Classification (NCBI taxonomy): domain Eukaryota; kingdom Metazoa; phylum Arthropoda; class Insecta; order Coleoptera; family Lampyridae; genus Vesta; species Vesta saturnalis. The sequence goes on from JARFJB010000176.1 coordinate 2,548,447, forward strand.
TTATGCCTGGTATACTATCCTTCGGTGTACAAATTAATTAATATCTGACTCACACCCAACCGCTGGCTAGTCGTGCAAAGCCAAGTTTATTATCTCGTTTTACTGCCAGTTTATACCGTAACATCATTCTTCTTGTTTTCAAGGATTTTCCTTTTTATTTTCATTTTTTAGATATGGCCCTGGAAACAGAAGTTCGAATGTGACTGGTGGGTTTTCCGCGCTATGGCTAAATTAAGGGTCATAATTTTTAATGCGTCCCGGTGTACCGGGTTATTAAAAAAAACAATTTTGAAGTTTAGAACTTTAAAAAGTTTGGATTATAAGTTTTTATTATAAAAATTTTAATTTCACTTTTTATTAAATAGTTTAATTTTTTACTTGAAAATATGGGAATTTAAAATATATTTTTGAAAAGTAAAATAATTAGACATAGTAAGACTTACCTTTTTGTTGCAAACTGTGCAAAAAATATGGTTGTCATCTATGATTTTTAATTTGGTTTTATTATTAATCCACTTGTTGAGAAGAACAGATTTAATGGCACTTTGTTTTGGCATTTTCACACACTCCTGATAAACACTTCAGTGAAGAAAATTGGAATAAAACTAAATAAAGTAAATGCAAGTTTTTTCTGCAAACCTTAAATTTAAATGGGGCTGACAGCGAATGATTTTTTGGCCCAAGGACGATTTTAATACAAATTATGAAAATTCCTTTATCAAGCCTCTGGCAACAACCCATATTACTTTTACGGCGGCATCCGCCTTATTGCTTAGCAGGGTGTACTTACTTTACCTGCTCACAAAGAAATAAGTACAATTAAAATTTTTTTGCGATTTCATTCCGAAAATCGTTCAAAATATGCACTTTTAATAAATGCATATGCATTTTGAATATTTTCCGAGCTCTATTTACAACAATTGTATATCAATAATTACGATTTATGCACGATTACATTATATAACAATTATAACTTAATTTCTTTGATGCAGCCGACTTTTTATAGCCCGCGGACATCATTATGACACAGCGGACTAAAATGAAACGTCAAAAATTTAAAACAATATACCTGGTGGCCGTTCGCACACCTGAACATAGGGATTTAACATTGGAATGAACGTTTTTGCAGATTCCTGTTCACCAATTCAACTGACAGAAAAGCTAACGGTATCAATCAACTACTGCAGTGAAGAAAGACTTTTCAAAAACGGTTAAATGTTATGAATCAAAAATTGAAACTAATTATGACAAAAGACGCAGTTATGTAGTTTAAAATACTAAATTATAAAATTAGTGTTTTAAAAGTTTATTGCAAAACCTAAAGAAAGACAAAGAAAAATAAATTACAATAAATATTCAAACAAACCCCCATTTTGAAACAAACAATACTAAGGTTAGTCAATTGTCTTTCGGTAATTAACGGGCACTCGTTTTCTATTGCCTCCCTCAAAGAATTGAAATCTGCGCGGCCCCTTTTATAAATTTTACTTTGAAGTTGGCCCCACAAGAAGAAGTCGCAGGCTAAATCAGGAGATCTGGCAGGACAATTTATAGTACCACCTCTACCTATCCAACGATTTGGAAATTAATCATCTAAAAAATTTCTAATATCTCAACCAAAAAGATGCATGACAGCCGTCTTGTCGAAACCGGATTTTCTGATTGTCTCTTGCAACTTCTTGTAATGCAGGTCCAACTTTGGATGCTAATAATTCTAAACAAGATTCGGAATTTAAGTTTCCTTCGATTTCAAACGGACCGATAATGTTATTGTTAAAAATCCCAAGTTTTAAATTTTTTGAGGATATTGAGTTCACATGCTAATAGTCACACGAGGATTTTCTTGGGCCCAATAGCGAGTGTTTTGAACATTTGGTTCGTTATTGAGTGTAAACGTACACTCGTCTGAAAAACAAAGTGTAGACAATAAACGACGATCAGCATTAGCGCGCTCTGCATCTCTTCACAGAATACACTCCTGCGCTCCTCGACAAAATCGAAAATCTCTTGATGACACTGGACCTTGTAGGGGGGGGGGGCCATGTGCTCCCAAGTATGTGCCACATCTGTGTTTTAGATAAACGTACTTCAATCGCAATTTGTCTTAGACTAATTGTCGGATCCAAGTTTACCGTCACCAAAATACGTTCTTCGGTGTGATCAACTAATTCTAATTATTTTTAATTTTAGCGCTTTAACGCTAAAACAATGTTATTTACCACCCCTAGAATCTGATTCGACAGAAATATTTCCAGATCCTTTAAATTTCTATACATAATGGTGAATGGTACTTAAAGGCGTTATAGGTCTGTTATCAAAATTAACGGCAAACAAATCTCTAACCCTCTGTAAGCTAACACTACTGCAAAAGGTTTTTACCATGAAGATTCATTGCAGTAGTTATTCATTTTAAAGTTAATAACACGGACGACAAAATTAAACAACGCTAAATACTTTTTAAAATAATTTTACACATTTGAAACAAATTGGAAATCAAGGCATATCATTTAAAAAAGGCTAATTACCTATTTATCGTTTTAAACTAAATATTTCATCTTTTAGTCTTGTAATTCGTACCAATGGTTGTGCAATCACTTTACCTTTTGATTGATACCATTAGTTTTTCTGTCGGTTGAATTGGCGAGCAGGAATTTGCAAAACCGTTAATTCCAATGTTAAATCCCTATGTTGGGGTTTGAGAACGAACACACGGTATACAATTGTTATAAGACATAATAAAATCCACAGCGCTAGCTGTTCAACAAAGTGAAAAGGAACAAGTAATTTTTTTTCAATTTTTGACGTTTCATTATAGTCCGCTGGGTCATTATGACGTCCAAGGGCTATAAAAGGACGCTTTCATCAAAGAAAATTGGTTACAATTATTATGTTATAATACAACCGTGCATAAACAACTTTTATTGAACCTAACGCTTAGGGTATAAAAGTGTATTAGAATATGATATTTCTCAATACAGCCTTCTAGTCTATTACAAATATTAATGTTAATTAGTATTCACTTAAATTAAAGAATCGTGTTATTGTGAATATTTAATAGAAGCTTGACAAATACGTTCAGGATAGCGCGTTGATAACGAAGAGTATTGATTATGAAAAGGAGAAACTACCTCACGACCATAGAATCTTGTAATTTTGCCCATTATTTTCGGGGGTATGAATTAATTCTTCTTCCTCTCGGCTGCATTTTTTAACTTGAATTATATCGCGTTTCAATATTTTACATTCACGTTTTATTTCACAATGTAAATCTCCCAATCACTTGGAAACTTTACCTCAAAGCCAAGGTGGGCTTAATTTACTATACATTCCTAACATTACTGGCTGGCCAAAATAAAATTGTCTAATTTCATCTGATTTTGGAGTTAAATTCTTCAGCTTCTTTGAAGTACGTGTAAAGCGTCAAGGCAAGACTTAATAGTACATCCAAGAAATAGTACATTCAAGAAATAGCTTGGATGGATTTCTCCAGTTGTTGGATATTGAATTAAAAATGCACTTATGGAGGATTGCAACTTAAGCGAAGTACTTTTCATGGCGAGTAGTGATTGCTTTAGTGCGTGGATGCAGCGCTCAACCTGTCCATTAGTAGATGCATGGTACGGTGCTGTGCCGCAATGAAACTTAACACCTTGCAATTTAAGAAATTTGGTAAACTCAAAGGATGTGAACGTTGTACCATTATCCGTGATCGCTACAGAAGGTCTGCTATACAGGGTGTCCGCGGAGGAACTACGAGGAATTCATATACGTATTCTTTCAACAATTTTAAGCAAAATGATTACTTTCATCAACAAATTAACAAGAACACAACATAGCACAAAAATGCACATAAAATAACGAGGTGGCAAACAAACAAACATGGTTACAGTTGTTCAAAATGAGATCCACACTGTACAAATCGTAAGAATAATTTTGGTTGCCTACCAAGTATTACTAGAATAAACTGGGAAAATACGGGCGTGTTGTAACGGAGTTTTTGTACAGAAAATTTTCCAACTGATGGATTGGTAGAAATGGATCTGTACACTGGTCGCCCAGATCACCAGATCTCACACCTTAAGACTTATATCTGTGGGGCCATGTTAAGTCGTTAGTGTACAAGCGGAATAAACCGTCTTCAAGAGAAGAATAGATTGAACGAATTTTTAATGCATTTATCAACATTCGTGACAATTTTGCAAACAGCGAATGTAAAAGAGAGCTGCAAAGGCTGTGCCATTATGTGTGGAGGTTGGTGGATCTCATTTTCAACAACTGTAACCATTTTTGGTTGTCACCTCGTTATTTTATGTCCATTTTTGTGCTATGTTGTGTTCTTGTTAATTTGTTATTGAAAATTGTTATTAAAAGTTTTGTTTTATGATAATCATAAGACTTAAGCAGCTGTTACGAGTATTCTCTTTACTTACTTTTACATTTTTCTTCAACCGCCGATATCTCCTTAGGGCTTAGAAATTGGGAAAAATTGCACATAATCATTTTTGCTTAAAATTGTTCAAAGAATACGTATACGAATTCTTCGTAGTTCCCCCGCGGACGGTAATTTCTGAAGTTATAGATAAACTGATTTCAACATGTATCCACTTAGGGTACGCATCAACAATGACAAGCAAGTATTTTCCAAATATCAGACCACCAAGATTGACATGAATTCTGTCCCATGGTTCATTTCCAATGATGATTATATTTTGAAGGCATCCTAGAATGTTCAATGCATGATTGACAATTTTTGGCCGGGTTTTCAATTTCCCTGCGCACAGAAAGCCAATAAATTAACGAGCGTGCAATCCTTTTCATTTTGATAATACCAATATGAGTAGTATGTAATTCGTTTAGAATAATTTTTCGAAATTTATTAGGAATAACAATACTATGTTCAAACATTAGACAATTATTTGATAAAGTATATGTTGCTTGATTACCTTTGTAGCCAACCTTTGTTATTTTTTATACCATTGAATATTGGCATTCGTTTAGTATCTTTTGCAATTTCAGACACAATCTGGTCAAATGCTACTTGCAGTTGATCTATTTGTTGAAAAATACAAGAATAGAATTCATTGACTTGGTATAATGAATCACAATCAGTTGATTTAAACATACATGAATCTGCATTAGTTGGAATCAAGCGAGATAGATAACCAGCATTTGCATATTAATCAATTTGTGAAATTCAATATCGTAATTGAAATTTATTAGATATTCCGAATAGTTAGAACAGCGTGATAATGTAAATTTAGGCGATAATGTATTTGGAGTAAAATATGTGAAAATGGTTTATTATCAGTATATGTACATTGTGCCCAAGATAAGGATTCTCATTATGGAGATCTCCGAAATGGTAATAGATACAACTCCGGTCAAATGGAAAAAAGTTGTGTAATTAGGGGACCAATAAAATGATACAAAAAAAATTTTAAATATTGTGTCAGTAAATATAATTTTTGAAATATCTCCAGAAAAAAAAGTCAAGAGGTGTTATATCGGGGGATCGTTTTGGCTATCTTACTCTCGAATATGTTCCAATCCATCTTGCTGGAAACCTTGCCGATAACTGGACGTCTCTGGAATTATGTGCCGGAGCACTGTCTTGTAAAAACCAATAATCTTCAATATCAGCTTCCGGTAAATTAGCTAAAGCTGCTTCTACTTAATTTTCTAATAAATTTCGGTAGCGTTCAGAATTTAAAGATCAAATGTACCTATTATTCGGATTCCGAATATTGCAGCCCACATATTAAATAAACTCTAGGATTTTCTTTTGCCCAATAGTGAGGATTTCTTCTGTTGAAAATACCATTATTGATCACCTGACTTTCGTCCGACCAAATGATTTTATATGGAAATAGCTCATTATCTGCATATTGACTAGTATACCATTCACAGAACTCTCTGCACCTCGCTGAAATCCCTGACAAATTCTAAATTTAAATGGACGTATTTATTCTTTTTGTAAAATAAAATGAGCAGTAGAATGGGCCACTCCAATTGTTTGTTCAATGTGTCGTGTAAACATTTCTGGATTTTCCATAACAGCTAATAAACATTTCCTTTACTTCATTGCAACGTTTTTTACGGGAATTTACAGACTTTTTAAATGCAACCATGTACTCTTAAATTAACTGACAAGTTCCGAAATGTAGTTTAATGAGACTGCTGTCTCTCTGGATATTTGTTTGAATACATGCATTCTGCTTCTTTGGAATTTTGCTGACATAGTATGTAACACAATAGCATATCATATTTTCCTACATTTGGAAATTGCGCCATACTTTTTTGATAATAATAATAATAACAATATTGTACAATACAAAATTATAACAGTTACTGAATTACTTCAAAGCCACCTGTTTTTATTTATTCTTTATTACAACATCACATCATTGTCGCATATAGAACTGTAAGATATTATTTATCTTTGGACATTCATGAAAAACTCTTGATCAGCTTGGAAAAATCAATTTTTCTTTGGAAATTACACATTTTTAGCAGTGTGTTTGATAATGATCATTTAAATAGGTGACTTTAATGTTAATTTTACAAGCATTTAGTTTTAACAACATTTTACTTAGTACTTTAGTACTTTTACTTATTTTATAAAATATTAAACACAGACGAAAGTGAATAGAATAAACTTTTGAAAATGCAGGTCTGTATTCAAAAATTTCGTGATGATGGTGCATAAAAGGTTCAAAATGCGATAACACAATTAAATGTGATACATTGCTGAATTTGTAATAAAAAAAATAAGTTGATGATGGCTATAAAAATAGGAAACGTCTAATTGAAAAACTGACTATGCCATATTAAAGTCTGTAACAAGTTGCCACGAAGAAGTGTTTGTTTTTTTCCTCTAGCATTTATAATAATGCCTCAGAACCCTAACTCATTTCCTTGCGATCCTATCCTGACCATACCCATCTTTAATCCCACCATGCATATTTATGTAATGTATGTCTGTATGCTGGGAATCCATGATTGTGGGTGAAGGACCTTGGAAAGCTCAAACAGCCCGCCCTCCCCTTGGGGAGGGAATGATATACGTGACTTTTCCCTACAATAACGCCAGAAAAAAATAAAATAGAAATTTCAAAAATTCAAATTACATCACTTTTTCCCATTTAACCGAAGCTGTAAGTATTACCGTTTCCGAGATCTCCATAGTGAGAATCCTTATCTTGGACATGGTGTATATGTAGGTTGGAAGGTGAGTATACTGGGCCTGTGTACCTTCGGCAGAAAAGCGTTTCTGACATTATTCTTAATTTTTACATTTACCGAATGTAGCACAACACCCCTAAGTGACTAAGAATTCAGCCCCCATAGTAGTAAGAGTATAACTTCAAAAGCAGTCATAATGAAAGTTGACATATTATTTTCATTTTAAAAGCCATGAGTCTCCATGAATAAACTTACACTGATCCGCTCTAGAATCATTCAAATGATACAAAACTGGAACCAACACTTCCAATACGTCACTACTTTTCAAAACGAAGTAAAGGAATTTCTACAAAAAATTCAAATTATTTAAATTTTTCAAAAGGTTATTCTATACCTTGTTATAGTCACACATTTTCCAAAAAAATATTAGTAACTCCTGATGAAAGTATACTTTTTTCGTTGAATTTGGTAAGTACGTTTGTACAAGAGGATTGTTTAATAATCTTGTAACACCTCTCAAAATAAATTGAAAGTCCTCATCTCTATGAATTCTTGATAAGTAGTTAATGAAGAGGTTATCAGGTGTTGGAGTTTCTTCAGAATCAGATGTGTTTGTACTATTGCTAGTGTCATAATCTAATGTAACAATTAGAATTTGTAAAGCTGCCTCTACTAAAGGCTCAAGAGAATCGTTAAATAACAAGTGGTTGTACGGCACACCGAGACCAACTGGATCATAGGCGCATACAGTATTTAATAAGGATGTAAACATTGGTAGAGCGTGACGATTGTCTGCAGAAGTTAAATGCCTACAACAAAATATTTATAATATATTCTCCTACCCAGTGTAACATTGCTAACACAGTTTAGTTTCTTTTTTTACTTACATAATCCATTTATTTGGATTTACAGATATTTCCGTCGGTGGTTGATATATTGTTTCACTGAAGCATGTCAGCAATAGCTTGATTAACTCAGTACGGTTTGAATCGAACACAGAGTTTCTTGGCGGTGAATGAGCAAACCCCACACCTGCCTCCCAAATGTATTCACAACTGTCAATAGCTAGTAAATCTTCAGCCTTATCCTAAAATAACATTTTATTGACATTACTAAAGTCTAACTAGTATCTTATGAATATATAAATCTATTTTATACTTCATTACCAAAAATGCTTTTTACTTTGTAGAGCCCGGGTTTGACTATATTACTTCTACAGAGTCTTAGTCGTATCAAAATCGCCGAGTTGAACGGCTAAGTGAAATTAAAATGATTAAGAATTTAAAACATTCTCATATGAATTTTATACTGCATGAATTTTCATACCCAACATCAACGTTCAATTTAAGAGAACAGCACTTTTTACCTCAAAATTCTTTCGTGATAAATAGAATACTAAATTTTATAAACATAAACAGTCAGTTTTAAGCCGCACCAAATAGTTCTTTCAATACCCGTTAAGCTTTTAAATTTTAATTTTTGCAAATATGTAACTGTGAATCTACTCAAAGTTCTACTACATTAACATAAATTAATCATTTCGGTTAGTTACAACTTAGTTGCCAATATTTAATTACCGTGTACTATTTAAAATTCGTTTTATTGGCTATTTCTGAAAAACTTAATCATTCTGTAACTCACTATTTGTATTTATTACTTCATTACAAGTATAACTTCTATAAGGTTCTACATGCAGTTCTTCACTTATGATATAAAAAAAACTAAACAAAAAAAAAAAAAAAGATTAAATGATAGTAGTAACATTTGGTTTTGAGACTGTCGGTACATGAAGTTTGTTTTTTGTATGTATTTGTATATCTGTATTTTTTGTTAAAAATTAAATATTTTGAATTTTCTTTTAATTTACTGTCCTGTTTATAAATCTTGATTCTGGTAAATTTTTAGAATGAACCATTTTCTGCTGTTCAGCAATATGTGAGTAGATTTTACATAAATTAGGTTTAATTAAAAAAATAACCTGATATGAAAGTTGCTGGTTTTCTATACCATTGTTTTTTTTATATTATTGACATTTTGTTGGGTGACATAAAATTAACTGCTTTTATCTCATTTCTTAAAGTACCACCTGGCTAATTAAAAGATTTTTTATTACCATCAGAATAATTAAGATTCTTTTAAAAAATAATTATTAATTTTATTAAATACATAAATAAAAGTTTACCTCGAGTAAACTCTTTATTTATGTATTTAATAAACTTAATAATAGTTTTAATTACACATTTACTTTTGAACGTATTCGTTCATAACAAAACTTATAATAAGCTTCATTTTGATTACCGATTGATTAATTTTTTTCTCAAAACCTTCTTTTGCTAACAACTGCGTACAGAAATCGCAAGGAACGTTGTAATCCTACCAGCACCGATAAGATCTTCACAAATTTAAGGTTACCGACGGCGACGTCTCTATTTTGACCGACTGTTTTCCCCAGAATGCCTATATAAACAGCACCTGGATTCGAGGAGAAATTATGTCACTCCGAGGTTTGAAGTGAAACAAAGTTTTTGGTTACATTTTCAGTTTCATTTGAATTGAGAATGACTTTATTTTCTAACAAGAATTAAGTTTAATTGTAAAAGAGAAAGTATTGTTTGTTATTTTAAATTAATGTAATATACAATGAATTATTAACGTTAGTCATATACAAACATGAAACTTATATCAGAACTTCATATATTTGATAATGCCATTGGGATTGTTGAAAATAAATTGCGTATTAATTTTATGTAAATATAACATAAATCATATAGTTAAGTTCTGAATAAGTTTACGGATTAACATCTAAAACTATTAAATAATTTTAAACGAAGTATAAATTAGTATTGACGTCAATAATAAAATCGACATCCAATTCAGAAAAGTAAATGGTAACAAACCGTCACTGTTAAAACCTTTATTTACGTTAGTTTGGAAGGTACAAATAGAGACAGCACTTGTGAATAAAACTAAGATTGAAATTAATGAATATTGTCGTAGAATAAAAGAATTTAAGCAGCGTTTGAAAGGCCGTGTTTTGTTGAATAACAACTACACATTCATTTTACATATAACTTTTCATACTATTCTAATTTTGGAAAAATATGTTCAACGGCTATTACTTCTTAGGGCGGATTCAAAAAATTAGAAACAAAATTAATTACAAAATTGATATAATCGATTTTGATGGGTTAAAAAACCTAGTTAATTTGTATTAGGATATCTAACTCTTATACAAATTATTCAATCAGAAATTCATATTGGTTTTAACAAGTTACACAGAAATTTACATTAATTTACGCATAAAATGCAACATAAAGAAGTAAAATTTGACCAAGGCCATCTAAATTTAGAACCTTTTGGGTCCTATGACATTTATATTAACATTGGGGTTATACCGATTGCAGAATTCACAGTACAAACTATGTACAGACACAGAGTGGACAGAGTGGAATGAACAGGGATACAAATTCCCCACCTGGCAGTCTAATCTGGTATACGGATCATAGCTAATTAGATAAAAGAGAGAAAAGCCCACGTGGGATAAAGGTAGGATTAGGGCAGCTTGACCACAAATGCTTAATTTATTTGGTTCGTTTGCTTATGCGCTTGTTTTCCTGTTTGTGTGTTTGCTTGTTGCCTGACTTGCTTTATTTGTTGGTTTGTCTATTTTGTTTGTGTGTTAGCGTATTTACGTGTTTTGTGTTTGTTGATTAGGCATACATAAACGGACCTTGCGTAAAAAGAACCACAGAACTGCTCACGCTAAACAGGGCACAGCTTAGGATCCTTACCGGCCTCTTGACAGAACATGCGCTTGTTAAGGACCATTCAAGGAAGATCAAGAAATTTAATGGAGACCCCACATGTAGATTTTGGGGTGAGGAATCGGAAACAGCTACACACATGTGACTGTAACTCGCTGCTGCTAAAAGACAGCGGATTTTCGGGTACTCAAAAATAGAACCGGAATACTTAAACACATATTCCGCGAGTGACCTGTGCGCTCTACTACAGGGCTGGGACTGGGTGTAACAAACGATTAGGGAAAACACAATAAGCCATATAGGCTGCAGTGTCTCTGAAACCAGCTAGGTAGACGCACCCGAGGGAATGAAAAAAACATTGTACTATTTTTATCGATTAAGAATTTATTTTATGTTTCTTTATACATTATTGATACGAGACGATGGTCGCGTGCTGATATCATTTAACTTTTAATATTCACTATTAATATACTCACTGTTGTGAGTGTCAGAGCTCGATCATTTTGCATGTATATAGTTTAATGAGCTACATTGCAGGGTTGATATGTTCTATATAAGAAATTACAATGTATATGTCTATGACATCACCCAATAAATTTGTTATATAATTGTACTTAATGTTTAATTTCTAATTTAGGTAATCAGATTTTACCCTTGTGTTTATTTATTCTATGTGGTACAAATTAAAGTAAATAACCCATTATATTAAGTTGGAAAAAAATATTAGTCTAACATAGGTAATGTTGGTAAGAATTGCAGATATATTTAAATCGATTGTGACATAAGTATCCTAACATTTTTGGCAGTTAATATGCAAGAAATTAATATAAAATTGTCATTACTTCAATTATTTTATTTTAGGCAATCAAAAGGTATAATTTAACACTAAACTTTGTCCTTTAAGCGTCGTTTTACGATGTCGCACGGTAGAGACGAATGGTTACGGGAGTGTCATCTCTATTGTGCAAAACACCCGACGCTACCGCCGTCACTCCAGGACGCAATACAAGTTCATCACATAGAAGAAAAGGTGAAAGAAGACCTCGATGGTCCGCCCGATAATGCGTCACTGTAGGAGTTCACGGATAGCCCAAAAGCGATAGAGTAGATGCGACCGTAGCCGATACCAGAGAAATGTCCCCGGTAATACGTCGTCAGAAGAACTAGGTCGCCATTTCTAGAAAAATGGACCGAAGAGACCTCGCCTTCACGAAAGTCAAGGCCTTCAGTGAAGGAATCCTGATCTAGCTTGCCTCAACCCAAGACTGAGACAAAATGATAAAGTATGTGCGGTACTCCGTACCACACAAGGAGCGAGTGTTTGGTTAAAATGGTTATACGTAGCGTGCCCGTAAAAATCTCTGAAGACGACATTAGTTCAGAGCTATAACAGCGACGTATTAATGCCAATTTTGTTTCAAGATAAAACAGCAGGGACGACCGATTCTTCTTGTGCTGGCGCAGCTAGCAGCCGAAGCGGACGCCAAGGAAATCCGGGAGGTTCGGGACCTCGCCCAACTTCGTGTTACCGTCGGGGATTTGGTGCGGAAGAATGAATACTAAGCAGTATTACAGGTCTCAGGTTTCCGTCATGAAGCACAGTGTCAAATGCAGCCAGAGCGGAAACACAGAAAGCGACTCTCATCGGTATCACGCTTGTCCAATCCACATAAGTGTTCGACTCTATATTAGGCTTTTTTGGAAGTCGTAATATGGAAAAGGCCCTATCTGTCACCCGCAGAGAGGGTGGGGCGTTAGCTCAAGCTAGAACTTTGGGAAGTGATCAACAAGTATGGTCAGGAGGAGTTTGCCCTTTTCAGGTAAACGTATAAACGTTCGACGGGAATACTGGTCGCCTCAGGATAAGTACGGTGTTCGCCAAAACAAACAGTACCGAAATAGGAAGGGCCAAGAAATGGCTTGCGCGATGTCTGGTGGTTATGTTTGGCTTGTTTGGCATTAACTGCCATAATATTATGCTCGTGTTGAAATCGTTCTGAACATGGTTGTGACAACTGAAGAAAAGGTATTTATAGTAGAACACAATTTCTGTTCATACGGAACAGACAGGGCAATGAACCAAGCTTGAAACAAGTTTTTGAAAAATATCAGGAGCAATTTAATAAAGCTGTACCCAGTAAAAGCGTAATGTTAGCCATCGTTAGGTCCCACTGGTAGTGTGTTGTGTCAGCGCAAGGGTACTTCAGGTCGTCGAAGAACAGTTTGTACCAACGATAATGAAGAACTGGCTCCTGATTGAGCAGGTTTTGCAGTCTCCACAAAAAAGCTTCGACGAAGTGCGCATGAATTAAACATCATTGAAGTATAAACAAGTAGAATGTTCAAAGGACTAAACGTTCAAGAAAAATCTATTGTGGACGCGTGTTGAGCCTATTATACGAAGATACCGATTTCTTGAAAAATGTATGGTTTTCAGACGAAACACATGTTCTCTTAAACGGCTATATCAATAGACAAACAACTCTTTCTTGGATTTGAACGCCCTGACTTCATTGTAGAAAAACCTCTTCACAGTGCCCCAGTTAGGATTTGGTGCGCTGTATCGAGGCACGGTATAACAGGTCCATATTTTGTTGAGGACGGGAATCAACACACAGTTACTGTTAATCCAGAGCGTTACGGGCAGCACATCATCATACCTTTTGTTATTTGAGTTAATCGGCCAATTTCCACAGTGTTTCCCTTTATATCGCGACGTTTCGGAAGCGGACTCTGCTTCCGCCATCAGGCTTTGTCCTGAGGATTGTTTTCGCACTTGAGCCGAATTCATATCTTATTGACTACTCTCAGATTCAAACTCGGTACCTTTGACCTACAAGTCTGACACCTTTACCGCTGAGCCATTGAGTAATTCAATATATATTCTTTAGAACATATATATATATATATATATATATATATATATATATATATATATATATATATATTAATTTTTTTCGTGGTTGCGCAGTAGTTTATTGTGCATATTGCGCCGTAACCTATTGCGCTAGTATATTGCGGTTAAGCTCTTAGCGTATTCATCCAGACATATTCGGTTATTCTTGATGCGCTTGCGCATGTTTTTCTTGTGCTCCTGAAAAACTTTAAGTGGTCTACTGCTGTCTTCTATGCTCTGCCGCATTTGCAAAGTGAGCACTCAGGAGTATAAGAACAACATCCGCAAGCGCATCAAGAATCACTTAACATGTCTGGAACGAATACGCGAAGAGTTTAAGCACAATACACCGGCGCAATAAGTTATATATATATATATATATATATATATATATATATATATATATATATATATATATATATATATATATACAGTATATAATAATATATAATATATATATTATATATATATATATACACAAGTTCTAAAAATATATATTGGATTAGTCACTGGATTAGGGTTAAAGGTGTCAGACTTGTAGGTCAAAGGTACCAAGTTCGAATCTGATAGTAGTCATGTGCTTGAGAAAAAATCATAACATATGAATTCGACCCAAGTGCGAAAACAGTCCTTCTCAAAACAAAGCCTGATGACGGTAGCACAGTCCGCTTCCGAAACGTCCCGATAAAAAGTGAAAAAAAAAACTGTGGAAATAGGTGGATTAACACAAACAACATTTGAAAGCATAGTTACCAAAATATAAGAAAATTTTGCCGCGCACGAAATTTACAGTTGAACAGGCAATGGGTTCAACAGGATGGCCCACACAGCCAGACGTTCATTAGAACGTCTCCGCGAGCATTTTGGAAACAGAATAATTTCTCGTGGAACGGACTTCGATTACCCTTCACATTCATCTGACCTTACGTCACCTGATGCATACGTTTGGGGTATGATGAAAAAGCCAGTATTCGGTTCTGATTTCGAAACTAATCGATATTGCAGAACCATGGCAAGCAATAATATTTTTTTTCCAATAACTGCGCCCACCACTATTTATGAATATGTGTAAATGATCTGCAAAATCGCTATGAAGCTTGTTTACGCCGCAATGGTGCTAATTTTGAACATGTAAATTACAAAAAATCAAAAAATTAATAAAGTTGTTTTCGGTACTGTTTATTTTGGCGAATACTGTATATAGTATCGATTTAATTTAAATTTAATTCTGGTTAACACTACCGTTTCTCCTACAGCGCGCACGATACAACTATAGTCATTTTCGCATTACTGTTCAGCATCATCTATCTAACCAAATATTTAACAATTTTCTTGTGTTTGCTTCAAATTTAGTTACTTTTCTTAAACAATCCTTCACGTTCTTATTTTACTGCTTTATCTATTTGTATATATGTTAATATTAGATTAGGTATTTTTTATTTTAAACCTTTCATGTTCTTTATTCATTCATTTTATTAAGTACGGTCATTGCGCTGTTAAATTGTGATTTAATTTAAAATTGAATTACTCAATGTATATGAATAAATAATTTATCACTGCTTTATTTTTATGATTAGGGACATGTAGCATAACACTATCCTAGTTCTTTTGTCAGTGAAAGAAAACTTCCACAAATGTCAAATTATGTAATAGCCATCTTTTTTGGTTTAACCATGTATTATATAAATGTATAAACTTAAACATTTTAATACCAATTATAGCTGTTTCCTCGGTAAATCATTATATTAAAAAATGTTAATTTATATAATATTGACGTAGACATTACGAATTTTTCCTCTTTTTGTAATCTGTTGAATTTTTTTACAAGATTGAATACCCAAAAAGTATATTACGACAATAGTTACACAACAAGATGCGTTTTTATCGCACAAGTCCAAGTTTAGAAAACGAGCAGCCAACAGCGAGTTTTCTAATAGACAAGTGACAAGTAAAATAAAAGTTTCATATATTATTTTTTTTATTTGGTGTATTTGTTAAAAATTAAAAAAAAAACATTTATCGTCTTCTATGTCAATGTTCATAGTTTTGAATATGGTATTTGCCAGTTTGAGTTAGATTCAAATGTTTATTAAAACTCTCATTTCCTTATAAAATGACCATAAATATATTAAATGAAAAAAATAAAAAATTAAGTAAGCTTTAGTCTGTTATAGTTAGAGTAAAATAACACTATATAACTTCAATTATTTACACTCAGGTTAAGTCAACAAACATAAAATACTTATAATACTAATTACTAAGTACATAATAACAAATAGAATGGCTAAGCTTTTCTTTTCGGAAAATTTGTGTACTTCAAAGTTATTTTTAAATTAATAGGAGTTGACAGTATTCATAAGTAAACGATTTAGATTGTTTCATGCACACGGGTCTATTTTTATTGAATGGTTTTAATCAAAGTATAGTTGAGGTTATTGGTCACGCTTTAGTAATCTTAACAGGGCATTCCTAAACTAGTGTGAAGCTTTTTGAAGGGAGGTTCGTGATTCCATGGGTCGCTTCTGACAAACCATAGTTACACCATTATTTTTGGGGCACAAGAATCCTCAAAATCCTCAGTATTTACAACTATCCTTTACAATGATGAAAGTAATTGCTGCAGGTGATCCATTATTGATTTTGGGGCAAGCGATATTTTGATATATTAAAATATCAAAATGAAAAAATATAAAGTTATTTAATAGTACACTTCTTTCTCAATTCTCATAAGTCGGAATGGAACATCATTTCATTCGTCACTTGCTCAAATGTACATACACATACGAATTAATACCTTTAATTTAAATTAGTACGTGCATGTACATTTGAGCAAGTGAGGAATGAAATGATGTTCAGTTCCGACTTCCAAGAACTGAGAAAGATTTTTTACAGTGTAATATTAAATAATTTGATATTTTTTTATTTTGATACTTTAATATCTTGATATTTTAATATTTTGATGTTTTGATATTTTGATATTTGATAATAGATATCTGATATATCATAATAATATATTTTTTTATATCAATTTTGTGATATCGCCCACCCCTAGATGGAATTATCGCTAACTTCTTAATTAGCCTGTACTTTTTATCCATAATTTCAACATGCAACATAATACAAGATACTTACATCCGGAATGTTTCATTTTGCGTCATAGTCAATAAAAAAATTATTGGTTTCGAACACTATGACTGACATAGTCAATTCTAACATTTAATTTGTTCTTACAGAAATAAGTTTTTGTAATTTGAATTTACTTTTTCTTGAATCGAGTGCACCTTGGAAACAAAGGCATCATTGGGTAATTTGTGTATAAAAACTTTTTTCTACAATCACTATCCAAAGTAGGCTTTTGCACATTCAAATCTAACTAGAAAGATGACGTTTCCCGCGATCTGTCATAATTTGACACTATTGGCGCTCTAAAGCGGAAAAGTTACTTTGATGCTCGCCTGTTTTACTTCAAAATAAACAAAAATATCAGTCATTAATAAAGCTAATTAGTATTTAATAACGAAATGTAGACTAATCTGAATATCATTGAAAAATTGGCCCTTAAATAAACCTACTTACTGAGGTTTCAAACCATCATAATAATATCTCGATAAGAAACAACAACATACACATTGTCATGTTTCTATTTAATCAGGTTAGCCACCCCTGTATTTCTCATAACTGTAAAATAATGCAACTAAGTGAGAGTGAATATTCTAATACACCTCCAGAAGTTGCAAAAGCTTCAAGAAATGTTACGTTAAATCTACTTCCAGAAAAATCCAAACACAAATATGAAAATGAATACAGTTCTTTTATATCGTGTGTGTCAGTCAAGAACAGTTAAAAAAAAATTCAGAAAACGCACTTTTGACTTATTTTGTAGACGGATCAAAAGATCTAAAATCAACTCTTTGGTCAAAATATTCATTGTTAAGACAAACTTTAAAAATAAAAGATAATATTGATGTTAGTCAATATGCAAAATTGATTGCATTTTTAAAAAAACAATAAGTGGGATACAAACGAAAAAATCTTTAACATTATTCAGAGATAACATTGAGGAATTTATTCGCAGTGTGCCTGATGAAGAATATTTATTTAGTAAGGTGAGATTTAATGCTATTTAAAATGTAGGTACATATTTAATATTTAAATTGGTTTGTAGGTTGTCTTGATTATGGGTCTTGATGGAGCATGCAGGTGAGTTAGTAAAACTAACAATTGATGATATTCAATTTTTAAATTCCAACCACTTTCTAGTGTTTAAAATTTAATATCTGTATTGTGTTCTAATAAAATGCAAAAAAAGGCCTATACAGAAAACTTTAACATTGTATGATTGTAGATAAAATCTAGTATGAGAAAAACCCAAAAAACAGTATGAAAATGAGTAAGTACAGTCCTTTTATAACTTGATGTCAGTCAAGAAAAGTTACAAAACATTCAGAAAATTTTAATATCGTGATTGTAGAAAAAATCTTGTGTGTAATTCAAGCGGAGAGCTCTTTGCCGCTTTCGATTAAACTTTTTATTTCAAACGGCAAAGTAGCACTTTCCGCTTTTAATACACAAATAGCTATTTTGTCAGATATGACCTCACCAATCACCGTCACTAATTTTTACCACAAATTTAAGCGTACGTAACAAGCTACTTAAAAAGTCTCCATTAATATTTTACTAACTGTATAAATTAGCACTATGTTAGTTCCTTTTGAAAATGGACAAATTATATGATTGAACAAATGCACAACATCAAATGCAATAAAGAATCTGAATCCACAAATCCAAAAGTATTTATAAACTTAAAATTTCTCATACAGAGATGAGTTGCAAATTTGATAAACCTATTAACGTTGAATTGAAATCAATACTTACAGGTCCAAGTTTACGTGTTCCCATAACGGTAAAGTCCGGACAAAATAAAAGATCCTGAAACAAATTTTGACAATTAAAAATTTACTATTCAATCAATTTTTATTAAACATAGATTTAATAGTTATATCCAGATGTATGTAAAAAATTTATCCTTGAAAGATAATTAAATCCATTTAAATTAATGTAAATAAAAATTAATTTTACATCTAAAGGAAAGGAAACAATATAGCCCAACATGAAGATAAAACTTTTATACCCCATTGTTACAAAGTGTTTTGATTTCTCTTTTAATAATTTAGACAATTTATCTAACCAATAAAAACATAGTTTAAGATAATGGCAGTGTGGTTTTATTTCCTCACCGAAACTTCATTGATATTTTAACGTGATAAATTTAATGCTCTCCTTATATAAAAGTTTAAAGAAGTGACTATGTTTTGTACTTACACACACTGCATTTTGGAGGGATTGTGCCAATGGCAATGAATCCTCTTCCTCATCAGATTGATTAGGTAATGATGACCAGAAAAATCCTCTCCATTCTGGATCTTCAAAAATGTATGGCAATATTCTTGTCAGTAATCGCACACAGTTTAAAGCTAGCATACAATAAGAATATTTTAATAATTTAAGAATTGTCAATTAAATATCTACCTGTTTGTTGTTCATGTTGTGTTCGGCAACTACTATCTACTACTTTAACAATTTTTTCAACTGCTTTATAACATAATGTTGCTAAATTCGTAGGAGCCTCTTCTCGTAATGAACGAATTTCAGCTGCCGGAACTAATGTAAAAATATCTTGTATATTAGTTACATTTTCAGACCAAAATTGTTCCCAAAAGGTATCATCTGATACGTCAATGGGCTAAAAAATGATTAAAAAAGTACGTAAGTAACATATTTTATAGGTTTTTGATACTTACCTCTGTTTTTGAAGTTAATTGTACAACGGCTTTTCGAAAGTTTAACTTCGTGTCAACGTTACCCATTACGTGTAATGTTTTTTGCTTATCAAATTAAAAATATGAGTAACGTAAGTTAAATCCTAATTCTAACATCGAAGGGTCGATTATTATAGGTTAAATAATCATTAAGTAAACATGTTGTGTAATTCACATAAAAAACCATAGATGGCAATATGAAAATAAAACTATTCGTGTTCATTATAGATGGTAGCAGTAGTAATTTAAGTTTAGAGATTACTTGAGGGTCTCTGTTTCAGTTTGCGCCGTGGCTGTGCTACACGAAAGTTGATATCATTTCAGGAAAGGAAAAAAGGAAAGGTCGCGTATTTCATTCCCTCCCTAAGGGGGAGGGCGAGCTGTTTGAGCTTCCAAGCTCCTTCAGCTACAATCATGGATTCCCAGCAGGCCCCCGTCGTGGATGCACAATACAAAAAAATAAAATAGTGTTCCCGTCATTTGAAAATGAAAATATTACTAATTATTTTACAATAATTATAGTTTTCTGCGTGCAATTTCAGCGAGTTTTAATTTTTAACTTTAAAGTTTTGCCGCAACCTCAGGAATATTTAAAAATTTGAAAAATTAAAAATTGAATTATTTTTGCAATTAATAAAATATGAAGCGAATTAATTTGGATTTATATTAGGCTGATGCATAAGTAATGGAGTTTTTTTTTTATTTAAAAGTGAAATAACAAAATATTGATTACTCAATATTCAGCTTGTCAGATAATTAGTAGTTCTGTCATATAGTGTGTTTGCTTTTGTATTTTGTTCTTAATTGTTAAAGTATTACCGACATTATCTTCTTTTTGCGTTTAATCCAGGTGCCAAAGCCAGTGAAGCTGCTCGTGAGATTTGCGATGTTTGCGGTGAAGATACAATGCCTGTTAGGACAGCGCAAAACTGGTTTAAACGTTTCAAAAGTGGAATTTTCGACCTTAATGATATGGATCGTTCAGGACGTCCTGTTAGTTTCGATGAAGAGCGATTGAATCAACTTCTTCATGATAATTCACGCCAATCAACTAGGGAGTTGGCCCAGGAAATGGAATGTACCAATCAACGATATGGCGACATCTGAAATCCTTAGGAAAAGTTCAGAAACTTGGCGTTTGGGTTGCTCATGTTTTGAGCGAGAACAATAATAATCAACGTTCTACAATTTCCGCTGGATTGCTCGCTCGGAATCATGCTACTCATGGACACAATCAGAGGTTCCTCTACCGAATCGCTACCAGCGACGAGAAATGATGTTTGTATGTGAATATGAAGCAGAAAAAGCAGTGGCTAAGTCCCAATGAACAAGCGACGCCTAGAGCGAAACAAGATCTTCACCCTCGAAAGACGATGTTATGCGTTTGATGGGAGTGGGAAGGTATCATTCACTATGAATTGCTCAGTCAATGCAGAGCTATATGTTGAACAAATGCATCGCCTCTACGAAGCTATTCGGCAGCATGACCTTCTTCTTCATCACGACAACGCTCGTCCTCACATTGCTAATATGACAAAGAGAGCAATTCAAACGCTTGGTTGGGAAGTATTGCCGCGCCCTCCATATTCTCCTGATTTAGCTCCGTCAGATTTTCACCTATTTCGATCACTCGGGATATTTCGTTCAATAATGATGTGGAATTACGGACTTGGTTGGATCATTTTTTTGAGTCAAGTCCGAACGATTTTTACCGTAGAGGTATCGAGAAACTTATTGAACTCTAGGAGGAAGTCGTTAATAATAACGGAGAACATATAATTGATTAATATGTTGTAAATTTTTGTAGTAAAATATATATTTTTTAAAAATAAAAAACGCCATTACTTATGCATCAACTTGATATATAGATGTCTAAAGAGGAATAAAGAAAAAAGAAACTTTCCGGATATGAAAACTTATTAAACAAACGAAAACGAGAGGGAAACTTAAAAACAACAACGTTTTTTCAAAAACCAACCATTTCTCAAGAAAACAAAGACCTTCAGTCTACATCAACGGCGGAATTAGAAACTGAACCAATCAGCAGCCAAATCGTACTAGCAAAGATTGTAAACTTGATGAAGTTAAAAAAAATTGAATTTGTATGCATGATGGTTTTAGGTTTAACATATTAAGCAAAGTTAATACAGTGTCCAAAATTTTACAAACTCAACATTTTAACATTGTGCAAGTGTGTGCTGGTTTAAGTAGTTTAATTGATTTTTTTAAAAAACTGTCTTTCACTAACAGTTTTAATGATTTATTAGGAGAAGCTAGGAAAGTCGCGATTTTATTAGATATCGATCCAAAATTTAAACACGAAGACGTGTTAAGACCTCGAAACGTTACAAAACAATTTAGTTACCTAGGTGACTATGAACCAATACAAAATGAAGAATTAAAATTTAAAGGTACCTACATTGTTTTTTTAATTTCATAGATATTACTACATCTTATAACGATAGATTCGAACTGTTATCTGCCCATGTGGCAATTTTCAAATTTTTATGGAATATTTCGGAATTTAACAGTCACTCTGAATCGGAGTTTTGTACAAAACTTGAGGGTATATTAGTGATAAAAATCTAAATGAATTTGATATAAATGGGATAGAACTTATGTAAGAATTTCAGTTTTTTCAGAACTTTGAGAAAAGTCTCACTTATTCGCCTATTACTACCCTAAATTACATTGCAACCAATAATTTACATTATTCTTACCCAAACATTTTTGTGGCATTACGAATTGTATTGACAATGCCAGTTTCCATAGCCACAGCGGAAAGATCGTTTTCCAAATTAAAAGTCATTAAAAACTGTTTACGTTCTACTATGTTACAAGAACGATTGGAAAATCTTGCCATCATTTCAATCGACTCTATTTGAATTCAAGAGAGAGACATTGAAACGTTAACAACAACAATTTTCAACAAATAAAGAGCGTAAAGTCCAATTCTTGTTAAAATATGTTTAATGTTCCAATAATTTTGTTCAAAATTTTTGTATTTATGAATAACATTTTTAAAATTTAAAATAACTGTATAATATTTAAAAATAATTTTATTCATTATCTAACATCCCCTGTTAATTCATTTCTATGAACAGTTTTGATCATTTCTGTAAGTATTCGTATGATTTTAACTTCTAAGGTGAATGTGTGCAAGATAGAAGTTAAAAAAAAAAATTCTACTATTTTATAACAAGAGTAGTACATGGGCACGTTACCTTTCACTTTTGTGACGTCATTTGATCGTGGGAATTTCCCAGGGCCTGCCACGTGATTGACCACTGTATGACCTTGAGGGAGTTGTTTACCTTGAGAAAGTTGTTTACCTTAAGAAACAGACTTACCTTGAGAAACAGGCTTACCTTGAGAAGGAGGACTAGAATTAGCATGGGTAAAATTGGAATTATTTTAATGGAGGTTCTTGTAAAACAAGAGTTATCTCTAGGACATGGTCTAGCGCTGGAAATGTTTCCTAGTAATAAACAGTTTCTTGTAAGACGAGAGCTATTACTTGGACCTGGCCTTGCGCTGGGAGTTGTTTTAATAATAAAGAGATTGTTGTAAGACATGTGTAGAAACTACCATATAGGCCTTTGACCCTATCGTGATCCCTGATGCAATTGTCGTAACTTGATCTTATAAGACAAATGTAGATTCCTGCCATAAACATTTGTATTCTAGTAAGGGAGCCCTAATGCTAACCTGTAAGATAGCTATATAAGAACTTGTTTGTGACATCATCTAGTGATGTATGTAGACTAATAAACTTAGGGGGGGGTAGGGTGACAGCTATCTTTGGTAATTATAGGCCATTCTTGACCCTTGCTCTGATTTGGTTTTTAGGTTTTAATATTTTATGAGGGACTGTTTTGAAAAGACATCTAGAATATACTACTGTATTTTTTTCAATTTTAGTAAAAGTTGCATAACCAATATAAATTTGAGTTATTACATTTTCTTTCATTTCCATCGTGCTGATTCCTTTTAAGGGATAACTAAATACCTTATTTACAAAAAATAAAATGTACGATTTTGTAAAACAAAAAATTCCGTATACGATTCGTGTACAAGTGGTATTTTGAAAAATATTTAAAATATATTTTGTTTTAATGATCACTCATGCTATTTATTTCAGATTTAAGCTAGATTTTACATCTACATTACACACAACGTCTATCTGTCTTATCGGAAATACCTCCATCAAAAGGGTCTTTTATCAGGGAGGGCTGTTTTGGGTTGATAGACAAATACCTTGCGGCCGAATAGATAAATATCTAGAAGAAATAAAACAAGCCGAGGTTGACTTCCCAATGGCTTTTGTTCTGTATTAAAGCTAATAAGATACCCCCAAGTGATGACATAATGGTGCTGCTAATAAAATCCTTATTTGCAAGATGCTGTAAAGAAATTGCCTTGTTTGATATTTTAAGCTACCCTAAGGCAAATATTAGAGTTTGCTACAGAAACCATGCGTAAATCTACAGTGAGAAATTTACTCAAGACTGGTACATTGTGAGTAACCTATAGGTATTGTGCGGTTCTTTTGTGATATGCGCGAATTTAAGTAAACACAATAGTGGATGCAGTTAGATGCTATACCGGCATGTTTTTTTAGCGCGAGGGTTTGGGTGTGAGTTTCTTAAAACGAAGATAGGTGCATCTGGAAGCGTTCATGAATATTTTTTAAGAGGAAACGATAAGCCTCTTTCTTCAAGAAGCAAGACAAATATGACAGATAATCCGTTGTAAAAAATATCTATAGCTGAAAGATTTAATAAAACATTGGAGACAAGAATGTAACGCTACATTGCAATGATAAGGCAACCCTCATGAGCGGATTGCATTTTTCCGTTATTATTTTCAGATTGATCAAATTCAAAACAAGCAGCCTTATACTAATTGATAGCGTTAGAATGATTCTTGACGCCAGGAATGCAATTTCTAGCTATTATTTACAGATTGGAGAATTTCTAAATTGCAGCTGATTACGTTAAAGGATATTTGATTAGCTGTAGAGTGATTTTCGGGAGATAGTATACGCTTCTAATAGTTATCTAAGTATGAGGAATTTCAATCAAAAGACGTTTTTACTAATTGATTGCGTTATAATGATTCTCGATGCCTGGAATGCAATTTATAGTTATTATTTACAGCTTGAAAATTTCTAAAACTGCAGACCATGACGTTAAGCTCTAATTGTAGAGCAATTTCCGATTCAATTTCTAGTCGTTATCAAGCTTTCTTTCTATGACGCCGATAATGATAATGGCGTTTTGTGTAAATATATACACCTCCCTCTCCCTCTCCCTCTTCCTCTACTCCTTTTTATCACATTTCTCTTCATTTTCACACCACTTTACTGCGCTCCCCCACAATCTTCCGTCCTCCATTCTCCCGACCTCCGCCCCCTTCACCCCTCTAAATTATTATGTAGAATATGTTAAATTAAAAGTATTCTCACCTATTTACCTCTTTGCTAACGTAACATGAACACAATCATAAGAAATTCATTTGCTGTACACATAAGATTTTAATAGTAACAATAATCGAGAAAGTCTTCATTTTCAAATCTGTTAACATAGTTTTTATAAGTTACCAAAGTGATCAGACGCAGCAACATCTTTTAATTTTTTTAAGGGTAATTACCAGTTTGATTTAATCAAAATCATTGTATTCCTAACATTTAAGGGTAAAAATTGTGTAACTACACTTATGAATTTAACGCTACAAGATAATCAATAAGTATGTCAAGCTGTTACATAAGTAACAATGGCAAACAATAAGGCAAATTGTTTATGCATATATAACTGGGACTACCAGCTAAAATTGTGTGAATGTTTTCTCATATATAGATGCATTTAAGAGAAAATAAGTAAATAAACCCCTGACCAACGTATCTTTTATGGCCGTATTTTTTATGGAATATCAGTCCCACTTCTAGTGACAATGGACGTTAATCAGTTAAAGCAGTATTGTTTTTAGAACTTACTATGCAATTAAATTACAATTACTATAATATTGCAAATTGATACTATTGGAATGTAAAACTTTCTTTTAACAATGGCTAATTTAGAATCAGAGACTTGCAACTAATAGACTGCGCTTACGTATCTAAGGTGTTGTGGTAAAATATGCAACCCGCAAAACACTGCGGGGCAAAATAAATCGTGTGTTCGATTTTTAATTCAGAAATGGGAGCATGTTTTATTTTCTGCTGCTTCTTAATTAAACTCGAACACGATAGAAAATATGCACCTGAGATTCACAGCTTTGCTGTGACGTTGCATTTGTATTCCGGCAGTGCATATAATTATGTGCGCAAAACATTCAATAATTGTTTACCACACACCTCCACTTTACGAAAATGGGTTTCTACTGTTGATGGTCTGCCGGATTTACTAAAGAAGCCTTTCATATTTTAAATGGAATGGGTGGTGAATTTAAGGCCCAAAACCAGGTTCTAGTGGGCGGATTAATATATGACGAAATGTCAATTGGCAAATATGTTGAATGGACGCCGATATTTCGGTTACATAGATTTTGGCGTTGATATAGAAAGTGATTCTCTACCTGAGGCGAAAGAAGCGCTAGTGTTCCTATTAGTAGCTTTAAATTACCGATGGAAACTCCCTATTGGATATTTTTTATTAAATACCCTCAAAGCATCCGAGAAGGCTAATCTGGTATTAGAATGTCTTCAACGGGTTGGCCAACGGGACAGTATTAAAGTATCGTCTCTCACGTTTGATGGCACAGCAACAAATTTTTCCGTAGCATCAGAATTAGGAGCAAAATTATCTCATCCAGTATCGCAGCCTTGGTTTTCACATCCAGTCACTAATGAAAGGGTACATATCATACTTAATCTGTATAATATGGTGAAGCTGGTCAGAAACACTCTTGCGGATTGACATCTTCTTGCAGATAAAGACGAACGACAAATTAAATGGGAATTTTTTAAAACGAGAAACAAGAACTGAAGGTCTTCACGCCGCGAACAAATTGACCCAACAACATAATTTCAGACGAGAAATTATGAAAGTGAGATTAGCAACGCAGGTTTTTAGCATAAGTGCAGTAGATGCTCTGGATTTCTGCAACAAAGACCTTAACTTAAAATCATTCGCAGATTTTGAGGGCACTTCAAATTTTTCCGGAAAATTAATGATATATTTGACGCTTTAAGTTCCCGAAATTCGCTGTCAAAGAGTAGTTTCGGAAAGCCGTTAACTTTAAAAAATATTACTTGCTTTACAACATTTTTTGAAAGTTCTATATATTTCAACGACACGTAGAGATACGGGTTTCCTCATTAATTCCATGATAAGTGCTAAGAATATGATGGGCGATTTGATAACCATAAAACTTACGGATTATATCTTGACATACAAAGTTAGCCAAGATCATATAGAGATGGTTTTCTCAGCTATTAGAAATGTCATCTTCTGCTTCTGCTAATTGTGTACAAATAGATAATAGATAATAGCAAACCGCTCAGAATTTGAAAAAAGATAAATTTTTTTGATTTAAAGGAGTTTGAAAGTTGACGCCAATAGACGTCTTCTTAAAAATATTATATAAATCAGAGGCGTAGCCCCTCCGAATCCCTAAAATGTTGAGGTAAATATCTTTATGACGCTCTAAAATACTTTTTTATTCAATTTATTGGCAAGTATAATGCAATATGTCGAAATATAGGACTCCCTCTCCGTTTCGGGCTACACTACTGAATAAAGCAACAAAGATCTAACTAGTTTTATTCTCAACTAAGAGCTTAAACAAAGGGTAAAAACCCATAAATAAAAAACACGAATATAACTAACTAATAAAAACATTTGTCCTAGGTTACGCCTTTTTTCTGAACAATTTGGACAATGTTTTTCGATACAACTTTTCTAACTTTATTTCAAAACTTTTTCACGACAGGAAAACTAATTTTAAGCAAAACCCGAAAAACAGAAAAAAATCTAAAATAAGAACTAATAAAACTTTTATTGTCTTTGGGCATGCCATCCGTCAAAGCATATTGCGCATAGAGGAGGTTTTCCAGGACAACCTTTACACCTTAAGCTTGTTTCTCGCCTGATTTCCTTTTTGAACACATCCTGCATTTTAGAAAAACATATTTTTTGTTGATTTTTGTCCAGGAGGCCCTGGATTTTTTACAGGCCAGTGTCCCTCTTGGGCCTGGCCAACATTTTGATTTTTATTTTGTTCAGGATGGCGTTGGCGGACATGATGCACCTTTTTGTCAAACATCATCTTGAGGCAACATAGTTAAAGATTTAATGAGGTCGTCTCTAAATTCCAAAAATCGGCATTTTCGTGAGCCTCCCTTGCAATATTTTCTATATAAGTAAAAAGAGTTCCACGTAGTCAAATCCAGAAGGTATAAGATAATTTTTTATACCACCTAATGGTTTTCCTGGTAGTGTTATAAGTTGCAGTTATCTGATCTCCCCGATCAACACCCGATATATGATCGTTGTAAGAAGTTACTTCTCTGGGTTTAAGCTTTTCTTGACCATATTTGCTTCTTACTGTAATAGTACCAGGATCAGTTTTCGTTGAAAGCATCAAAACTTCGCGTTTGTCTTTCCATTTACACAAATAACCGGTCTTCTTACGCACCCAAAAATGTTCACCGCGCTTTAATTTTCTTTTCACTAGGCCTCTGGGATTACTCCAGAGGTTAAACCTAAGGGTACCATTAGTATGCGTCTTTAGTTCTAATAATTTTCAGACAATGCAACACTATTGTAATAATTATCTATAAACAACTTGTAGCCTTTTTGTAGGTAAGGTTCCATTAGACCAAGAACTAAGTTTTCTGTTGTAGAATTACCACCTCTACCATTATTTTTAGTATCCTGTCCACTGTACATTTCTAAATTTAACACATACCCATCAGATGTTGCTAACTGATAAAACTTTATTCCGTATCTGTCTTTTTTGTTCTTGATATAAACTCTAAATCCAAGTCTGCCTCGAAAATGTAGTAATCTAAAGATAATTTTTTAGTAGGTACGTAAGCAGCTTGGAATTGAGATCTAAACATATCAATGAGTGTCTGGACTTTTTTCTTTCCTTTTAAATTTTACGCTGAACCACACAAAATCCAAAATATTTGCTCCCATCTCCTTGCTGACATCGCAAAAGGAAATACAGGATGATAATAAAGAGCGTCTTTGGAAGAAAAAATCAACGAACGTAGCAAGTTGACACTTGCAGACTGTAATGATCCTAAAATTCATCACATATTAATTATCCAATCCTAGTACAGAAATTCCTATCAAAACTTCTTTCCTATTTGTTTCCTCAAACTGAATGTAGTATTGTTTATAAATCCTATCAGTTTCCCACTCCTTTTCCCTCTCCTAGTAAATCCCCTATAAATATCCGCACTCACCTTCACTTATCCTATTCTATTTCATTCGAATTTAATTCCACTTGATCTAGAAATCCGTAACAGTGAATATCAAATTACCTTCCTGCTTATTATAATCTGCCTGTTATTAATTCCGTCCTAACCTGCCTGACGTATTTCCTGATCTCTCGATATCCTAGTTCCAGTTATCAAAATAATTATCCGAAACGTAAGTACCTATTTACACTTTTCGGTGTTTGTACCACGAGGAGTAGTAAGTAGTTACCCAGTAACGTGGTTTTACTACTGGTGGCTTCGGTCCCAAGAAGTAAGACTACTTTACGAAGCCCCTTTTCTCTCTAACCCTAGTATCTGAGAAATAATCTCAAATCTGTCCTATCGGTGTATGTACCTCGAAGGATAGCTAAAGCTTGTTAATAGTATTGCTTTATTAATGGTGGTTTCTAACCCAATTATAAGGTAATCCTGTACTGTGCCATCCCTATAATTTTCCCCATTACCCTTGTATAAACCTGATCCTTATCTAACATCTGTTCGGTGTTACTACCACGAAGGGTGTATAGAAATCATTAGTTATCCATCTAATCCAGATTCACAATATAATACTCATACCGTTACCAACTTAGTGTAAATCGCATCCCTTTAATTTTCCCTATTACCCTGGTGTAAGTCTTAAGTCCTATCTACCATTCATTCGGAGGTAACACCCCGAAGACTGCATAGAAATCACTAATTCGGTAACCGATCCTGATTCACCAATATCAAACTTATACCGTCACCAGCCACTTATAAGAATACCACTTACCCCTATATCCTCCCTCTGTTACACACCCTCTTGAACTCCTGTTCGAACTCCTACCACCTGGTATCGAAACCAAATTATCCTATCACATAGTCCTGTAATTTCAATATAACACCACCAGGATAAAATTCACAAAAATTTTATTTCATCTAACCCCAGTACTAATTATTAAACATAATTTAGTGCCCCATAATTCCATTTCACATGGCTTAAATTTTATATTAAAATTTCTCCATTTAATTACCCGAGTAATCATTTTACACCAGAAAAGTTAAATAAATCACATTGTATTACACATGCTTCATCTAGTAGAATTGCGTTCAATCTATTTTAATAATATACATTAAAAATTAATTCACATTCACAAACGTCCACATTTTACAATACAACACTAACAAACAGCTGATTATAACAATTGCAAACGTTGGTGTAGGTCAAGGGCAATCCTAACCTGTTTAAGTACCTCAACTTTCCAGTCAATTTCAAACAATTATATATCAAAGAAACATAACATAATCACTGTCTTACCTGATTGAAGTTGTTGCTCCAAAAACGATAATAAGAAAACCACTCGGTCCATTTATCTTCACCCCCACCATTAACTCGAGCGAAATTCACTATTATTAATTATTATTATACTTACAAAGGAAAAAAACCCGCGGGAAATAACAGACACATGCTTAATGAAATTTGTTACAGCTTGCGACCAGGTGCGATCTAACCCGAAGCCAGATTTTTAATTTTTTTTAAGCCAGAATAAAACTGTTTTTATTTTTATATTATTTAAAAGTATTATATTTTAAGTTCAGTTCGCAAATTATATTCTTAATATACTTCTTATAGATTGTGTTACTTTATTCTAACTCCAGGCAACCCAACATACATTGGAGTGTTGAAAATTGCCAACTGAACCTCCCCTGGGTTACTGAGCTAGCAAACCAGGGCAATTAATAAAACAATTATTTTACACTCGTTTAGGGTGTTACACGACAAAGACCTAAAAAGGACTTTAGCTCGTCGACTGTTATTGGTCGAATAGTAGCAGTTCTGCAGTTCCTTGTTTTTGGGCGATTTGTGTTAATTAGGAAGACGACATGATCGTTTGAGCATTGCACTAAATACTCCCATATTTGTGATGTAAACAATGACTCGGAATCATCAAGGGGTGAGGAATTTTCGTCAATATTTATCTTGACCCCAAAAATGAATTTATGGAAATCGAAAGTGGGAATTGGATCTGTCGTGTCTTCTCATAAATCAGGTTTTTCTGGTATAGTGCGGTCCCCATCACTATTACGTTCTGGATCAAGGTCATGTGGTTCAGCGTCAGATAACTGGGGAATTTGATCATCATTTTCAAGATCTGTAGATGTAAGATTGATCAGGAAGTCTTCACTTGGGAATCTCCTTAGACCCACCACCGGTTCATCGGTATCCGCTGGGAACAAAATCTGGATCTGATCCACCATCGCTGTCGTGATAAGGATCTTCTTCCTCTTCATCATTAGACAAACTAGGCAATACGTCATATAGTCTCTTCAACCCTCTTTGTTCCTTTTGGTAAGGATCAATAGTGCCACTCATCTGTAATAAACAGCTTCCCTAAGTATGCAAAATACATAATTCCAATTAATTTAACACCGAGAAGCTAGTCAAATTTAGCTTATATTATTTGTAAAATTATATCTAAAATTTGAGGCCCCATCTCCCTAAATACGACCCTGAGCAGCTCAATAACGCTATAGAATTGCGATGCTATCAAATTTACGCAAGTATACAAAGTTTTAGTTGAATTGAGAACCGGAATGTGAGTCATGTAATTTCTGAGATTGCCCCCCCCTCCCCCCCATTAAATACGCCAGTGAGCAACTCAATGATTTCATCATACTGCAATGTCATCTGCTTTACACAAGTATGCAAAGCAACAGTTCAATTGAATTCTAACAAGAAACTAAAATTTAACACGTTACATTTTTTTACAACGGAATTTGTCAGGTTTTTTAGAGTGGGGGAGGATGTCATGTGTAACAAAATTATGATCCTATGAAAACTGCGGTATTATAATGTAGGTCTCAAATATGGCAGAAACCATACGCCCTTAGCATTTTATACTGGAATTGAGAGGCCGATAGACGTTCCTCCGTTTATCAGCGAAATTAGTTTAAACGCCGGACGGCGTCCTGCCACATTTAGCACGCAAGCGAAGACGTCGTTCGGCGTCCCTATCCATCAACGTGTTAATTTACAAAAATTTTGCAAAGTGCTTGCGTTTAACTATTTACATTTGCCTTCTCGATTTACACTCTTTACAGTCTCTCCTTTCTTTACTTCACTTACACTAACTTCTCTCTTTTCTCTTCTCCTATTGGTTTAATAGATAATGAAGAAAATTATGCACAAAATGAAGACATACCTACTAGATTTTCCAAATTGGTCTGCATATATAATATTCATAACTAAGTACATTACAGGTTTTTTTGTTGCAAGAAAAACAGCTCAGTCTGTTAAACGTTCCATGTGTGCAAATGCTTTATTCGCATCAGAGAGCCATTCAATGCTATTAACTAGAAAAAATCGTGGAGGATTGTTGCATGCCTCAAGCGATGTCATAAAAATTAGCCATATTGTTGAAAATGTTTCTAGGTTTTTCATCCAATCCTCACCACATCCCGTTATAAACAAAACGGTTATCAGCAGTTACAACTCATATGCCTCTTTGAATAGCCTGAATTAACATCCGTTAAATAATCATATCTTACAACTTACATCTTTAGTTTTTAGAGTTTATTTTACCATACGTGTTCACCATCAAAATACACATATAAATCAGATTAAGACTAGAGTAAGACAGTTATATACCAATTTAGTTCAGTTCAATCACCAATAAATTTCGTTAAAATAGTTTTACGTTGCTTTTTTGTCGTTAAAATTTATTGAATGGATGCGCTAAGTAAGCAGCGACAGCGTACTTCTGCTCCGCAATGAACAGTTGGTTGCCTATCCTGCCTTGACAACAGGGGCCTATAGCTAAACATACAATACCCACACGGCTGCTCCATTGTAAAACACAGTAACTGAAAAATAGTAAATTGTTCAGGAAAGCCAAATTAGTACACAAGGCTGCCTGTTTGTTGTCTTTTGAGGTATGAAGGTGGTACAGTTATTATAAGTACTGTTATAGAACATGTTTTTAGGCATATATAAATAGTTTAGTATTTTTGGGTAATTACAGAAATTTAGCACATACTGTGTTTAGAAATAGTTTTTGTGCACAAAAGAAGTGACCAACACTAAACGTAACATGTTAAACTCATGTGAAATAAACATAATATTATCATTAGATAGCTATACAGAAAAAGTTCATAAAACATCTTCGGTCTCCACATTGCTAACCAAATCTTTAGCACTTTCACTTTCTGGAAGGTTTTTCCAAAATGAGTGCCTATTAACAGGCATTAAAGACACTAAAACTTCTACAATCTTGTTCCTTTTTTGCTTTAGCGGACCTCGTTTATGGGGTATTAACGCCGGTCGATTCGCAACGTTAAACTTTTTTTGTAAAAAGTTAAGTTCAATATAGTCTTCATCAAAATTTCTTTTATATTTCAAAGTGTTGCATCCTTTAGTAAATTTAACTTCTACTATGGAATTAAGTGTAAAATCTTTTAATGGATCTTCTACTTTTTTCCGCGCTTGTCTTTTTTTCTTTTCCCACTGATGAAATTGAGTCACATCTAAAATATGAATGTTTTTTCTAGAGCTGCAAATCGCAGATTTTAAATCTTCGTAATCGTACACTGTGCCTAGTTTAGATATACGTTTTTCAATATTACCATGAACCGAGTCAGCACTCATATGCGTGTGACCTTTGGTTAGGTAACGGATTATTATATTCTCAGGCCCACCATTATTTTCATTCACAAGTATAACAAACGCAGTAAATAAAATCCAATTTTTATTTTGTGCCGTACAGTTGTCGGCCCAAAATATGAATTCCTTAACATCTCTTTCTTCTTCTATAATTCTGACAATAGAATCTACGATATACGTCCTTCGCGACCAGCTAGTGCTTCATGCCATAGAGCACAATAGTTTTTAGTTGTACTGCTTTTTTTCAACGAAGGAAACGTTTCGTTAAAAACGACAAGTCGACTGGTGAAATAACTATCCTTAACAGCTGGCATAATTGGAAGTAGAATAACTTTTCGAAGATCCATAGAATATATGCGGCTGGATGCATTATACGGAAGTGTAGAATCTTCTTTGTACTTGTTTGTGGGTTTCGTAGCTTTTAGTTTATGCACTTTTCGGTCATAATGTAGTTTTTGTATTGTCTCTTCGTCATTTAAGTTTTTGGCCTCCGTTTCTTGAATTTCGAAACCAAGACAGTCAATACAGGTATCTGATTTAGGCATACATAAAGAAGTATGCTGCAACTTCAGAGTGCGTCTGTACACTTCTACTTTACAATGACCTGGGTGCTTTACGTTAAAATCATTATACATATCTCTAACAGTGAGGTATCGAGGTAAGTATCGAATATTGGGAGAATTATGCCGACGGTAGTGACTAACAGCTGAATGGTATGATTCTATATGGTCGATTATTAAATTGCTGTTACATTTTTTTGGCTTTGAATGAGTTCCTCTATTTTCTTTGACAGCTGCACAAACTGGAGCTCTTTTCATTGCACTACACAATTCCGTTATTACAGAATCGTTACTATACCCTAAAGTATTTAGGAAAAAAAGACGACACACTTTTACGTTATGGTTGTTTTTTGGGAGAGAGAAGATCCTGCTTTCTTTTTTTTTGTAATTAGATTCGCCCAATACAGTTCTTCGATTTACGGGTAATATTTGGATGTTTTTACACAACCATTTTCTACGAGATGTATAATCCAATGCCCAATAGTGCTCCCAAAGCAATCGACGTTCGTCTTCTTTAAATAAATTGCACTGGAATTTACATTTTCCAGAACAAATATTTCTCATGGGGTGATTTCTTTTGTCACGATCACTTTTTTCCTCTTGCGTTAAATTCTTACGTTTAGCATTTTCTTTAAGTCGCCGTTTAACAACCGGTTTAGCAATAATGAATACGTTTTCTGGTTCTAATGCTTCATCGGAGTTCGCCGGCACTTCACTGTGCGGATTACTTTCTGCAGTACTGGATTGCAATGAACTTGTTGAAGCTAATTAATTGGGATCGGCAACGCTATCGTCATTACTTTCTGAGTAGGAGCTGTTTTCATCCACGTAATTGCGCTCTCTTGATGTGCTGCAAGCAAATTAAAATTGTTTTTATAACAAATTAAATGGAGGTAGGCTGTATCATCAATCGACTTCTTTAATAGTACCTATATTAAAAAATAAGTTTCATAAGACTATCCGTGAGGCCCGAATTCAAGTTTAAAAAAACGAGTTTTTGAAAGAATGAGTTCTTCAAGGTCTTATGAAACGCGATTTTATTGTATTTATCGTAATTTGCTCTTTTTTGTTGGTTTAAAAAAAATTTATTTTGTTGATTTAGGGATATTTGTGGCGGTGTCATAATTTTAAACGTACAAATTTGATCTAGTCGCGTAATTCTTTTATACAAATTCTGTCTCAAAACACTGTTTATGACACATTTTGTAAGTTACGTGCACGAAAAATTCCGGATCAAACTATGTCAACCTAAAACTTTTCGTCAAATGTTCTGTGAAAGTGAAATAATGGCTATAATAACATCGGAGATTATGACGTATCGTTTCCTACTAATATGTTTATTAGGGTATCAAAATGGAGGCAAATTACAAAAAATTCTTTAAGGAAAGGGAAAGTACAATATTTGGTTTTTATACTACATACCTAGCCTTCAAGCACAAATCAACCATCCTTTTGCCACGAGAAACCATTACAATATTTTCTTAGAATCGTACTTTATAAAAATGCACATGTAAACACTCTGAATAATCACAATACATGCACGCAAATTTATCAATCTTTTTACTTGTGCTAGACATAACTATATTTCGTACTACAGGATGTTACTATAATAGCTGATCACAGCCACGATAACCCCCACCCAAACGGGCTTCTTGTAATTGCAATGCAACGGGATGATGTAACCGGCTTCTCACTAGACAGAATTCAACATGGTTGGCATTGCATACGAATCTGATAACCAAACAAAAACACAGTAAATACCACTTACTATGTTTTGTCGAAAATTTTATTTCATTTTCAATTTTCAATTTCTAGCAATAGAACCCGGTATCTACCACATACAGTGTTTTACTAAGCAAATGTGTATATGCTGTGTTTTAGGTTAGGGGTATTGAATTAAAACTGTAGATACTGTGTTTGACCTAAGCGGTAACTACAAAACAAACAGAGATATATGCACCGTTCATAGCCAAAAAGGTGCACACAACACAGTAACTACAGGATAAGATTAAAACTCATTTTCGTAAAACATGCTGGATACTGTGTTTTACATTGGAGCAGCCGCGCAGTCTATTGGTAAAGTAAGTCTCTGCTTAGAATACAATGAGTATTAGTTGAACTTATTGTAATTGCTTTGTATATATTGTAAATGTTTGATGAAGGTGATAGTCGGTTGACTTGCATTGCCAGTGTAACACACTTGGTTAAATTTTGTTCGCTTCAATTATGCAAGAAGATTGGAGCAAGGTGTGCACTCACCTCAAGAAAGTAGAAAAGGAATATTACGAAAATGAAGTATTTATGGTTATCGTTACAGAGTCCTGAATTATTAATGTTGGAAATGATACTAATAGTAATAGTGATTTCGGGTTCAGTTGCAGCTCGGATGACGATGCTAATACTCCGTCGTCATTACCCTGAATTGCTGCAAATTTAATGGTGTTTATCAAGTATTACTATTTTTTATTAGTTAACAATTAATATATTTCATCATATAAACTTTGACGTAAAATATGATATTTTAGGTATTTATATCCGAAATAACAGATCGCTCTGTATTTATTTTATTATTTGACTGTTTCTTTAATAGTTATTATTGTTATAGCATAATATTATTGATAATATGCTCACGCTTTTCTTATATTGTGTACCTACTAACAGGGAAAGTAATAAATTATAATTTATCCTGCACCAATTTGTATTATTTGCTAGTAGTAACCTACTACCTACTGCCTGGAGTGTACTATTTCCGGTACATCTCCTGTTGAATTTTTAACTAATTCCAACAAAAATTTAGTATTTATGATTTATTAAAGCAAAATAAAAAAAAAACATTTGTTTAACCGCTGTAATGATGACCTACGTGATGGCGAACACCCCATTTAAAATTTGCATGTTTATCAGTTTTAACATAGGTATGAACTGGTCCTGTAATTCCATGGTCCCGTTTATTCCTGAGTAAATACCGTCCTGAAATTGAAAAATAATTAACTGTTTTACGATGTATAACAAAAATTCACCTTTGGGTACTTCATATATTCCTGCAAATGCTTGATGCAGAAGCACCAAAACCACTTGAACAAGTAAAATGGCCTAAAATATTTTAGTTTCATGTAGATTAAATAGAATATTTTAATAAATCTGTCTTAAATTCTTACCTTGTAGATGTACATTTTAATTTTGTTGACGAATAATGAATGACTTACTTTTATGCTAGATCCAGGTTTAATATATACCATACTCAAATTTCTGGGGAAATTGAGACTTTAATACTTTCTCACTTTCACATTAAAAACAATTGTATGTGGTAAAAGAATTACTGAAGTATAAACTTTCAATTACTATTCATTCAAGCGTTTAACGAAACATGTTTTTACTAAACTCTGATTGTGTGTAAAAATATAACTTATTTTCAATTATTGGGTAAAACATATTTGATTATGTGAGCAAATTTTTTCATATCAATTGTTGCATTCCTATTCGTAGCAAACGTTTTTTTTAAATAAATGTTTTAAGTGATTGTAACTAAGAAAAGTTGCAGTAGTTTAACTTTTTTTGACAAAACACATTTTAGAATATTTATTAAAACAATCTTAAAGTTTAAGATGTGGTTATTTTTATTATGTAAACTACTTTTAATTTTTGTACTACTGGCAAAAAAATTGAGTCAGCCGACTTGAAAAACCCCAACCTTTTACTATTTTAGTCGATTAAATAAAAAACGAGTAAAAGCAGAACATAAAATATCTTGATAGATTTATTAGATTTAAATTATAGCTTGTTTACATTTGTTGTTTTTTTAAATATTATTAATTAAAAAAAAATACTCTCTTTTCAGATTCGAACCTTTATTCTGCGGATTATTATTATTAACACGAGATCAGTCGGTTATAAAGATAACTGGTTAGGGTTCTTTTATGAGTTGTATTAAATCACAACTAGAAAGATGATCATCAAATTTGTTTTGATTTATGCATATCATAAAAACCGAGCTTGTAGCGTAGTGGTGACGCAACCTGCTTAGCATTCGGGAGGTAATGGGTTCGATTCCCGTTACCGTCTACCTTGTATGAGGTTTTTTCAGGGGGTTTTCCTCATACACATGTAGCGGCATGGTCACTGCGTATATACACACCATGTGCGGCTACTTAGGCGAATGCTGGGGTAGTATTTTCCCCCTCAGAACCCTAACTCCTTTCCTTCCAATCCTATCCTGACCACACCCATCCTTAAGCCCACCATTCATATATACGTAATGTATGTATGCTGGGAATCCGCGATTGTTGCTGAAGGAGCTAGGAAAGCTCGAGCAGCCCGCCCTCCCCTTTGGGGAGGGAATGAAATACGTGGCCTTTTCCTTTTTTCTGCATATCATAATGTGTAGTTTAAAGAATTCGAGTCAGCATATTCGACAAACTTTTCCACATTAAAAACTGGTGTAAATTATTCGGAAATTGAAAAACAAAATAGGAAAACGCATAAATTTATTTCCTGTAAATTATGACATATAAGTAATTGCTATGGACTGTAAAGATCCAGCGTCCTTTACGTATGTTTTTTAGAATAAATTATTCGCGGACCACCCTGTATTTCAAATTACAAAAGATTGCGTGAT
The DNA here is from genome assembly GCA_036346205.1 of Vesta saturnalis. Lineage (NCBI taxonomy): Eukaryota > Metazoa > Arthropoda > Insecta > Coleoptera > Lampyridae > Vesta > Vesta saturnalis. The sequence goes on from JARFJB010000176.1 coordinate 2,587,349, forward strand.
ATTACACCAAAAATAATTCATTAATCACCGCTGACGTGCATTTCTAAAAACCAGTAAGTTTTTGCACGTCAGAGCAATTTAAACCAATCCAATAACGGCATCCCCCGCACGGTAGCCACGAAGCCGCCCACAGATGCACCTTTATAAACCCACGACGCGGTGCAGAATAGATTGCACTTCGCTTCGTTCATTCGGTACGTGAAATACCTGCTCGATCGTGACCTAGGCCACCACGCCGTTCCTGATATCCAGTAGCCGCTAGTACCGATTGCTTCTTGTAATCACCGACCTGTTAATCGCAGCCGTAGAGTCCATCGTGATCGTGGGACCACGCGCACCACCTTGCGCCGGGCGACGTAAAGTTTGTTACCGAACTGCCATTAAAAGACACGTAAGTTGTAGTCATCCAATTTACACAAATCTAACGTAAATAACGACGAGTTCCAGGAGTTATAATACTACACAATTACATAAAAACCCCGCGTCGCCGACTCATTACACTAACAAGAGTGTAACGCAGGGTAGATCCCGACGTCACTCGCAAACACCTGATGGTAAAGGTTTGATACAGGGCTGTAAAGACCTACGACCTTTTCTTAGTCAAATAGGTAACACAGGCAGCTGCCTACAGTCTACTGTTGGAGCTAAGGCCCCCCCGCTTACTACACATACATACACCACCTACAGACAAACCCAATAAAAATACACAGTGTCTTTAATCGCAGAAAGTACACAAGAAACCTGTTGCATAAATTTGTATTAAGAATATACGCCGGAAATTAAAACATTAGATAATCCGTAAATTATTGAATATTAACCTGTAGTAAATAATAAAAATACGACCGCGTGTATATTACGATATTTACCCTAATAAAAGTAAATTCATTTTAGTGCAGCATTTTCCATAGCAAGTATTTCGTTTACTTTATAATTTGTATATAATTGAATTTAGTTGCGCCGTTAGGACTTAATCCAGTTGTTTAAATAGTCTAAACGCTTTTTGAGAACAGAACGCGTTCTCAAACCGATTCTAAACATATAATTATAATCCAGAGATCCCGCTTTTATTTTACGCGAATCTTCCGCGTGTATTTCTTCATTGGAGTACGACATACAAGCTTCAGCGCTCCAGAGAGATTGAAGAGTTTAAACATCCAGTGCGCATAAGCGGGGACAAGTATTGATTTTCCCCCGTGACCTAGAAACAACTCGAGTTCATTGCGTTGGCGCCTCCGACTCATATCTGCTAAAACTACCGCATGCGCTTCTGTAAGACAGGACCGTAATTTAACTATTAAGAATACATTCCATTTCAAACGCGAGTGGAAAAACTAGGTAGGGAATTGATTAAGATATTATATATATATATATATATATATATATATATATATATATTTGTTCACAGAAACGACTTCGCACCCAATAACCAGGCGAGAGCAGAAGGAGCCCCGCTGATATCCATTACATTTAGTTTGAGTTTGTTATTAATATTATTGTAATATTATAAAATAATATACGTCTTAAACCGCTTTAGTATAATTATTTAAAGTGACAGTGTTCAGCCCCCTAAATAGTACGAATCCACCCCCGTTTAGTAAGAAATATATAAACACGACTGAGTTTAGCCGAGGCAAAATAAAACCGCGCTGTGTTACACCCAAAGAAGGGCGGTTATATATATATATATATATATATATATATATATATATATATATATATATATATATATATATATATATATAATAACACCTGAGTTCAAAGGAGGGAATTATAGGACGAAGATATGAAAAACGGAGAGCAAAAGAGAAGTTAAAGTTGCAGGTTATGCAGTAGACGGTTAAATAAAATTAACGCAAACTTTTGTGATCTGACCTTTAGATATTCGACTGGTTCCAGGGAGGTGTAGAATCCAGGGAGTTACACTAAATGTGGTCAATCGTTGGAAATAGCAGGTTGGATGTATACTCGAACATATGGTTTGCTAATCGTTTTCATGATGTAATAATAACCAACTAGTGAAGAAAATTTCAATGAGCTATTGTTCAAACCATTAAGTGTAACTAGTTGTAGGGGAATAATTACGCCACCGCGTATATTCTAAGAATGTTTAAAATGTAGAAATATGCCGTTTACCCCAAGGAGTAGGTAAAGGTTTAAAAAAGGGACACCGTTAGGTTAACAGAATGGTACAAGCGGTTAGTAGTTTAAGTTTCGTTTCGAGCTTCTTAAAGGCATGTTGTTAATTACCAGTAATGTTAATAAATTCGTTTATAAATGACATGATCCTTATTTCAAAGTATAACGCAAAACAGCTATAAGAAATTCGCACATTAAGGTGCAAACATTTGGTCCTTCGAGCATCCGGATATATGGATAATATCAAAAATAAAATTAACAAATTAAAACAAAATGGACAACCGTTGGGAAATTAGTAATCCAAAGGTTCAGTGCAAGATACGGCAGTAAAGAAGCAGTAACAAAAATTGCGGTCCATTTCTTTTTACTCCTGTAAGTGATTTATTCATTAATAACCTATTTATATTCAATGTGAGTCATGGCAGAGGCATTAAGGTGTAAGCGCGGACAAAGTAAGGGTAAACTAGCACGCCTAAATAATTACATTTGTTCACTTGCAAACACGTATTTAAATGATAACATAATTATTGAATTAACATGTAGGTTAGAAAAATTTGAACAGCCCACTTGCGCAGATTTTGAGTCAGTACAGTCTCAATTAGAAATGAGTTTTCCGTGTGAAACAGACGAAAAAGAAAGAGAAGATTTTGAAAGGGATTATTTTCAATTAATTACCAAAATTAAGAATATGTGTTCAAAAATACAAATAGTCAATTGATAACGCTAATCAAGCTGGAGTTTCCTCAGGTAGTCATAACTCTGAATTCAGTTCAATGCAAATAAAATTGCTTGCTATAAAGCAAAAAACGTTTGATGGAAAATATGAAAATTGGCTAGAATTCAGGGACTCATTCAATGCATTAGTTGAAAACAATAGTTCAATATCACAAATATAAAAGTTTTATTATTTACGTTCTTCACTAGAAAGGGAACCATCACAAATCATTCAATCTATTGAAATGTCCTCAAGTAATTATAATGTAGCTTGGTAGTTGCTCAAAGATAGATATGAAAATAAACAATTAATCATTCATAACCACATACACGCAATATTCCAAATACCAACTGTAACCAAAGAATCCTATTCAGATTTACGTGGTTTATTTGATAATATAACAAAGCATTTAAGAGCACTTAATGTATTAGGTGAACAAACCGACGCATGGGACAGACTAATTATTTATATTCGGGCGGCGGAAAAAATACCCCATGAAAAATTACCCCGGAAAACAAACCCCATGAAAAAATTCCCCAGGAAAATATACCCCACTGAAAAAATACCCTTGGAAAAAATACCCCGCAAACTCAGACCCATTTACGAGTGTCTCAAACATTTAAATTCAAATCTTGGTTTATATAAGAATCTAGGCATTTCAAACAAAGGATTTATTTCAAAAGGTTAATTACAAAAGATAATACATAACATAATCACACTTTTCTTGCAAGGCTCATTACAGTTAGGGTTGTCATTAAAATAAGATTACAATTATCTTTCTCAAATGGTTATTGTTTACAAGAATAATGGAATAACTAAATAGATAGCAATTAACAGATTATCGGAATGCGAAGATTAAATAGATACCATTGGTAATGCAAAATTTTGGAATTACCGTTTGGTTATTTTGCGGGGTATTTTTTCCGGGAGTATTTTTTCAGTGGGGTATTTTTACCTGGGGAATTTTTTCGCGGGGTATTTTTTCGCGGGGTATGTTTTCCAGGGTATTTTTTCACGAGGTATTTTTTCCGCGATTCTTATATTCTAACTAGCAAATTTGACTCGGTAACGCGTCGCGAGTGGGAATCATAGAAATTTAAGGGTGAATTACCTAATATGACTGATATGAATAATTTCCTTAAGGGTAAATGCGGTATATTGGAAAAAAACTGCAATGACAAGACAGGAAAGGACAAGGCAAAACCCCGATTATAAAAGACAAATAAATTCATTTCTGACTACACGTACTAATTTTATTTGCTTCCTTTGTAATAATTCACATGCAATTTACAACTGTCCTTCATTTTTGGGTCTATCAGTTGAACAAAGAATAACAGAAATTAAAAGGTTAAAATTATGTCTTAATTGTCTGCGTAAAAATCATTTTTCGCATGAATGTCGAGCAGATAAGTGTGCAAGATGTGGAAGGCGTCATAATTCTTTACTGCATTTAGAAAATACAGGAAACAATGACCAAAATAAACAAGCTTCGACATATAATAGTGAAACTCGGTTACCATCAGCGAGTAACCAAGCGACCCTTGCAAATTATTCAATAAGGACTAGCTCAGTAGCGTCCCAGGTTTTACTATCTACGGCAAATGTTAGAATACGAGACAACAAAAATAACGCGTATACTTGTACAACACTGTTAGACAGTGACTCTCAAAGCAATTTTATATCAGAACAAACGTGCAAATTATTAAAGAGTAAGGTTACACAAGTGAATTATGCAGTTAACGGAGTGGGAACGGCTTTATCAGATATTAATCGGCAAGTACAAGTTACGGTTCATTCTACCGTCAATAATTTTAGTGTAGATATCAAATGTTTAGTTTTACCTGTTATTACTGAGAAATTACCACTAAAGCCATTTGATAAGAACATTCTAAAGATTCCCAATCATTTACCATTAGCTGATAATAACTTTAATAAACCAACACAAATCGACATGTTGTTAGGTTCAGGCGTATTTTGGTCGCTATTATGTGTAGGGCAATATAAATTAGGCACAAATATGCTAACAATGCAAAAAACCCAATAAGGTTGGATAATAGCGGGAAATTTAAGTTGTAATGAAGGGGAAACTATTTCTACGAATTACCTCAGCGTTAATTCAAATTTCAACGTTATTATAAGGACGAGACCGTCCAACAATTTTGGCAATTAGAGACAGTTAATATGAATTCAAACTATCTGTCGCCAACTGAACAGCACTGTGAAACATATTTCAAAAATACCACAAAGAGAGGGACTCCAGGAAAATGGCATTAGACAGGTTTAAGTCTCTAGAACGGAAACTAACAAATAATTTATCGTTAAAACAAGGGTATAGCGAATTTATGTCAGATTATGAAAACCTAGGTCACATGACAGAAACAGATGACAATGTTAGTCAAGGGTCGAATACCCATTATTTCTTACCACATCATGCAGTAGTAAAGGAAGCAAGTTTAACCACAAAACTGCGTGTCGTATTTGACGAATCTGCAAAAACGAATACGGGTGTATCTCTAAACGATGCACAATATGTGGGAACGACCATTCAAAATGATATCTTTTCTATTTTATTACGATTTCGGTCTTATAAATATGTTATTTCGGCCGATATTTCGAAAATGTATCGACAAATTTTAATCGCGGAAGACCATCGCAATTTTCAAAAATATTTTGGCGGCCAGAACCGTCAATGAAATTAAAATGTTATAAACTCAACACATTAACATACAGTACAGCGTCAGCATCTTATTTAGCAATTAAGTGTTTGCAGCAATTGGCAGAAGAAAATAAGGCTATACATCCAATTGCAAGTAATGTTATAAGGCACGATTTTTATATGGATGACCTCCTCACTGGAGCAAATTCGGTCACAGAAATAATAGAAATTTAAGAAATTATCACCTTGATATTAGCTGGCGCAGGCTTCGAATTACGGAAATGGCTAAGTAATAATGCTTATATTACAAAAGAATTCCACATCAACAAAGGGTTAGAATCATGTATTATTCAGTTAGGTGAAGGTCAAAAAAACAAAACTTTGGGTATATATTGGAATTCCAATCACGATATAATCCAGTATTCCACACGCGGGTTTGATGAACTCAAACATATAAGTAAAAGAACAATCTTAGCGAAGGCTTGTCAAATCTATGACCCGTTGGGAATTCTTGGTCTAATAATAATAACAATTAAATTAATAATTCAAGAATTATGGAAAATTAAGTTAACTTGGGATGAAACAATTTCTCAACAATTACACTCCGAATGGATTAAATTCAAAAGTGATTTAAATCTGTTAAATGAACTGAGAATACCGCGCCATGCTAGACTATAAATACACGGGTTCTCAGATTCATGAGAACGAGCTTGTGGTGTTTGCATATATATATATATATATATATATATATATATATATATATATATATATATATATATAAAGTACTAATGGAAATACCTCTTGGTTTCTATTGCTATGTGCAAAATCACGCGTAGCTCCTGTCAAACTAATAACATTACCACGCTTAGAATTGTGTGCAGCGCTTTTATTAACGCATTTAGCAAAAAAGGTTTTAACAACGAGCAATTTAAAATTTCTCAAACGGTATTTTTGGACTGACTCCAAAATAACTTTAGCGTGGATTCGAGGTTGTTCCAGTAGATGGAAAACATTTGTGGGCAATCGTGTAAGCGAAATCCAGACAATAACTGAAGCCCATGAATGGTATCACGTAAAATCTGCAGATAACCCTGCGGATTTATTATCACGCGGAGATACACCAAGGGCATTAAAAGACTCACAAATACGGTGGCATGGACCTTCTTGGTTATCAAAAGATGAATCTGAGTGGGATGCGCAGAATAATGTTCAAGTTGAATTACTAGAACAACGAACAGTAGCCTATACTACAACGTTTGTTAAGAATTTTAATATTTTTGAAAAATTTTCATCATTAATACGTTTGTAACGAACGGTAGCATATATGTTTAGATTCTATAAGAATTTAAAGGCAGGTATCACTGAAAGACACAATGGGTCTCTAAAGCCCAAAAACATCCTTAAAATGTTTAGTAAGATTAAGTCAAAGGGAATGTTTTTTCGATGATATTCGACGGTTAAATACACTAATTGCACTAAGCAATAAAAGTAAAATCTTACGTCTTAATCCGTTTTTGGATGAAAATAATTTATTAAGAGTAGGCGGTAGGATTCAAAATTCCAATACAATTTACAACTAAAAACACCCCATAATATTGCATAATAAATATAAATTAACAGAATTAATTTTAAAAAACGAGCATGAACGTCTATTCCATTGAGGACCCCAAACTTTGTTACATTCAATCAGGGAAAAATTTTGGCCAATTTCGGGTCGCAATATAGCAAGAAACATAACGCATAAATGTGTAGTGTGTAACAAAGTCAAACCAACTAATCATAATTATCTTATGGGTAACTTGCCAGCGATTCGTGTAAATCAATTTACTCCATTTGACAATGTAGGAGTCGACTATGGAGGCCCATTTCTAGTGAAAGACAAAAACTGAGAGGTGCAAAATTAGTAAACTATCTAGTATTTGTTTGTATATGACAAGAGAATGATGGCATTTCGAATTTCGCAACTCTGAAACGATTTATCGCTAGACGAGGAAAACCCAGCAACGTACTATTCTGATGGTACCAACTTTGTGAGCCAATAAATTGAAATTAGAAACTTTTAAAATCTGCAACTCAGAAAAGATTTCAATTTCCTATCTAGAGATAACATAAACTGGCATACCATCTCATTCACCTAATTTCGATGGAAATCTAGGGAGGCTGGTATAAATGAACCAAATTTCATTTAAAAGTAGTAGGAGAAACAAAATTAACTTTTGAGGAAATCTACACGGTCCTGACAAATTGAACCCATCCTCAATTCAAGACCACTTTCCCCCCTATCAATCTGATCCTCATGATCTGTCTGCCCTCACCCCCGCTCATTTCGTGGTTGGAAAGACTCTTACAGCACTATCTGAACCAAATATAATAAATATTTCAAGCAATCGGTTGAGTAAGTATGAACAAATTCAGGCTATGCGTCAACATTTTTGGGAACGTTGGCACAAGGAAGTTATTCCCGAACTACAAACAAGAACTAAATGGAAACAAGATGGAGCAAAATCCCTTAAAATTGGAAATCTAGTTGTAGTTAAGGATGACAGTGCCACAACACTAAATTGGACATTGGGAAGAATACTTCAGTTGCATCTAGGCACCGACAGCATCACACGGGTGGTTACCATCAAAGTGCCAACTGGTGTCATAAAGCGTGCCGTGAACAAAGTGTGTACTCTGCCTATTGAGTGAATATTGTAGTTTAGATTAATATGTCTTATTGCGTTAAATTTAAATGTAAATTATATTGAAAGCAACTACTTTCAAGGCCGGCAGGATGTTCAAGCCATTAAATGTAATTAGTTGTAGGGGAATAACTACGCCACTGCGTATATTCTAAGAATGTTTAAAATGTAAAAATATGCCGTTTACCCTAAGGAGCAGGTAAAGGTTTAAAAAAGGGACACCGTTAGGTTAACAGAATGGTACAAGCGGTTAGTAGGTTAAGTTTCGTTTCGAGCTTCTTAAAGGCATGTTGTTAATTACCAGTAGTGTTAATAAATTCGTTTATAAATGACATGATCCTTATTTCAAAATATAACGCAAAACAGCTATAAGAAATTCGCACATTAAGGTGCAAACAGCTATAAAAAGCAACGAAAGTGTATGTTTAACATATCTCTAGATGAAAGGCGAGCTTTTGTGAAAGCAAATGGTGACTTCAAATACACAAAGCGAAAAGAAAATAATACGGGAGAGTTCCCTGATTTGAACACATCTAATTCGTCAAATTATGGTCAGTTTCATAAATGCATATCCAGATGGAGCTGCATGTGCATTTATGAAACTGGCGACAAAATAACGCTGCAGCACATTCCATCGAGTAAGTTACTGTTGAGACCTAGGTGTGAGTGGTCATTTGGGTTTTTAGTTGGCTGTTGCGATCTAAAATTTTATTAAGTAAGTGTAAGGTTTTGTAGTCAAGCAATGCAATTATTATTTATTTTAAGCAGAAAAGTGTATTTGTCGGAATGTCTGAAATATATTCTGATAAGTTCGAAGCATGTAGGAAGCGAATTAAATATTTTATACCCCTTTACTTCCCTTGTGAATTAGTTTCCTTAATGGAACCATGTACATTATCTTAAATTGAACTGGTTCAATTTAGGCAACGGAAACGGTTCAATTTAGGTAATACGATTAGATTATGACAAAAAAATATCTTTTTATAGGAAAATGTATACGGAAAGCAAAAAAGAAGAGGAAAATATGAATATGGAATAAAGAAGATATGCTACCACTGCATACAGAAGCGATATAGGATTGAATGAATGTCAAAGTCGATATAATATTAATACGTAACCATTGCTTAGACATATTCGGGATACTAATAAATTTGCTAAGAATGTTGTTACAAAAAATGTTTTTCACCAACAGCTTGAAGATGTATGTGCTAGTTAAACATATAGTGAAGTTTGCAGAAGCGTTTTTCGGATTTACTATAAGAGACAGTCGAAGACTTGCCTTTCAGATTGATGAGAGACATAAGATTCCCAATAACTTTAATAAAGAAACATGCATGGCTAGTAAGAAATGGTATTACGGTAGGCATCCAGAACTTTTCCTAAGACAACCCGAATCTACTTCTCTAGCTAGGGCTAAATGCTTTAGAAAATATAAAGTAGATGAATTTTACGATTTGTTGGAAAAAATCGTAGATAATTATAGTATATCCGCTAATACAATATTTAACGTTGATCAAACGGGGTTTTCGACAGTTCAGAAAAAAATGCAGAACGTCATAGCTATGAAAGTTTGACGACAAGTTGGTGGGATTGCAAGTAGCGAACGTGGGGTGAACACAACAGTTGTGTGGTGTGTAGATGCTGTAGGGTTATATGTGTCACCTATGCTAATTAAAAAAAAAGCGCTATACAGGAGAGTTGTCAAGAGGTGCTCCACTTGGAAGTGTGTGTGAAATTTCAGATACGGGTTACATTAATTCAGAACTAAAATATTTTTACAATGTTGTACAAAGTGGTCCTAAAAAATACGTACTGCTGTTGTTAGATGGCCATACTAGTCATAGCAACAATTTAGAAGCACTAGAATTTGCTAGAAAACACAATATTCATTTTCTTCAACTTCCTGCGCACACTACACATAGGCTTCAGTCACTAGATGTGGCTTTTTTCAAACCACCTAAGACTTACTATGTTGATTCTAAAAGCGAGGCTCAAAGTTTTGAACCAACAGCGTGGACCTCAAAAGGAGTTTTATCGGAGATCAGCCCCTACACCTTTTATAGTTCGTTGGAACTGGTGTATCCCTTTCCAAAAGGTAGTGTGAACTCCAAAACCCGTACATTGAATAGGTCATCGGCTGTTGAGTTAACGAGCAGTCCGTATAAAAAGGAACTATCTTCACCGAAAAAAAAAACAGAAAGAAGTAAGTAAGAGAAATAGTGAAAAATCCAAAAAATGCAAATCTCCAAAAGGCAACTAAAAATTTATTTAAAAAAACAGTAAATAAATAGACTAAGAAAACTTCGAAAAAAAACTATTGATGATTCAGAGGAAACAGGTGATGAACACGAAGCGTGTGCTGGAAATGAGGAAGATGAAGATTTTTTATTTTATTTGTCACATTTGCAGAAGTAGGTAAATGTGTTTTTCACGGTTCAATTTGTGCCACCAAAGGTTCAATTTAGGTAAGTAGTATCCCAAATTAAACTTTTTGACATAAAACAATGTTTATTTTTTTCTTACTGTCAGATTCATTTTAAACTATTATACTCAGTATAAATAAAAGGTAAACATTATTACTGTTTATTTATTAAAAAAAAAACAACTTGTAGCTCAAATATCTTGCAGAGTATAGCGGTTTTTCAAAAATAATGTGTGTATCAATACAACAATATTAGGCGGTTTCGAAAAGGTTATAGTAAAATTAAATGATATATATATATATATATATATATATATATATATATATATATATATATATATATATATATATATATATATATCCCCAGGTACTCTATCTTAAAAAGCGCAATTTGGACTTATTTGCAATAATGCAAATTCAAGAACAAAACAATCGCTAAGTGATTTATCTTGACTGACAATAATGTCACTATTACTCAAATTAATTGCCTGCCTTACTTTGACTTTTCGGGCAATAATTAAAACATTAGAGTCTGATATTTAATTACTCGGAAACCTCAAATCTGATCAAACGAAGTGGCTGTCTAGTGTTAGGAATGTTGTGCTATCTAAACTTGATGCATCATGAGGGGCAGAAAAAAAATGAAACTACTCAAATTAAAATAAACGAGCGTTGCGCAGTGGTGGTTCAACCCGTTAATTTACTACTGTGGGAAAGAATCACCAATAAAACCCACTTTATTCATAAATAAGTAATTGCACAAGTACATTAGTAAATCAAATAATACAAAAAAGACAATGAAAGTGTTAAATATATAACAAAACACCATTAAATCAGATTAAAGTGCGTACAAAATTATAACATTAAGAGAAAATGAATAAAAATCAGTTTAGTTGCACAGAAACACAATAATAAAAAAAAACACATGTAGTCACACTCACAATTGGGTCATAAATAATCAAAATAAAAATCATAATACAAAAAGTAACACCAAACATATGGTCCTTTTTAAAAACCAATCATGCCAGTCTTTAAGTAAATAAGCACATAAAATAATAAAGCAAATTACGGTACATATAAAATACAACAACAGTAAAATTTCACAGGTGATGATAAGGTAAAGGCAAGGACGAAAGAAAGTAGACAAGTAATTTGCACGTATCCAATTGTTTAGTGACCTCAGTGAAGCACAGAATATTTAAATCAAATTACAATAAAGCACATACAAAAAGATGTCAGTTCACAAGCCAATAATTGTACTTAAACGAACTGACAAAAAACTCCTTAAAACAAAGCCTTACAAGGGCAAGTTATAAATAGATCACTAACATCGTGACCGAGTGCGTTAGAAAAATACGGTGCTCCTCTCTCAGGTTATACGTTCATCTATACAACAATAAAAACAATAAAAATAAAATTCGAGGTGTTGCATGGTTATCTGATCTCGAGAGTGTGTACACGCTTGGTAATTGCCTTTTACAATTAGTAACCAAAGCGGTAACATATACACGTTCATCAGCCCACCTCTACCCAAATATAAATATAAAGAACAACCAACAATGCTAATTCACACAAATAGCAGAGTGGGAGGGCCTCTACTGCCTTTTATTTTAGCATATTTCAGCTTCATGAGTCTGCGTACGGATAAGATACCTTTGCAAGGCAATGTTTTATCCTTTTAATACGTTACATAGGCTGGTAAAATGATCGGCTGCGAGCTTGCATTTATATAAAAATACGTACTTACACTAGAATAAATGTTCTCTTAATTGACCACAGACACAAATCGTTGACATACGCGGTTTAACCCCGAAAGAAAAGACAACTTAGTGATGGCGAATTCACAAGAAAAAATGTACACGAAAGAATTATTTTAAAGACAAACTGTTTACAATGAAGGTATTTAATTAACCCAAAAATCGATGTGGCTCGATTCACACGCTAACTGTAACTTCCCCCCTTCGATTTCAAAAAACCAGCTATATCTACTCCCGAAAAACCACCCCCGTTTTTCAAAAGTAATAAAAAACAAGAAACATTGATTTCCGTTTGAACAGTTTCATATTAATTCTAGCACGACATATTAATTTTAAAAGTATGCATTCATTCGTGACAAACCCCACATTCCTCTCTCCAGTTTCCAAGTAACAAAGATAAATTTTGATCGCGGTCTGTACCGCCGTAATTAATCAATGACATTTTTACATCAAGAGCGCGCATAAGAAATTACAATGATTCGTTAGGCTCCTTCAGTAAAGCATTTTTAAGCGTGAACCTGCCACTCACCCCCTAACATGTGTTTACATACATGTTAGTTACAAACAATCTTACATTCCTTAGATAAAAATATATAAATAAAAATATTTTGAAAACATTAGCTAATTACGACGTACTATCAAGATATTAAAAATCTTCTAATTATCTTTTCTATCGTGGTAACAATGGCGATTTGACAAACGTTTATTACAATAATAAAATTTTCGCGGTCCGATAACTACAATATAGATAGATTCGTTATACCGCTTATACACGCCAACTTGGCTACATTCTAATTTCGTTACCAGTCCAAATGTGACTTTGTCAGAATCAGACCCTCCCCCCGTGGGTCTGACTAGCTTTATTAGTATTTTCTTATAGTTTTAAATATAAGAAGGCAGTGCGGCTGTACATCAAATCATATGCACATCTGGTTCGCCACATGATAGTATATAGGGCGTACGTCTCGATTCTGTGTATAATGTATTGTTTCAGATTATAGCACTGTCAACCTTCTACACAATACCGACGATAACAAACAACATACTTGCCAACACTGCCAACTGCCTCACATACAATTTAAATGATTTTACGGAGTGGAATCACTTATTACAGTTAGAAAAAGCCCAAAATCATCATAAAAGTATTTATTTTATGAAAATATTAAACAATAAAAATAATAAATTCAATATTAAAGAAACAAAAGACGAAAAAAAAACGAAAAGAAAAATTTATAGTTAGTAAGTACCTGTTCAAAGAACTTAATTACTGCGATACGGGTTATAAACTAATATTTTAATACGTACCCAATCACTTTCCTGATGATGTTTTCTTCCTTTTTGGGTGCAATTTTACTTTTAAAATGGCGTTTAAAACAGTTAAGTGCGACTTTCTTTGCATCAGCAGACCAACTAATACGTTCTTTTTTTGCTTTGGAGCAACTTAGGCTCGAATCAGTAAAATGTGTAGTCTTCGTTGTCAGTCTGAGTTAGTATATCTGTTTCCATTCTTCGTCGTTTTCATTATTCTCTTTATCTTTCTGTTCGTCTTCATTGTAGTCTATAACTTCTCCTGCAATTTCAATTTCGTCTAAACTCTTTCTCTTAAATTCTGACCGTTTTTCAGCATTTAAGAGTAATAATACTTTTGAAACCTTTACTGTTTGGCATATATCCTCCGAAAGCCTACAAGTAGAATAACATACGTGATTAAAGTAAGTACTTAGTGAAGTACTAGAGAGGATGCAGTAGAGGTTAACTTTCTTGTCTATAACCGAGAAAACAAGAAGTGTCTTTTCGGTGTGACCCATGAATCGAGCTATCTGTTCCATCTCATCCTTTTCAAAGCTCATAATGCAACGGGGTAAACATATGACCTATTCCTTCTGTTTGTTTACACTCGCTACAAAGAATAAATTACAGGTTCTTTTACAATTCTTAATAATTCCAAAATTCTTTAATAAACATTTATCGGCCATTCTCATCCAAACGTAAACAAAAAGTCATTAATAGTATTAGGCAGAGCAATTGTTTCGTTTCTAACTCTTAAATTAGTGGATCTTATTATCCTGGCTTAATCTTTGCTTAGATTTTAGCCGATGTTACCGAAATTTTGAAAAATTACTCTAAAATGTTACCCCAGTCCCATGTACCAACTTACATTTTCCAAGTTTTAAAAATTTGTAAAAGGCTCCTACAATGTGCCAGTCTACTCGTTTAGGTGTTTTATTATAGGGTAGAGTTATAGTAATTTTATATTGATCGTGGCAAATTTTTTGTCTTTGTGCTTCATAAAAAAAGACTCGTGTCCCAACTTTGTTGTAGTTCAACGGTCTCAGTTTTACAATTTAAAAAAATGGGGGCAAAATGATTATTGTGAATGTTTTATGTTGGCAACAGTGTAGTTTAATCAAGATGGCGCGTCCACAAAAAGCAGGTATACATGTGATTTTTGCTTCATTTTTCCAAATAATTGCATGAAAAGATCTTGGAGTGTAGAGTGGCTACACATAAATGTTCCCCCCACGCCTACAAAAAGTACCTTAATTATTAAAAATTATTATTCATATTGCAATTTGAGCCACTTTAAAAATGATTGTTTTGATAACATAACCTCGCTGTTATCTTTAGAGGTTTTTGTTCATCGGTGAATAATAAGGCATTTTGTACTTACGGCCACGGTTCACTCAGTCACAATTTATGTGTGACCGGTTGAACAAGTCTCATGACCGGATGAACTAAATTAGAATGATTCTGCTAAAATGCTGCAAAATTTCTGTGAGTATTATCAGTGACCTCATTGGCTGTTCCCGCGTTCTATACGAAAGCAACGGTGATTTACTTTAAAGAATTTTAACTCAAAATTTTCATTTTTCATAAAATTTATAGGAGACGTTTACTTTTCTATATCAAGTTTTTTTTTAAATGAAAATTGGATGTCTTACAGTTTCAGGCGAAGAACGAAAGAGGCGCAATAGGAAGCGGAAACGTCTGCAACGAAGCTTGATGACCGACGCGCAAAGGATCGCTAAAAAGAATTATGACAAAGAGTATGACAAGAAAAGGAGAAGTAAATACTCAGAACTGACTGACAGAGAAAAAAGAGTTGCCCCAAAGAAGCCAAATTACGGATGAAGGAGTTTAGAAGTAAGAAAAAGGATGCCAATGGACAGGCTGAGTAAAGACTTTGAAGTTGTAGCAGACCTTCAACTAACTACGTCACGTACACCAGAAGCATGTAAGGAGTTTGTTATCGTAGATACCTACCTATATTCACAAAAACTTGAAAACATGTTTTTATGCTTAATAGTAATTGGTAATACAAAATTCTATGTGTAAAAGCATCAAAACGATTATTTTAATAATATAAATTGTATATTTTTTGCTAGGTGCTACAGACACAGCCTCAATTCCGTCGACATCGGTCGCTCAAGCACAATCGCCCACTGTGACGCATTCCCGGCAGTACATTCAATATTTGGAGCATTACAAAATTCAAAGCCAAAAGAAAATAAACCAAACGGGGAATGAGATAAAGCGACTGAAAATAGAATTGAAAAAATCCAGAAGAAATTTTCAAGCTTAAAAAAACTATTTGCAAGGAAGAATAGTAACAAGAGTACTCCCGAGAAAATTCTGAGCTCTGTGGAAAAAAATCTTCAAAATCCTGCTGTTCGAAGGCGTATAGTATACAACGAACTCATTCGCAGGGAAGTAGAGAGAAAAGGCCCTAAACAGGGCGCCGAAATTGCCTTCATTGTCACACCACCAAAGCTTAAGCTATACCGTATAGGTCTAGTAAGTGAACACATGAATATCGTAACCTATCTAATGTACAAAAATGCGGTTTCAAACGCTGTCAAACGAGTGAGAGTTTCCTCAAAGACAAAAAATGAAGTACGACGGTTTCTGTAAGACCATAAGTATTCACGACTTTGCCCGTGAAAGAGAGATACTATTACTAGACAAAAACAGAAGAGACAGCGCAGGTATTAGTCGGCTACCATAAAAAAATTATACAAAAATTTAAAAAACAGCAATAAAATTTCATATTCACAGTACTGTAAATACCGGGCCCTTTTACATCGTTGAACCGAAAATTGGAAACAGGAACACATATGACTGTTGCCTTCATGCCAATATGCGGCTTAAACTGAAGCATCTATTCTTGAATAAACTTATTCCGTCGAAATTTGCTTCTAATATCATAGATAATGCGGTATGCGATGCAACAAACAAAGCCTGTATGTACGAAACCCGTTCTGCCTGCAGGAACAAGTTACAGTTACAAGTTCCTGAAAGTGAACTTCTAGAAATCAGTGGAATACGAAAGTCGAAACACGAATCATAAAAGGTCAAGAAAAGAAAATACGCATCGTTACAAAAGAAAAAGAAAATATGACACTGAAGAAAACTTGGGAAGCCTTTTATGAACAATTTAGTTTGTTCAAACAACACGTATACCAAATACATCATCAAGACGCTGTTCTGAGTTCACTAAAAGAAAACCTACTAAAAGGCGAAGCAGTAATACATATTGATTTTTCTGAGATTTTCGCCATGAAGCATTTCGTTACACACGGGAAGGTTCCATCACAAAAATGGTGCAAAATCCTTCGGTACAGTTAGTGGCAACTTGGACCATGGTACACACGCGATTATTGCTCACCTCCAACCAATTTTTGAGGAGGTTCTTCAAGAAGCAGTGCCAAATGTACAAATTGTTCATTTTATTTCGGATGGGCCTAGTTCGCAATACAGGAACAAATTCACACTAAGCTTCATGTCTGAAGTGCTAAAGGCGCACTTCCCGGAACTAAATGGGATGGTTTGGAACTTCACTGTCGCGGGGCATGGAAAAGGCCCATGTGAAGGGGTTGGGGCGACTCTAAAACAGAGAGCCGATGCTTTTATCGCTCATGGCTATGATATGTCCGACATTGATGCGTTTGTATCAGTCCTAAAGCAGGAGTATGTATTGGTTTCAAAGATAGAGTCGAAATTTATTATTGATTTTAAACAAGAGCTGGAAAATTTTAAAAGTAATGGCAAAGTGGCCCCATTCAAACAACTTCTCAAAACTCACCAGGTAGTTTGAAACGGAACTTTCGCTACGTCACAACTCTCTAGCTATCCAGCTAACTTTCGTACATGCCAAAGACCTCAAAAGAAAACGGTGAAGTATGAAGATGTGTACTCAAGCGATGGTGAGAACGGCTACGTAGTTGGCGATAATGAGAATGCATACGATGTCGGCGCTTTCGTTGTTATGACATACAATGGAATGCAATATCCTGGAAAAGTTGAAGGTATCAATGAGGGATGCTACAGCATTAGCTGCATGCAAAAACTTTTAAAAATCCAGCTCTGGCGTTGGGGAGAAGGACAGCATTAACTACGCCCCTGACGAGATTGTGAAGAAAATTTCGCCTCCTGTTCTTACTTCAGCCATAGCCCGGGGAACATATTTCAAAGTTCTTGAAATAGATGAGGTTGTGAATGTGTCGAAAAAAATGTACTTGGTTTTTTGGGGTTACTACTCTACCTAGACATGTGAAAGAACAATAGGTATAGGGTAATAGGTATCGTTTAATACTTACTTACATTTAAGCATAAACTCGAGAAAGGCTTGAGCCCTCCAATATACTTAACTTGTTGGGAAATGCATTTGTTACTATAACTACTGCTTTGTTCAATTTTGGTGAAATCGATTGTGGATAGTTTAGATACTTTTAATAAACTAGCGATTGAGCTGCGCTCATCGCTATGGTCAGAACGCACCCCGATAGCCGTTAACGATATTTATTTATAGGTAAAAATTTGTTAAACAATTTTTTTAGTCGTGAAGAAATGAAAATATACTTCTTTAGAGTTAATTGAATGTATCGTCATATTTTGGTGTATGTACATAAAAATGCTACGCATTTTAAGTCATGCTAGAGTCACAACACGTTTCAGAATATATCGTAACATAATTTCTACTCGAAGACGGTCTCCGATCTTGTTCCGATTATTGGGGATGAATAAAGCGCGATGAGGTCGGTGGTCAATTGACTCAAAGCGGACCTCTATTTCGTGTGGATCGCGAGATACGGGCGATTATTTAAAAAAAAATCAGCATTTGTGACTATTTTCCTAAGAGTAATGCACAAATTGTCTTGAAGGTGGTCGAGACGAAACGTGTCGTATTATTTCCAGCGACCACTCGTCCCGAACCGAGGCCGCTTGCGAAAAATCGGCGCGTTGCTACGAGAAATAACGAAGATTCGAACGATATAAGAAATAGTTTTATTTCAGCAAATGTTCGAAATTCCAGCTCATTTCGAACCATTTCGGGCATTAGTTGACTAACGAAGGAAATTTCGAACATTTGCTGAAATAAAATTATTTTTAAGTTTACGAAATTTTGTTTTCGATATAATAAAACGTTATAAAAATTATTTTAATTTTCGTTTTCTTCATGACCTTTTTTCAATTTGTAAATTTTGAATGCGAATAACTCCAAAACGCTTGGATTTAGGTATAGCACATGCTACATGACAAATGTTTAGAATTGTAAGGGCAATTCAAAAATGCAATAAAAAAATTGGGTTGCAGTTTGAAAAAAAAAATTGTTTTTAGCCTCTCTGGAATGCAGTATTATCAAAATTTTCTGCATACATTAAAGTAAAAATTGTAATAAGAAATATTATTAAACTCATAATTGTAATTAAAGTTTTTAAATGATGCCAAATTACACATTTGGAAGTATTCAACTTTTTGACATGCAGTTTTACCAAAATAATAATTACCCAAGTAATATATGGAACGTTTAGTAATAAACTGCAATAACCTCAATGTTTGACTTTCACTATTGTCACTTATACTTTTAAATGTTGCCAAATTACATATTTGGATGCATATACGTTTTTGAATTGCAGTGTTACCAAAACAACTTTTTTTTTTAAGTACAGTCCAATACGTAACACTATTAATTTGAACGTTTGACCCTCAAAATAGCATTCACATCTGTAAGAATAACCAACTGAAATGTTTTAATATAGAAAGTTACTGTAAATTTTTTTGACATACAAACTAATATGTATAAAAGTATGAGGTACAATTTGTAAATAAGCAATTACGATAAGTACATAAAATTTTCCAATCTATATTTAGAAAATACTCTATTATTTGATATATTTTAAAAAATTGTGCATTAATTCAAATTAAACTAATATTTATGAATGTAAGAGATTACGATTAAAATATTAGTAAAAAAAGAACAATGCAAGGTCTGAATGTTTATGATGAAATACAAAATATACAAGAATAACTTTAATTTATTAATCGAAATAAATTAAAGTTTTTTTTAGGAATTAGTAATATACTTAATTTACAATAAGTACATGAAACTTGAAATTAATTGGAAAAATGTATACCAAACAAAGCATAAATATTTGTGGAACAAAGTTTAAATTATTTTGATGTAATTAAGGCTTGTTCAACATTTATATTGTTTGATAGTAAATAAGAATGATTAAAATATTGAAGCTTAGGAAGATATGAGGTTGCAATAATTTTCATTTAAAAAAATATAATGCAAATTTAAAAAGCGTTTATTTTACTTATAGAATGTATTATGAAGCTTTTATTTAGTAAAAGACAGTTCAATCACCGAAACATTAAAATTATAATTTTGTATGCATTAGGATAGCATTTACATAGATTTATAGAAACATAATTAAATTGATTGAATCATAAATAATATTATGTAGGAAGTCGAGTATAACTTTAACACAATCATTTCAAACCATATGCGTTAACTCTTAATATTCTTAATATTACAGCTGTCTTATGATTTTATTCAACGATACATAATTGGATATTTATATACATATCAAAACTTCAAACATATTAGTTTTAAAATTATATTGAGTAGTCGACAATATTATACTCCATTTTACAATTGTATAATGCTTTAAATAAGCTAAAAAAGAAGGTAATGTGTATTACTATTAAATGGAAAAATTATTACCATTTAGGCAAATATTTTGAGACCATAATTTCTTTCATCGAAATAGTTACAAATGTACTGAATGTTAAAGCTGTCACTATTTTAGTGAATGTAAATAGGTATTACCACTTAAAACAATCATGTTTTTTAATTGTAATAATTCATTCGATTAATACTTATATATAATTTGACATATTTTTACAGCTCTCCAAATAATCTAAAAATAAACATGAATTAAAATTAGTGTCAAGAATACTTAATAATGTATAATGCGTTTTTACAATGTTGTAGAAGCTTCCATAAACTTTAAATACATATAACTTCTTTATTACATTTTGAAGTCATTTGTAAATAGGTTATGTTAAAAAATTATAATAAAAGTCACATTCACAATGCAACATGAGTTTATTTTAGTATTTTCAGTAGTGCAAATGTAATTATTGTAGTCCCAATGAATTAAGATCGTATTATTGAAACTACACAATATGACAAATTTTAATAATATTTCAGTTTAAATGAATATTCAAAGTGAATAAGTAATTTTATGTTGCAGTGACATGTTAATTTAATTGAAATAATGCTTATATAGATTTGTTAATCAAAAACAGTACATATTTATATTAAAGATTGTGTTCGATTAGGTCTAACGATTGTTTTAAATTTTGGGATTATTACAGAAATGCCAACATAAAATGTTTTGTATAAAAAAATGAATTTACATTTTTTATTTAAAAATATTTAAACTATTTCAAGTAAAAAATAATATATAAAAACCTATTTTAAGTTAAATTGTTTATATAGAGAAATATTATCCTACTACTTTATAGTGAACTATAATATAACGAATGTAAATTATAAAAACGTACTAAATTAGTACATTTTCAATAAATTTGGTGAGCAAATTATTATATACTATATTTAAAATGTATAAAATGAAAAGATATACATTTATACTTAATTTGAGTGGAAACAATTATACATTGTGGGCCATTATGAGGAGGTTGCGGTCGGATGGATAAAATTTCGTTAAAATCCAAAATGATTGTAAATGGCCTAAAAAAGAATTAAAGAGTACTTTGGAGCGATTTGGAGGTGGTCAGGTTTTTGGCTCATTGTATAGCCCGGTTTTGACTTAGGATCGGGATTAAAGTTTTGTTGTATTCTAGGCCTTCAGTAGAACGTATTTAAATCAAGTTTGAACTTGTACTCCATTCCAGGTTCGAGTTTTGGGTCGAAAAAGTCTACATACGTTTTTTGATGGATTCCTTATCTAAGTGCCCTAAGGAACTTATATTTCAAATTTCAGAGTTCGGATGCGCGAAATGAGGAAGATGACTCTATATCTCGGAAAGTGGAGGGGATACAAAAAAGTTGAAAATCCGTGTTTAGCGTTTAGTCCGGGTCTAGGTCGGAGCAAACTTTCGAAAAAATCGGTCGGTAAATAACGGAGTTATTGCGAGATGCGCGAAGTCGACTATCCTCACTATCGATGCGCGTGGACTTAAAAAAAAAAAAAAGAGCACCGGTACCGTACTCACGAATCGTACGACGCGCCCTCGGCGAATTTTTCTTTGTACCCCTCGCAAAATCGAAAATGACGACGGTCGAATAACGCCGAAACGCTTAGTACGATTTTTTTTATACTCCCTCGAAAATCTTATCTCCGCGAACCGAGGGCGTGTGCGAAATTTGAAAAAAAGTTTGCGGCTCGTTTCCGAGATAGTGCAAAGTTGGGGGGTTTGCTTTATTGTATATATAATAAGGGGTACCTAAAATACGTAAACCGCATACAAATACACTGGTACCCACTATTTTATACGGGAAAAAAATTTACGCGACAATAAATCGTAAAGATATTTACGCGGTGGGATTTAGAAGAACGGCGTTCGTTTAAACCGTATAAATCGAGCGTCGCGACGCCTTCGACGCCGGGCGTCGTTTTCATTATCTCGGTTAGTATCGGTTCTACGAAAAAAAGAAAAAATCCCTCGTATTCGTCTCGGGGAGAACGGTATTTCTGCTCTCTCTCGTTTTTTCGAAATTCGAACTATTTCGTTTCGAAAAACGACAAAATTCGATTTCGAAGTCGAAATTTTCGACTTTTTCCAATTTTGACGACGAATTCTTTTTTGCGAGGTCAAAATTATAATAAATCGACACGTAGTTCGAAAATATCTTCGACGGTTCGAAATTTCGTAAAAATCGAGCTCGAAATTTGAAAATTTCCGGAAGAACGCGTTCCGAGCGATTTTTCGAGAAGAAAAAAATACGGGTCGGTAGAACTCGTCGCCGTGAACGGAAATTAAAAAAAAACACGTTAAAAATCGGACGGGAAGTGGTTCAAAAAAATTGCCAAAGTCGCAATTTTTTCGATGTCACATTATCGTCTATAATTCGAACATTATAAAAGATATGTAGTTGAAATAAGGGGCAACGGATGGGACCAATTAAGGCACGTCGCTCGGTTTTTTAAATGGCAACAATGTCTTAAAAAATAAGAAAGTTAGAGCCAATTAGATCAAATGGGAAAAAGCGAAACGTCGCGATATCTCGAAGCGGGTAACCGTTGGCGAGCAACGGACCCGATTTTGACGATTTCCGGTCGAAATCGCATCGATTCGGACACCTCGCACAAAATTTTGGAACAATTTTTTTTCGACCAAATTTTTTTCGAAAGGGGGTACCCTTAAAAAAAAATCGGAAACTTTAAAAGGCCACTGCGTCCTCGCTAACGGTCCGATTTTGACGAAATTTTCTTTCCCCGGTTGCCGGCCACCGAAAGAATCGAAAGACGTCACGGACGCCCCCCTCCCCCTCTCCGTTCCATTTTTATCGACACGTGAAGATTTGCATTTAAATAACATTGAAAAGTTCCGTAACTCCGTAGATCCCGGTCCGATTTTCGAGCTACGAACGGAATTAGATTCCAATTCGATAGCGTACGTCGATTAATCACCGAAAAAGTCAATATCTGCTCTTTAAGTGTACCTCAAATCGAAAAATCGTATTAAAATGGCATTTTCTAAACTAAATCGAATTATAAAATTTTTTCTCGTACCGAACTTGCCCGGTTTGTTTACAAATTCGTAAAGGTCGATAAATACGGAACACGACAAAAAAAACGGCATCCAAATCGGACCGTAATCGAGTAATCGAGAAGAGTACAAAGTCGGCCGACCTTATCGAAAAAAAAAATTTCCCATTTAAATAGCATTGGAAAAGATCGTAACTCGGTTAATTTCGATCCGATCTCGGAGATTTAAACGCCGTTCGATTCGAAATCGATAAAAAACGTATTTCCGTCATGCAAAAACCCAATATGTCAAAGGGTACGTTTCGTAAGGTCACGTTTCCGAAACACTCGTGCACGTCGGACACTTTAACCGCTTCCCCACTCCTCTCGTGACACGCACCCGACCGTGGCCGCTAACCCGAGATGCGCAAAGAAAATACGAGACGAACGCAAAAAACCCGAACCGTCTAAGTCTTTATTCGGCCGAGCCAGACGAAATTAACGAAAAACGACCTTTTATCGATTCCCCCGCCCCAGGGAAAATTTGAGAGTACACACCGTGCGGGTCGGGTACGTCACGACGAACCCCTTCCGTACGGAAAGTTTAATCAAAAGTTGGGGTCACGTTTTCGAGTAAATTTAAAAAAAAAAAAAGAAAACCCCCACTCCCCCATCAAGTGTATGGGTTCCTTAACCCGAAAGAGAAGGTAACGTCGCGACGCTCTCGACCCTCCTCTCTCTTTAGGCACCGGTACCGTACTCACGAATCGTACGACGCGCCCTCGGCGAATTTTTCTTTGTACCCCTCGCAAAATCGAAAATGACGACGTTCGAATAACGCCGAAACGCTTAGTACGATTTTTTTTATACTCCCTCGAAAATCTTATCTCCGCGAACCGAGGGCGTGTGCGAAATTTGAAAAAAAGTTTGCGGCTCGTTTCCGAGATAGTGCAAAGTTGGGGGGTTTGCTTTATTGTAATATTAATCATGTTCGACCGGTCCAGTAAATATTTTACCCCGGTCAGGTTCTAGTTTCTGTGGCCACGTAAAATGTTCACTCCGGTCCCATTTTTTATCAAAATTAGACGAAATTTGCAACTTTAAGCCAAAATATATATTTGGTCAAAGAAAGCAATGATACTGGAGCTGGTAAGAAAAAAATTAGTGCATTTTCAAAAAGAGAAAAAATAAGGGACCTTTGTTCGCGTTTGGGTGAGAATGGCCGTTATATTCTTTTTGCGAGAACTTAAAATGGTTACCTTTTAATTTAATTTGGGTAGTTTCAATTTGTAAAGATACTTGTATAATTCATTAGACTAAACGCCAAATACAAAGACACCAAGCTGCGCGAAAAAATCATGTGACCGTGTACTATTCAACCGGAAAGTATTAGTTTTTTTAAGAAAAGTGAAAGTTACGTTTTGTACATTTTTTAGTTAATAACCTCTTAATTATGATAAAATGCATATCTTTTTTGGGGTTTTTTGATGGTGTATTTTTAAATTATACAATCTAAACGTTTCGATAACCCTTACAGTTATCTTCGTCAGTAGTAATATTTGTTAAAAATTGTTGAAGATGTAAACAATTTTGTCAAAGTTGAAAAATTAAAACATAAACATCAGCCTGCTATTAATATAACAGTTTGAGAAACGTATAAAGCCAACTATAAAATTAAACTTTAGTAAAGAATAACTAGGTCATTAAAAATTAAATATTGTTAAACTGCCTCAAAGATGACAAATCAGAACACTCTCTACGGCGAAAGCTAACAATGAAATTTGTTAGCCAAAAAACACATTTAACAAAATTTAATCGAGTTATGATGTAAGTGTAAAGTTGTTAAAAACTTCAATTTGAAAATGATAGAAGTATTCACAAATATAAACATGACATCAAATAAAATAACCCAGTTAAATCTAACAAAGAGGTATCTTTATCAATAAGTGGAAGTGTTATTAACAATGAAAATCATAATGCAGAACGTTTTTTGTAATTTTCAATTTTAATTTAATTTCAACTACGTATGTTAAATTATAGTGCTGTGATAATTTAACAAATAATTGGTAAAGCACCATCAAAAACCCCAAAAAAGATAAGTATTTTATTATGAGTGATAATGGTGAAAGTTTACACTTTCATATCTTAATTATGATGTTTATATTTTATAATTAGGACAATTTAAACAAAAAAAAAACAAATATTTAATTGTGAAAAGTGAAATATAAGGTTATATTACTTGTTCATAAATTTACCCGGAAATGTTGTAATTCGCATTTTAATTATTAACCACAGTTCTAAGGGTAAATAATTCGTGTCTAAACAGTTTTATACTTTCAAAAAAGTACATTTTCAAGATTGTCGATGAAATAAAATATTACACAATTACTCCACACTTATTTCTTGGTGCGGTTTTCATTCTTTTATTAGAAGTCTTGAACGATTCTATTTCACCACGTTGAATTGCACTTCCTTCTCTAATAATTCTAACGACGGTACTTTTAGATACTCCAGTTGCTTTCACAACGATATCAAGAACGTTACTGTAAAAAAATGTAATCGTGAAAAAACTGACAGATATTAATCGTACAATAGTGACATACCTTTATTCATATTTTTATGAAACTGATAAACATTCCAAATAATTTCGAGGGCATCTTGCGATAAGACACGCCGCTTCTTTGCTGGAATGTTTGATGTACTATCAGAGGATGTACTCTCATCACCCATTATAAACAACGAACTAAATCAATATATTATATTAATACCTATTACTGTGGATTACAAATATAACTTACTTGTAAATAAAAGGTGCTGAAACGGAAGGAGTTTTGAAAAATACTGTTTACAATTGATGAAAACGTGCACGAAAGATGAGGTTAGAAAACAATAAATACTACATTTTGTAGACGGAACATAATATCTACTTCTCACTCATATCATTATTCCATTTCTTTTTAATGCGATATTCGGTTCTGCGTAGGTGTCTCGTATTTGGCGTTGGCTCTACCCTTAGATCATGTAATGATCTAAGGCTCTACCTAAAATTTATTTCTCTTGCTATCAGGTTTCAGTTTGAGTAAATGAACCCGATGTTTTCTTCACCAAATTCCTTTATTATTTGTTTGCGCCAGCTAACTTGTTTATTAAGCGAAATGATTATTGTTATCAATTACCAAATTTACATTCAAGTGGATTTGCTTAAGGTATATGTAATTTGTAACTTTATTGAAAATACTTCTTTCAGTATTAAAGCTTTTAGTATTCGTAATGTTGAATAATGAAAATAAATTAAAACGTTATACTTATTTAATAATTACTAATTCCCCAAAATTCAGCAATGCTTTGCTTACATTAATACATAAAAAACAATCCTATTATTATATTTAGTATTCTTATCATCAAAACATGCACAAAAGATTTCTATCAACAGTGAAGGAAATAGGTTTCATTCAGCGTTAATATTTAAACACAAATTTAAAGGAAAATAAAACATATGCGTTTCTTCATTATACAGTTTGCAATCTTACGTGTCACTTTTTGAAGGCCATTCGTTACTATGCTACCGCTCTGGAGCCGTATTGATTTGTTCCCCCAACCTCTTCTGCGGAAGCTTGCCGCTGAATTGCACAACTCCAAATTTTCTTTCCAACAATTTATTGATTCTGTGAATATTTGTTCGATATGTTTATAGTTTTCAATTGTTCAAGTTTCACTACGAATCGCATGCAATCACAAACGGCAATGTTGAATCGTACAACTTAACCGTTACTGATTTACCAATTTAGGCCGATTATCGTGCTTTATATCGTTCGTTTACTATTTAACTGTAGACATGAAGGTCTTTTATTCTCTCTAGCCTTTTATTACTTTAATAAGGAAGGTATTCTTATCTCTTCCCTATTATAAGCTAAATTTTATCATACTTTATTTCTTAATTTAGAGGGTAGCGTGACTATATATTACGATCACTCGTGCCTCGGCATCTACCACTCGTTTTGGTTAATTTCAGCCAACTCTAACTAGTTACTTAAAAAATGCCAGACATGTTAACAATCATTCCACTCCTTTCACAAATAATTTATGAATTTGCAGATTGCCGCGTTTATTTAAATATTTCCTAATTAAATTGTACCTAACTTATTAAAATAAATTCAAGCTTTTCGTTTTAATATTAAATTAACTGATATATAAACAACAAACAATCATGTCTTAATCTGTAAAATACCACTTATAACTATAAAATATCATATAACTTAACGCGAGATTTGAATTTCTCAGGCACCCGTTACAATAAGTTGTAGAATAGTAGCTATTTGACTTCTAAATCTAGTTCTGGATTTTTTGCTCAGTATTTGTTTGAAAACTTTCTTAATATAGATGCACCACTTATCCATCTGTCTGTTGACCCAGGATATGTAACAATGTATTTATTCGATTTACGAACTACATCTGAACTTCTCCGCACTTGTAATAAAAGGTCTGTAAACTTTCCCATTGGTTTATTGAATAAAATTGGTATAGGCTTGCTTCCCTTTCCAAACACCACTACTCGTTTAAACGTAGTACTCATGCTTTTTTCGAATTCAGAAAGTGCATTAAGACATTCGTCTTGATTTACAGTAGAAAAGTTTCTTTCGTGTCACTATCTAAGACTTCGCCAATTCTTTTCCTTTTGAATGCTAGCACAATTGATAAAGTAGCGTGGTTTGGGGATAGATTGATCAGTTTTTTTTCAAAACTAAATAACTGCTTTAGCGCTTAAGCAAAAAGAAAAAAAATGACAATATCGGATTTCATCCCTGCACACATTCTAAAAAATTTTTTTAAAAAATCTAGTAGTTTACAAGAAAAAAACAGTAAAAGCGTCTGATCAAAAATATACTTAGATTGCACCCCTGTTTTTTTAACGGAATAATAAAGTATTCCCAGAGTAGAGTAAGACTTTGTTTTTTAAACAAATTTGACATCGGTAGTTTTAGATTTATTAAGTAATTGGTATCATGGGGTAACTTTGATCAGCTTTTTTTATTGTTTCAAACATCTAAAAAAACTTATTCTAAAAATTAAGACATCTTAAAAAACTTTTAACAAATAAGATTTCCTTAAAGAAAAATATTCTAAAAAAATAGGTAAACTTAAGCTAGCTTTTCAATGCGATCCTTAACATCAAATAACCTTACAAAAAAACTTTTTACACCTACACAGTTTCCTAAACATTAACTTTTTTTGCAAACTTGTATACTACATTTTCATCTTCATCCAACATGTGCACAGGTGTCGGTAAAATCTTAAAAATATCTTCTCGCTTAATTTCAGAAACATCGTTAACAATCTTTGCAAATGTCATTTTGTTGGGGTTTCCAACCGACTTTAGACCAACTACTGTGATTTCCTGATCTATTTCTAAAATCTGGCATACATATTTGTATGTTTTCTTTTCATCTTAAAGAGGCAAATTTTGCTGAGACATATTGATTTATTTTCAAATCATCTTCACCAGTATTATTGTGTATACTGTTGACAGCCACTTCATTTTCACCATGTGGTCTGTTATTTTCACTGTCAAGTGTTTCATGCAACTGATCAGCTTCTGTATTATTTTCGTCAGCTTCTGTTCGTTCATTTTCCAGCTGGGTAGATACTGTGCTACTTTTGTCGCTCTTAGCAGTTTCCTTGCGTTCATTATTTTTGTTTTGGTCATAGGTAGCAATACTACATCCACGTGGAACACTAAGCCTTATCTTTTTCTTTGAGTACCGCTTGCCTCGCCGGAAAATCTATGTTCTTTCAACATAGCTGCTCAGGATCAAATGGAAATATGTCGCATGCACGAAAGCCGTTCTTTAAATTGCGTTTGATGGCCGCTTCTTGCTCATTTTTATTATTTCGCGGAGCTAGGTTGTCCATCTTACTCAAGCTTTTCTTTAGTAAAGCTGAAAATGCGTCTTTTTGGGAATACTGGTCATCCGCAAATTTTGAATTTTCCATGCTGATAAAATTTCGCGCTAAGCTGACTTCATAGGGCGAAAAAAGGCCACATCGAGTGGCTGACACAAATGTGTCGAGTGTGGCACCAAACATATGCAATCAATTTCATTTTCCGCGCACAGCTCTAATACTTCAGGATCCATATGTGAAGAAAGGTTATCACCGATTAAAACTTTTCTTCCGTCTAAGCGTTTTACATGTGTTAGAAAACATGTTTTGAACCAATCTCGAAAAGACTCTCCATCCAGCCAGCCACTCACAGTTCGATTATATCGCGAACCCAAGCTGCAACATGGTTACTCACAACATGGATATCCCCTAGGTCCGTTCTCCTTTCAAGTATCGTACAAATGTACACTTTTAAATATTACTTAAGGGGGCAATAACGTTCCATCGGCTGGACCACACACCATTATTGAAGTGGAGCCTTTTGAATGGCTCATTACTAGTTCAGGGTACTTAACGCCCCTTCTGTAAATGCATCTATTTTTTCCAGGGTCATCAGACAGATTGGATTCGTAGTAGTTAAAAATTTTTGCTGGAACATCTTTAACGTAATTTTGAAGATTCTCAAAATAACTAGCCAAAGTTTCTCTGGACATAGCCGCTCTAGCTCTTTTAATATTTGTTGCCACTCTCTTTGAATAGGAATTTTTGTGCCGTTCCAGCAAACTGTAAGTCCAATCAACCCCAGGTAGGTTATTTTTAAACGTTTGGATATTGCGTCCTTTTTGGTCCAAATAATATTTTGTCATCATCCGAACGTGAAACAGACTGAGCGGAAATCCCCAGTCAGCATTTTGCAGCGGATTAAAGAAGCGTCACCTCCTCGGCATGGGTAAAAATTGGTGGTCGGCAAGGTTTGTTTCCATGTTTTCCATGAAACTTTCTATGTAAGGTTTCATATGCAATTTTGTACTTCTTAGATGCATCTTGGATTGGTAATGTATTATTACCTATCTCTGCTAGGGCTGCTCCCAATTTTTGTGGTAGGTAATCACCATATGAGCGGCTACCAGGAAATCTTTTGTGTTATCTAGTCATTACCTAAATAGAAACAAGAAAATAATTGTAAAAAACTCTTTACTTCTAATTGTCTGCATGTCCTGGGGCAACTTTGATCACAAAAATTTGTGATCAAAGTATCCCCTAGAGTTGATAAAAGTTACCCCAATTAACATAAACAGCTCTTAAAAATTAACCTTGTTATCCACCTTAACAAAGTACTACTCTACAATGAGACAATTTTAAAAACAGTTACAATTTTATACTTACGGTTATAGCTGTGAAGTTATTTTGCACATAAAACATCGATCAAAATGAGCAGCGAGAGAAAAACAGGTCCTGCGCGGATACAGAGGCCGACTGAAGCATCGCGCGAACGCGCCTAGAAACGTGCGCGAGCATAGCCTAGAATCAAAGTATCAACAAACGACGGTTCATACTTTATAATTAGGTGAAACACTTGCTGATCCTTTCAGTTTTTCAAATGCCAAATCAGCTAAATCCGTAACATAATTTTTGTACGTCTTCGGTTATTGGTAGCAATGTTGGTTTCTCCCATTTTTTCTCATTTAGCACTTTGTTCGTTATACTAAAAATATCATTACACCAATGTGTCGTGATCAGTTCTTCAATTTCTGATATATTCTTGAGTGTTTCATCTCTTTCTAAATAATGAAATAGAGGATGTTTTGAAATTAATGCCTTTCCTGCTATGCCACAGAGAAACTTTAAAGTAATTCCTAGGTGAAGAGCCAGTGGAGGGGAGTTTGATTACCTGGATCGTACCCACTAATTAATTTTGTACATGCTATAATAGTATTATATAATTCGAGTTTAAGAGCTTCTATCAACGTAGTTACTGTGGTAGAATTTTGTAATGCAAGTCTTAATCTTGCTAGTTCTCGTATTTTGTTTGACGCTACAATATTTATTTGTTTCCCTTTGTGCTTATTCAGATACGACTCTCCGTAAAGACATAGCAGTGGGTCACTTCTAGGACATAAACTAATTTTATCTGCCCTCATAATTCCGAAAACGTCTTTTTAAAGACGACTTTTGATTAGATAATTTCCCAATAAACCAGTACTGGCTAAACATGTTTGTGCTTCTGTTAGATGTTGTTTCTTAGATCCGTACTTTCTGATTTACAAATGTTCTTATGTCTGTATTTATTTTTATAATTACGTAAACAATTAATACATCATGAGCAAGTAGCATATTCGCCAACAATACTTTAATTAAAAAATGAATGCAGACTGTTCGCGAAAGTGTTAATAATTAACTATTCTCAAAACTTCACTTTACAGAAATAATTAAACAATTTACATTTGAGATAAAAGGTAAATCTTCAAATTTTAGCGATACATTGTTTTGAAGCGATATTTTCTTACTAGATTCTGAGGCCATTTTCTCGTCCGACAGTTCGTCTGAAGAATTTGACTGTGTACACTCAGTAGGTAGTATATATTCTGTACCAGAGCAAGTAGAAACCGCATCTGACGAGCCAGTGTTAGATTTATTATTTTGTATAGAGTTGCTGTTGCCGGTAACGTGTTCCGCCAAATTGCTATTATTTCCTAAATTGCCTGAATTTGTGTTCAGACAATAGTAGAAGAGACACACCACCCCCTCCACTTTTTTACGTAACAAGCCCCGCCCCTGGGACACTCGCCCACGTGGGAGGCGTATATTTGGAGGGTGGGGTCGGATTCTTTTCGGGGACCATTTTCAACCTTTGGGCGGAGTTGAGACCCTAATTTGGTTGTATTAAGAGCCTTTTTGACTGTATACCCCTTGGAGGTAAGACAATTGAGCACACATGCAGTATTCTATTGGTGGGTGTAAGGTTAGGCCACGCCCTACTTTTAGCTGATTAGTCGTGCGTGCACCCGCCTCCCTGGCTTCTGATTGGTCCTTAGCCCCACTACTCAGCCGCTGTGCTCTGATTGGATGACTAAGTCTGCATTCTGATTGGTTATGGCGGGAAATTTGAAAATGTTTTGTAGTAATAAAGAAGTTCTTCTAAGATAGGTGTAGGAACTATCACTGGGACCTGGTCCTGCGCGGGAAATTTGAAATTGTTTTTAATAATAAAGAGGTTCTTGTAAGACAAGTATAGGAACTACAATGTTGGTCTTCAAAATTTGTTCTCGGGCCTTCGCCCCCTGTCGCAGCCCATAAAATACGCAAATACGAAAACACGTAAGCCCGGAAACACGCAAAACGTAAAACATAAAACGAACACGCAAATACGAAAATATGCAAATACGAAAACACAAAACGAAAACACAGAAAACGAGAACACGCAAAACCTGAACACGTAAACTCGTAAACACACAAAACGAAAACTCGCAAATACGAAAACGCGCAAAACGAAAACACAGAAAACGAAAACACGCAAAACTAAAACACGCAAACTCGTAAACACGCAAAACGAAAACACGCAAATACGAAAACAAGCAAAGTAGGTAAGATTGGAGACTTCTGGAACACACCACATTTTCAAGGTTACCACAATTCCAAGGTCGCCAATGTACCAAGGTCAAAAAAGCGCAATGTTTGATCTAATTACATATCATTACCACAAACCCAAGGTCACAAACCCCGCTTTCCTGTTCCACAATTACAAGGCCATCCGTGTGACATATCGCGCGTTCATGTTCCACAAAGACAAGGTCACAAACCCCGCTTTCCTGTTCCACAATTACAAGGCCATCCGTGCGATCTATCGCGCGTTCATGTTCCTCAATTGCAAGGTCATCCCATGTCACAAACCCCGCATTCATGTTCCACAATTACAAGGCCATCCGTCTGACCTACTTTATGCTTAGCCACCTGGTTACCACTCTTACCCACTTGTATTTTTTTGCCCACCCACAAAATAAAAGGAAACGATATGTTAATATTTTAATTAATGTAGAAACATGTACAAATGCATTACTCAGATATATGATTTTCTGGAGGAATAAAACATTTTGATTTAGTACATACGTTAGTAAGCGTTTATCAAAACAGTTGCAATACTGAGGATAATAAAAGTTTGGGTCACACATGTTAGCAGCGATGAACACACTACTAGACTGACAGGAAATAATTTATTCTATACACTATATACAATATATGTATACATAAAAAAATATCAATAATCAACATAACATACTTCATCACATAATATACAATAGCCGTCATCGTGCACATCAAAAAGTTGTGTTAGGGGTGCTGTACATGAGGAACACCAGTATTCACCGTGTGACAGGTGGTGCCAAGCCGTCCAGCGCTCTCACACACTCACACACTGACACTCTCACACA
Source organism: Vesta saturnalis (assembly GCA_036346205.1). Taxonomy (NCBI): domain Eukaryota; kingdom Metazoa; phylum Arthropoda; class Insecta; order Coleoptera; family Lampyridae; genus Vesta; species Vesta saturnalis. Next base: position 2,621,029 of record JARFJB010000176.1, read on the forward strand.
CTCAAATACACACACTCAAACACACACACACACACACACACACACACACACACACACACACTCACACACACTCACACACTCACACTCACACTCACACATTCACTCGTACATTATGTTTATCGACGATGGAGTAGATCCGGGTGTAACTGACTCGGAGCGGATGCTGCTGAGAAGGCCTTGGGGGTGCAAAGTTAGACTTGTACACCCCCAAGAAAGTGTTGTAGGTCGAGCCAGAATGCTGTGAAGGCCTTGGGGTAGAATCGCCAGTCTCAGCGACCATACTATGGTGTAAATTAAGACTTGCACACCCCAAGGAAGTGTTGGACCCCGAGCCAGATTGCCAGTCTCAGCAACCTGTCCTGTAGAGTAGTAAAAGACTTGGACTACTCGAGATCATCACTTCAATGTGGTTATGCAGCTTGTATTTATACTCAGAAGTGGCTTTGAAACGGTTGGGGCTGATTCGTGATTGGTTGTGTTCTAGAGGTTTCTGGTAGAGTTTTTTTTGCGGCAGTGACCTAGAGCAACTATGACGCCGGATTGTATGCAGACGAAGAAAAAGTTGTATTTATATATGAAACAGCAAAAAAACATGGGCATTTATTTTTCTAAGTGTATCGAAAATTTTTTTGTTATTATTAAAGAGCGTATGTAAATTACATGATATATCAATTACTTTTGTACTAACCACACCAGTTCGTTGATCCCCTATCCGGTTTTTTAGTTGAAGATCAGAGAGAGATGACCTCTCACTTAGAGTGTATGTTATATTCGTATAAATACATTAGTTTAATATATATATATATATATATATATATATATATATATATATATATATATATATATATATATATATATATATATATATATTATATATATACTTTATGCAATTGATATTGTTCTCTATTTTTTAATTCCATTTTAATTGTTAAAGCGTTAAGTAAAAGAATTTTATCTATATAAATTAACGATTTGTTACATATGTTAGTTTATAGTTAACAGACTGATAAACCTGTAATTATATCATTATAAGTTTTTGTTATGAACGAATAAGTTCAAGGTAAATATGTAATTAAAAATTATTATTAATTTTATTAATAATAATTTCAAAATAATTGTATAAATTTAGTTGTGAGCGTAAAAAGTTCAACCCGGTTTAGTAGTTTTCTTAATTGAAGGAATAAAGCAAGTTATCTTATTTTTTTTCAAAGGTAGATGCAGTCCTCTCATAAAATTCCAGTATGCTAATATGTTATATAGTTACGTATTTTTTACAAAATGCAGAAGTTAAAACGGTATAGGAAGAAGCTATACAAATGAAGTTTTTTTTTCTAATGACTTTTGTTTTTCAGTAAAAAAGCTAAATACATTGACGTGTATAGATTTTAGGTATAAAAAAATATATAAAAGTGTGTTTAAGGTGTATATATTTGTTAAGGTATTTAAGCATGCACTTAATGGATTCATTAAGTTGAAATTTGCTGTTAAAAAATGATCATTATTTTTTTATTCACTAGTTTAGTAGGCATGTAGAGTTGTAAGACAAAATAAAATATCTGGTGTGGAATACCACACAACGTTCATATCAATAATACTCTTTACCCATTTTCACTCATACTTAATTATTTTTTAGACTTACCCTACGTTATAATAAATAACTTTATAAACAAAAGGTATGTAGAATTAAATTTTCTTTAAAAAAAATATGTCTACACTTTTTCTTATAAAACTAATTGTTATTCAGATATTGAAAAAAAGTTGAACTAACATTAAAATTTCACCTTAGGATTTTTTTGCCGCTAAATTATGCATTGCATAAAAAAAAGGTATAGAATATAATTAGTCTATATGTTTAAGGTCTATGTGTGGGTATTTTTATAACTTGGAAGTATGCAACTGTTTTAGAACTATTTTTGATAAAAAAAAAAAAAAATAACCCTAAGAAACTCCCTCTCCGCCGCTGGAGTTCTGCCAAAATCTAATCAGTTCTATTCCAAATGAGAAGAAGCTTAAATACAAAATTTTAAGCAAGTAGGTCTTTTCGTTCTGGAGTTATCGTGGATACTAACATACATCCATACACACACAGACAGACATCCAGACATCATGACCGATCTTGACGAAACTTGGTCAAAAGTTGTAAAATGAGCTAATAATTCGATTTAGCGATAGTGAAAAAAAAGTCGATTTCATAACCTTCTATACCTACATATGTATATGTAGGTTGGAAGGTAAAAAAGGATTTTCAGTGGTGTAACAAGGATTATGTTGGAACTTATACATATATTTATATATATATATATATATATATATATATATATATATATATATATATATATATATATATATATAGTAGTTACTATATTAATTATTACGTGTTTGTTTTCATGATAGAGATTCTGTACGATAAAAAAAAGTCAATGCATAAGAATAAATGTTTAATGATAATGATGTGTATAATTTAGTTAGCAACTCGGTAATGGTGTTGACATCTCATATTCAATAGATAAATAAATCGGGAATTAAGAAAATAAATAAAAAGAGGCTTCCCTGAGGCATGCCAGATGAAGAACATGCTGAGGACGTTGCTGGAGAATTCATGTTTGTTCTTTTTTCTTTTGTTGTAATCTATAGTATAAGTAGATGTACGAATCATTTGTGTTTTTCCGTTCGCAAACTATAGGCGTTACCCCCACAAAAAATTGTTTTTCACGCAATTTTCAAGGTTATCTGGGGGGAGGGGGGGTCCGGATTCACCACTTATGCCCCTCATTCTACTTTTCCCCACTCCCCCCAACACTTCAAATTTTGTATTTAAGACGGAGTGGTTCCACTAGAGTCTCATTCCGTCTTTATGCGCCACCAAGTAAAGTTTCAAGTCTTATAAAGCGGTGTTACATCATGTCTTCAAAGAATGGTAAGTGTTAGTTTCGTATTGCATCTCTCCCGGCTACCCTTCCTATCCTAATCATATACTACTCTACTCCGCAACCTGAGATATCCATTGCATCCTATCCTACCCCCTGGAGATATGTTACGTTGCGTCCTCGTTCATATTGCTGGATATGATTCTTTCTTTAACAGTTGTCAAAGAAAGTAAAAGAAAGTAAAGTATTATGCTAAAAAAGGAATCACAACAAAACACGTAACGCAAACACCTCAGCTATACATGTACTTATTCTTTCTTTGTAACAGCATAAATGTTTCAATGTGAATGTCTCAAGAAATTTTCTCGAAAGGATTCCCTACTTCGACATCAAAAAACTGCTTGCTGGATGTCAGTATCTACCCCACCATCTGGCATACAGGAGGTTTCATTACAAAACCAAACCACAGGGAGCAATGTGGTGCAAGGAATCACTTCCGACGATAACAAAGCAGTACATAGACATGTTATTGATTTCTTTGCGCAACCAGGACCATCTGGGGTAAACTTTGCGAAGGATAATGCGAAACCCGGACCATCAGGGTTGAGCAACTCAAGGAAGTGGAAGTCTGACCAATGCGATGAACTGGTACATAAAAAAAATGGTAGAAGTGTTGAGAGTATGTACTACACTGATTGCTCAATAGATGTATCTCGGTATGCGTTACAAGGACACCTCAGAAGCAATAGGCATAAAGCAAATGTATGTTTGCTTGTCGATACTGGGGTTGAAGTGATTCGAAATGCGTTTAAACAACGCATTGTGTCGTACCGCCTGTCACCATGTAATACTCATACTGCTGTGCCACCTTTATGGCAGACGTTAAAGGGAACGTATTGAAGGTAGTACAAAATCAGTTGCAGAAACACTACTCCTTAAAATGTAATGTTGAGCTGTTTGGTTTATACTTTTTTAACAGTAGGGAAAGTACAGAACTGAAATCCTTTCAGACTAAGTATGATATTCTAAGTGTAGGGACGGTGTTAGAAGAGAATTTCCAAGGAATAAGTGAAATATTGGATGCAAAGCAATCCGAATTTCAGCATAAAGATTCTGGTAAGTGTGAGTTATGGCTAATGGTGTAATCCAATAGTAACAACTGTTCTAGGGTGGTCCCTGGTGCAATTCGTATACATAGAGGTCAACCTGTTGAAATTTGCGCCCACCACGGGTCTTCATATATGGCTGTCCCCGCTGAAATTGCACATAAACACGCCATAGTCAATGTAAAAAATAATGATGATTGCTGCTTTGCATGGGCTGTAATATCGGCACTAGTGACACGAAAGGGTCTACCACAGCGGACAACGTCTTACCCTGATTTCCAAACGATATTCAACTGGAATGGTGTACAGTTCCCTGTTAAGCTGGCGAATATTTCAACGTTTGAGACCAATAACAACATTTCCATCAATGTTTATGGGTTAGACGATACGTATCGTGATGGTCAGCGTGTCACAGAGGTAGTGGGGCCTCTATACTACACCAAAGCCAAACAGGCAGTCCATGTTAATTTATTACTATTAGTCAGTAACCAAACAGATAATCAGCATTATGTATGGATAAAAAATTTTTCTCGTTTACTTAGCAACTAAATATCCCTGCGGAACGGAGCAATGTATTTTTGTGATGCATGCTTGTATTACTTTAGATCAGATGACTAATTAACCCGACACGTGACACACGACTGTAACTTCGTATATACAAAATTACCGGACGTGAAACAAAAAAAAGACAACCGAGGAATTCTACGCGGAAAATATACTCGCGTTTCGAAACTATCAGAAACAAATGGTTCTACCATTCGTAATATATGCAGACTTTGAAGCGTTATTAGTACCGGTAGATACGGCTGAACTAGATCCCGAAAAACCGTTCACAATAAAAACGTGTAAACACGAACCATACTCGTTTAGTTATTATATTAAGTGTAGTGTAAACGATGCGTGGTCTAAGTTAGAGCTGTATAGGGGGAGTAATGCAGGGGAGATATTTATAAGACGACTAGAAAGTGATGTAAAACGGATATATAATGAACATTTCAAAGCTATTGTTCCAATGACACCATTAGCGGATGAACAATAGGTTACGTATCAACGCAGTGTATGTTGTTACATATGCGGCAAGCACTTTTTCTCCCCGTTTTTCTACATAATCTCAGTGCTTATGATGTTCATCTGTTCATTAAACAGTTAGCGAGTGAAACGGAAGAAATTAACGTACTTCCTGTTAACAGTGAAAAATATATAACGTTCGGTAAACCCATTTTTGTGGATGAATATGTAAACAGTCATGATATCAAGGAAAAGAAATACATTAATTTACGTTTCGTCGATAGCTGTAGGTTCATGGCTGCATCCTTAGATACTCTATCTCAGAATTTATCGGATGATCAATGTATGGAGGTACGGAAATATTTTAGTAACGACAGCGACTTCAACTTAGTCAGAAAGAAAGGTAGTTTCCCGTATGCGTACGTAGACAGCTTTAGTAAGTTGAACGACGTCATGGTGCCATCGTATGACAAATTCTACGATAAAATGCGTGATGCAAATATTTCGGATGCCGAATACTGCCGCGTTCTACTGGTATGGGATCACTTTATAGAGCACTGGTATAGAGCATGGCTTAACTGTTACTCGTATTCATAGTGTTTTACGCTTTCGTCAGAGTCCGTGGCTAATACCATACGTAGACCTTAATACAGCTCTCCGCAACACAGCACAGAACAAGTTCGAAAAGGATTTCTATAAAATTATGAATAATGGCGTGTTTGGTAAAACAATGAAAAATGTCGATAAACGAAGAGTCATTAAACTGTTAACACATTGGGAAAATAACGGTCGTCGGGTAGGTCTAGCACGGTACGTTGCAAAACCGCAATTTAAAAATTTTATTCAATTCACTGACAAATTGTTTGCGGCGGAATTGTCGAAACAGGTAGTTACGTATGACAAACCCGTCTATGTCGGATTCAGTATTTTAGATCCTTCCAAAATTATAATGAATCGGTTTTTTATGATATCTTCGAGCTCATTATGGCAAGAATGTCACGTTGCTCTATACTGACACGGATTCTTTGATTGTTGAGATAATAACTGATGATATGTATGCACACATGCGAAATAATTTAGACGAATATGATACTTCCAACTATCAAAATGAGTTGCATGGTATTCCTACGAATGCTTCCGTCGTTGGACGAATGAAAGATGAGTATGCAGGGAAAGCGATTCAATATTTTTACGGTGCAGGATCGAAGTCATACTGTCTGAAGCTTGCTGATAATGAAGTTGTTAAGAAAGCGAAAGGTGTTAAGAAAGTTGTTATTCAGAAAGTGTTGACGGAAGTAGACTACAAAGCGGTTGCGGAGGGGTCCGATAAAACAGTAATGTGTAAAATGCTTGTGTTTCGATCAACCTTACATGATATATATACCGAAATGTTAAACAAAATTGCCTTTAGGTCGCAGGATGACAAACGGTATCGACTACGTGATACGTGTTCCACATTGGCGTGGGGGTATTGGCGAATACCGGAATTGAAGAATGCTGATCCTTTGAGCGAACTATTTCAGGTTGCTAAGCAAATGAATTTATATTAACCGAAAGGAAAGAAGGATAGTTTGGGTACTGACACTTGCTAGTTTCTTTACTATATTCTCTCCATAATGAAACTAATATTACTACTAATTTGTATTGTTCCTTTAGTTGTTTAACATATATTAATATTATGTACTAATTCGTTATTAAGAGAATATATGCTATACAAATACTGTGTGATATAAATAAAAAAATACGAGAATGACTATTTACTATTTTTATTAAAAAAATGTGTACAAGACTTATTGCATTATGTATGTATCATACAAATAGTATACATTACTCAAAGCACAATGACATAATGATTCACAATGAAAGTAACAAACGGGTTGCATAGCAGGAAGAGGTGGACTTTCTTCAAGTTCAATAACAGGCTGGGTCATAAATTTTCTGATGTAATCTGCTTTCTCTCTGCCCTTGACATAGACAGAATCTGTTAGCTGAATCAATCTCTAGAGCATTCTTCGAAAGTGGTGTGGTGGTGTATACCCTTCTTCTCATTTAATACAGTGCTGGTTCTGCATTAACCAAGTAGCTTGACGACGACTCTCTGCATCTAACGTATGCCAGGGATACGGCGATTTAAACATAAAATGGGCAATTTGTTTCCCATTATAAATGGCGAGTTTTTTTGGTATAAAAGATTTTGAAATTTTAAACCCTTGTACATCGACTATGACGGACATTGTATTACAACTGTCGTACTGCTTTGGTTAACGCGTTGTATGTAACTAAACGATCGTGGAGTATAACACAGTATGCTGTCGTATTGGCAGCTATGCTTGCCGCTGTTTCAAACTCCACACGAAGAACTACTACTTTAGAGTGCAATGCTTCTTTTTGATTTGAGCAATCTACGACAATCAACGGTGCAGCCGTGGTAAATTGCGTAGGGGTGAGTAATGGTTGCCCATCTCTTTGGTAATACGACGTTTGGAATTTAGCAAACATTTCATACAACGTAGCAAAGCAATTGTTATCATAATTAACGTTGAGATTGTCATACGGATAACGATCCGTCTTCAGGAACACGCGAATATTATTTAGTGCACATTTATCGAATCTGCTCGTATCTTGCATAACATTATTCTCTCGCCCAGTTTGAAATCCTATAATAGTGTATCTAGGTGTTTCTATACTCGTAGATGTTTTGATTGCCCATGTATGCTTATCTGTTGCTGGAACGGCGGGATATATGTGGGTTTCCCAACTTCTAAATGCTACTGGCGTATTTACATTTTTATCAATGTATTTCGTTAACGCCAACTCCTCTGCTAATGCTAGAATGATGTGTGGAAATTTCCAATATATCTTATCTATGTTGACTTGTAATGCTTCTTCTACAGTTGAAATTACTGCGTCGGTATCAATGTTACTACGAATTAATACCAGTTCTTGTCTAATGTTCAAAATCACTTTATTGTAATCTTCGGCAAAGCCAAGTAGCATTCGCAAAGGTATACAAACATTAAAGTTTCTTTGAGCATTTGTTAGTGTACTGTTTGATGTAGGAAACCAACCTGCATTTTCATGACGGGCGAGATCATTGGGCGTCAATGATACCAATCCTTTCATTGTCGACGTTAATCCTACTTTCGTTACGGAATCTACCACTATTCCATTCATTTCATATCTAATTTCACTGAATAAAAATGCGATACCGTTATTAACGAACCTGGCGGTGTTAGAGCCAGTACCATCCTGTCGTAATAATCGTCCCTCTACGTAGACATAACGTTCGGATGGTAGAGTGCACATGTCTTCCTGAATGGGTATCCTGATTTCATCATTGTTTCCAAATCTGGTAGTATATGGCTGTTGGGCGTGCAGTTCGGAATTAACGATAGCATTATCAACGACAACTTTTTCATTAACGTTTAATATACTCATTGTAGTACTGTAAAGCCGAGACTTTCCAATAATGCCTTGTTCTGCGGTGTCAATGCTTTGGGCGCTGAACGCTTACTGACTCTCACCTTTCCACAGTTTGATCTTTTATAGTTTGATTTGCTCTGGTTACATGTACGTGTTATAGCGCGTCACCATATTTTCTTTAAATGTAGTCCTATCGTTATGACTTCCCCCTTAAAATTGACGAGATCTCCGTCTTGGTCTACTATTTTAAGTGTTATATCCCGCTGGTACACTGGGAAAGAACTGATGAATTATGTGTGATGCTTCACCATTCTTAAAACTACCACTTGTTATATGTTAATAGGATTATCAGAGGTATGTACTTTCTGAGCCTGGTAAACAGTTTTATTAAATTCCAGCATAGATCCTATCGAATTTTCAACATTGAAGTTAATGTCATGGGTTGCTTTCATACTTGCTTTCATAGTATTATTATTCGCTTGTAAATGCATAAATGCTCTCGATCCCTTTACTGACTCATTAATATATTTATTCAAATCCGCGATTTCGTATGATCCTGGTGGTATTGTAATTTTATCGTTTCCAAACACGAGTTTGTTATTCTTTGAAGTAACATTCTGTATAGTGTTGAAAGATTCAAAACTAGTCAACCCCATTACATATTCCGACTCATTCTCAAGAAAAATCGGTGGATTAAAGGTTGCTTGCAAGATACAATTTTTACCGGTAAATGTAAATGTGTAAGACATTACGATCACGTAACGACTACTGAAAATCAGTACGAGCAATTATATAAAAAGTGTAAGACTAAATGACCGCAGTTGTATGTATCAAAATCTTGAAGCTTGGTAAAGTTATACTCAATTGTGTTTCTGCTACCATCACTTTTAAAATAGTGGAGTAATTCAAAGGGTGGTTTAATATGTCGCATGCTATCAAAATATGTAATATGCCTGTTACGCTTAATGTAAGTGGTCCAGTGTGTACGCTTGTTATTTTGATCATCCAGATTCACAATACCACATTCATTCGAATGGATTCGTGTAGGTAAGTTATCTCGCATATATATATATATATATATATATATATATATATATATATATATAAAGTAGGAATTTGTAATTGCTCCACAAATTTTGATAGCTCAACATTACTTAAGGCGTGACGTGGTAGCTTCAGTGGGAGTTTTTTGAATACGGTTGTAAATATATATCTAACCCTCGTTTATATGGCTTTATGTATAAACCTTTTCCTAATGCAGCTGCTTCCGTTGCTTGGTTGTGTCGTTTGGTTTCTTCTAACGTTTTTGTCGAAGCTTTTGCGTCAGTTACCGCTTTTGCGACTACCGCAGCACCGCCACCTAGAGACCCTAGAGCTCCTAATGCTGCAAAGAGGGGAATAAGAGGTATGAATCCCCACGTTTTGGTATTGGTAATATTCTGCTATTGGGTGACATAACTTTTTTGTGTTTTAGAGCGCTCAAGGCTTGCTGTATTGTCGATTTTAAAGATGATCGAAGTTTACCACCAACACGACGTCGGGCTAGAAGGACTGCTTTGTTAAACGAAATTGCTCTGCGAAAATGCTTCCTTCGTCGTGATTTGTTTCCCATTCCCAATTTCTTTTGTCCTTTTCGTGATTTGCCACCCATTCCCATTGTCCGTTTTCCTTTCATTATACCAGCTATGGTTAATGCAGCTGCCCTTTCTCCAAAGGTAGCGCCGGTAGAACGAAATCTATTCCAAGCTTTTTGTTGTAAAGTCTTATCTGCTATGTGTCGTTGTCCTAGATCGTTTGACTGGGAGTATGCCATATCGTGTTCTTTACACGCTTCGTCCAATGCGTTAATACCTTTGTCGCCACGAGCTAATCGTTTTTGTAAACGGGTACCTGGCCCACAATATCGATATCGGGTGTATGCAACTCCACGGGTAATTTATTTATTAAAGTATTAATTAATCCTGAACCTTTTTTTTTCCTATGACGCTGGGATGTATACTTCATACCACACTGACTAACACTTCACTGCTAAAGTACTTTCAGCACGTGGTGTGTATATATAGAAGCGTCATACAAGTCGTGGTTTAGTACTATAATGGGTGACATCCGTTTCATTCCGCAAGATACAGAATTATCTATCAAAATTATGACATTACTCCTAACAAAGAGCACTACTCTAAACACCGCGGTTTACTAAAAGGGGGATGTAAACGAGGTATAATCGTCGGACCATCCGGCTGTGGAAAAACCAATGTTATGATTAGCTTATTAGAACATCCAAATGGCTTACGTTTTGAAAATGTCTATATATATTGCAAATATTTATACCAACCTAAATACCAGTACCTGCGGGAGTTACTGGCGCCCATAAAGGAAATTAGGTATTTCGAATACAGTGATAATAGTGATGTTATACCTCCTAGTGAGTCCCGTAAAAATTCAAATATGATTTTTGATGATGTAGCATGCCATAAACAAAATGAAATTAGAGATCATTTTTGTTTTGGCAGACATCGAAATAATGATTGTTTCTATCTGTGTCAAACGTATTCTTCAATTCCAAAACAGCTTATACGTGATAATGCGAATTTACTTGTTCTTTTTCAACAAGATCACTCTAATCTCAAGCATGTGTATGATGATCACGTTAATGTTGATATGTCATTTGATAGATTTAAAGACTTGTGTTGCTGTTGCTGGCGTGATAAATTCGGATTCCTTGTGATTGAAAAAGAAAGTGATGTTAATAACGGTCGTTACCGTAAGAGATTTGACTGTTTCATTGCAGTATAAATAATCTGTTAGGACTGTCAACGTACAGTCGTAATGGAGGAGCGCTTAGTGCAAGACATTTTGCGTGCTCGAAATATACTAGTTTGAAAGAAGATACTGCATTTACAGAACGTGCAATGGAGGCACACTTTAAACCTATCACACAACCATTAAAACAATTAATTACTAAAAATGATGGTTCTCTCATCAAAGCTGAACCCCTTACTCCAGAAGTCGGAAAAAAGGAGTCCATTGCGCATGAAAATGAAGTACTTTTACATTACACACCGAAAACCTCTAGAATACGTAAGGAGCCGCGTACTATTGTTCCTGACACCATTCCCACACCTGTACAAGACGACATGACGACGAGGTGGAAATTCCTACTTTACAACAATTGACATCGGAACTACTAGCTGCTGGATCTCAACCCGCTTTTGAAGAGTATCTTAATCAATACGAAGCATTAGCGAAATACTACGTTGAAGGTATCTTTAGAGATACCGAAAATGAATATGACTTAACGTACGGTGTGCATTTTATTCCTGAAGAAGAGAAATTTTTTATTGGCGATGCTGAACTAGATTTTGTTGGAGAAAATTTGCGAATCGCTCTTCCCGATGGATCATCCCTAGACTATGAGAGAACACCGGGATTATATGAACTACTTTTTAAAAAAGTTCCTACGGGATACAAAAAGAAGGATCTACAGCAATACAATGACATTTTGCGTCGTACACATGCTGCCCGACGTAATTAGAACCCTGATGATCAAATCCGAGGAACTAATAGTAAGAAGTACCTTGAAATCATTAAACCATTACTTCAACCTAGAAAACGTTCTACCACATCATCTATTGCACCTCCAGCCACCAGATCTCATAACCAAAGTGCTACGAAATAAATATGAAGATGTTCAGTAGAACTCAGCATTGTTTGCCAAATTGAGCACCTTAATACGCGAGAATTTTTCGGAAAGCAGTGTAACAGCATATGCCCACATTGTATCAATATATGTTCGCTACCATCTAGCGGGTCATATGCACTTATGCCATTCCTGCTTCACCCGATTGAAACCATCTGATTACCGAGTAATTGACCACCATATGCACATGGAACGCTGGACTGCTCGATACCACCTATCACATTAATATTATTGGTGCTCGTCGGTGCACCTCTCACACAGTTATACGATGTGTACGATGATGACTCATGTATACTGTGTGATGCGGTGTGCTACGTAGACGAGTAATATTTTTTTACTGTATTTATTGTATCTATTGTACATATTATATATATGTTGTATATATTGTATATCTTATAAAATTATAACTTATTTCCTTTCAGTATCATACTGTTTTCGCTGGTGTTAACATGTGTGACCCAAACTTTTATTATCCTCAGTATTACAACTGGAGTTCACTCACCCTCATCGCTTGTTGCAGCAGGGTTCATTTCCACATCTTCAGAAGATACGGTTGCGTGTTTCATGTGTGGGGTTAGAATAAACCGATGGCAGCCAGATGTCAATCCGTTACAGGAACATCTACGATGGGCACCACACTGCACGTATGCTCAGCTCCTCGCACCACGTCCACGCAGATGTAATGAAACGGAAGTGGAGAGGACCTTCTGCACTTGTACTAAATCAAAATGTTTTATTCCTAAAGAAAATCACATATCTGAGTAATACATTTGTACATGTTTCTACATTAATTAAAATATTAACATATCGTTTTCTTTTATTTTGTGGGTGGGCAAAAAAATACAAGTGAGTAAGAGTGGCAACCAGGTGGCTAAGCATAAAGTAGATGTCACACGGAAGGCCTTGTAATTGTGGAACAGGTAAGCGGGGTTTGTGACCTTGGGCTTGTGGTAATGATATGTAATTAGATCAAACATTGCGCTTTTTTGACCTTGGTACATTAGTGACCTTGGAATTGTGGTAACCTTGGAATTGTGGTAACCTTGGAATTGTGGTAACCTTGGAAATGTGGTGTGTTCCAGAAGTCTCCAATCTTACCTACTAAGCAAAACGAAAACACACACAACGAAAACACGCAAATACGAAAACACGCAAACTCGTAAACACCCAAAACGAAAACATGCAAATACGAAAACGTAAAACGAAAACAGGCAAATACGAAAACACGCAAAACGAAAACACGCAAATATGAAAACCCACAAATGAAACCACACAAAACGAAAACACGCAAAGCTGCCAAGGAGTTAGTCTATAAATAAAATAATTTTTCTTTATTTACATTTATTTACTCCTTATACCCAAACGGTAAAGTGTCACAGTTTTCAATTCTTCGACGTTTAGAGTAACTTATTCTATACTGTTTGAATTCAGGTCTAGTTAATACATTGTAGCACCTGTATCTAACTATTTTTCTATCATTATATACAAAAGAGACTCTTTACTATTACTAAGCACCATATCCTTCATCGCTTCAGAGTTTATAACACGTGAGTTTTTATAGTTTAAGGTAGTGCCCTTCACTTTACATGTTGATTTAATTGTTTGATCACTGGTTGAAAACACATTATAGCTGTGGTTTTTCGGTCACGCACTATCAAATTCGGTTATATAACTTCCTTCGCCGTACGCTCCCAGCTCGTCGGTCATCTGACCAAGGAAATCTCCACACGTTGGTTTCCAGTTGCCGGGTTTTGTGACAAACATGACGCTGTCTGTATCATAATACAGAACACGGCGGTCTAGTTTTTCCAGGTAACTATATAGTTCTAAACGTGCAGGAGCTGTCGTGTAAGCGGCTATGGATACATTAATAATTTTTTAAGAATCACCTTCACCTTCCGGTCTATCCCAATTTACAATTACTATATTATCATTAATAGGGACAATGGATTGTACCTGAACCAATGGGTCCGTAAACAATTTGAAAAAACCTTTGGGTCAGATGCAATACTGCACTGGGTTAAATTCTCCGTTGACCAAATTGCCCCAAAAGAATTTAACATTAGTTGCCAAGATCTTAAACCGATTTTCTTAATATATAGCGTCTAGTCGAATCTTTTCTTGTAATATTCCGTTATGTACAGCGCCTTCTCGACTTTTGATGCAATGGCTAGCCACTGAACATTCCTGTTTGAGTTTCAGGAAATTATCGATGTACTTAAACAACCCACACTGTATCGTCGCTTTATCCTAGGTACCTATATCCCGATCTCAAAAACATTTAACACTTTATATTCTTTAGAGATAGCCTTACGCAATTCGTCCGACAAACGTTCCAACGAAACTGCCTGGTTACACTATGCCCATTCTACTTCATTTAGCTAGCGCCATATGCCCTGCATAACAACAACTTGCCGTACATTTTAGGTAAAACAGTGTAGAATTAGGGCGGTAGTATTCATTTAACTAAATCTCCACCGTGTCCAACGAAATTCTCTTACAATCTAAACCTACATGAATTTTGTGACTTACAGGATATTTACAGTATTTATTTACTAAGGGTATAACAGCACGTCATATACTGATTTTCCGTTAATGCCGTCACACTATGGTAATTTGCTGGCATCAGTGGCTGTAAACGCGTCTCGTGGGTTTAAGGTTCGTCATCTTGACAACCTAGATTTTGTATAAATGATCTCAACTCATCGTTTGTACAATAGTCTTTTAAAATACATTCCGATTTCCACTAGATTATACCTCGCGTAGAAATTGAGATCGTGCCACCATGTTCTCGTTTTGAGACATGGACGTATTTCACTATTAGTCATATTGGCCTGGTTGAAACATTCCTCGCAACCGTGCCAATAGTATCCCTGAAACTCATAAACTGTATTTGACTGCACATAACCGTCGACCTTAACACCAGGTGTTCTAAACTCACGAACTTTCCTGCGTGCTCTATGGTCACTGTGTAATTCCACGCTACACTGTATTCGACTTTTGACTTTTCGCTCTTAGTCCCTTTTGAATGAGCCCTATTTTCCCTTTAGGAAAATCTCAAAACTTTATTACAGGCGCTAGAATTGTTAAGCTCCTAAACGCTCAATTTATTTTAGGTCGAAGGTCCAAAACTATCAACCTTTAACAAGGATCTTAACATCCATCGACAATACTTCAAATCCCCATCTTAAAACATAATTACTTTGGCCGTGCCAATCTAAAAGTTTTGCCGATTTTACTGACATCTGATCAGCAAATAATATTCAGTGATGGCAAATGACCCGTAATTCAGTTTGAGGTGTTGAAGAGAATGGGAGTCCTTGACTGGGTGTGGGTGGGTGGGTGGGGGTGGGTGTGGAGTGGGAGTGTGAGGAGGTGAGTGGGTGAGTGAGTGAGTGGGATGAGTGTGAGTGAGTTGATGATGGTGGTGAGTGAGTGTAGTGAGTGAGTGATGTGAGTGAGTGAGGTAGGAGTGAGTTGAGTGAGTGAGTGATTGAGTAGGAGCAGCGAAGAGAGAGAGAGAGAGAGAGAGAGAGAGAAACGGATAAACGAGAGAAAGCAGAGAGACGTGCATGATCAACTTCTATTACAGAAAATGTTTATTAGTCTATACGCCACTAGATGACACTAAAAATTAATTTTAACTCAAAGGGGGTCAGGGCGCAGACTCTGATACAAGTCCTGTCTTGCAAGGCTAGGGCCACCTCATTAGAATACATTTTTTTACGACGGGTGCGAAGGCCTACAACTGTAAGATTAGGTTAGAACCCACGTACAATTGCACCAAGGGGGCCACGATAGGGGCCAAGACCCACGAGCTAGTTTCTGCATTTATATATAAGGTTAAGGTCCCATACCATTACCAACCAGGGGGCAATGGTCTTAGAACAAGTTTAGAAGACCTACATGGTAGTTCCTATATTTGTCTTACAAGAACCGCTTTATTATTAAAAACAATTTCAAATTTCCCGCGCAGGACCAGGTCCCAGTGATAGTTCCTACACCTATCTTACAAGAACCTCTTTATTACTAAAAAATATTTTCAAATTTCCCGCCATAACCAATCAGAATGCAGTGACTTAGTCCTCCAATCAGAGCACAGCGGTTGAGTAGTGGGGCTAAAGACCAATCAGAAGCCAGGGAAGTGGGTACACGCACGACCAATCAGCTAAAAGTAGGGCGTGGCCTAACCCTACACCCTCCAATAGAACACTGCATGTGTGCGCAATTGCCTAACCTCCAAGGGGTATACAGCCAAAAAGGTTCTTAATACAACCAAATTAGGGGCTCAACTCTGGCCAAAAAGTGTAGGGGAAGGTGTCCCAGGGGGCGGGGATTGTGACGTAAAAAGGTGGAGGGGATGGTGTGTCTCTTCTACTAATAATGAATGATAATGAATGATTGGCAATAACTTCACTCTTTGAGTAATCGTTTGTTTTAATAATTATGTTATCGATAATCCTTATTCTTTTATTTTAAACTATTATTCGACGCTGCAAGAAGTATATAAATTCGTAAAAGTTTTATTTTGTAGTGTCGTGCGACACTGCTCGACAAGATTAATGGAAACATTTTTTGTTTTGATCTGGTTCGAATTGATCACTTATATGTTCACCGTTTTCGTTTCCAAACTCCCGTTGTTGCTGTATTGAAAATCTTCAAAATTTATAGATTTTTTGTTTTTGTCTTTTTTGATAATTTCATTTCATGGTTAGACGGTGAATTGTCAACAGCGTTGTTGTCTTCAATACTTGATGTAGACTTTTGTAACTCATACGGATCAACGTTGGCATAAGAAGAACGAACAAAAGAAGGCGGTAAAGTTTCTAAATAATGGTAAACTTTTTCAGAACTTGATAAGTTTGGTGTTTGCTCCGTTGCAAAAATAGCTAATCTTAATGTGTAAATGAACTGAAGTGTACATATCGTGTTTTTTATTTAATTAAAATAAATACAGGCTCTATTATTTACAAAAATCTACAAAGCACACATGTTTTTATGTACACACACATAGTTTACTTGACTACTTCGGTAGTTTCACGTGTTTTTTAACTTTTTATTTACAAAAACCTTATTTGAACTTAGCATTACACGGTTATTAAGTGGTTTAAACAAAATTTAGGCATTTTTATTACTTTCAAATCTTTGACATAATGCAATTTGAGCATGCACCGCGGGAAAGCATTTCATTAACAGTTAAATTTAATTAATGTAATTAAATATCACAATGCACACGTATAGTTATATACAAGTTCACCCAATGCAAAACTTAAACCCCCTTAATTTTAAATAGGATGAGGGGTGATGTATCACATCACTCCTCATCCTATTTAAAATTAAGGGGGTTAAGTTTTGCATTGGGTGAACTTCGATCTATAGCAATTTAAGGAAAACAAATCTATTAATAAAAGCGGTTAATAATCGATCAAAGACTACCTATTCGATGATTTGCATTTGACCTATGTCTGTAAATTATAATTTATCAAATTATTTTTTACCATGTCGATACCCCTCGATACTTCTCCATCTGTTTCATTGAAACAATATTGAAACTTTTTTCGTTTGTTGCTGAAACAGTAGGTAAATTAAAAACCTACATTTTACAAACTCATATAGAAAATTTTTCAAAAAGCATTAAAGATATGCTTATCAATACGTATTTTTATAAGAATTCTAGATACCAACTTACATAGTACTATTTGAGTTTAAAAATAGTATATTATGTTATTAGGAGTAAAAGTGATACTTTATGTGGCGAAGCTGAATGCTTATTTTGCCGAACGAAGTGAGGCAAATAATTCAGCTGAGCTACATAAAGTCACTTTTACTGCGAATAACATATACTATTTTATCCGCAAACGTAAAAATAATTGGTAAAGATCGAAAGGAAAGATCAAAGATAATTAGCAGGTAAAAGAATAAGATAATCAGGACGCTTTGCAAGTAATGAAACCATAACAACGCACATTTAATAAGCACATTTGGTAAAAATAAAAACGCCTAGGCACAAAAGTACAACTTTTACTCCATGTCTGAAAAGTAAATCTTTTACCTTTGACAGTGAGTCATAAAAGTGTCACTTTTGTGACGTTTGCGGATAAACATCATTTTAGTGTAATTATTGTTGTTATCTTAGCTTAAAATTGGCCTACTCAATCAATATCTTGATTCGATTTTTTCATAAAATAATTTTATTTTATTAAAAAATCGGGATTTTTTAGATTTTATGTTAAAATTGCGATATTTGGAAAAACAAAAAACTTATGAATAACAATATCTAATGCCCCGCCCAAAGGAGCCGCTTATGAGTACAACTAAAAAATCATATTCACGCCATACGATTGGGCATATTCCACTAAATAAATGTACAAAACGCTATCATTTAAAGGGAACCCATTTTGAAGATATTTGAATTAAACCGATGCGACATCTTCCAAGAGCTCCAGCTCTCTTAGGAAGTATATTTTTATTAAGGTAATTTACGTTAAATCGACATAAAATCAGCTCTAGAATCTGCAGTTTTCTTTTGTGAAAAGAGTTTGTGCACACCTTATATATATATATATATATATATATATATATATATATATATATATATATATATACACACACAGGGTGTCCACTTTTTGATTGTGATATATTGGGATCTCGATAATTATAATATTTGCAAGGTCGGTTAAATTACAAAAAAGTTGAGATATTTTCTGCTCGTCCAGAATCCATTAAAAATTTGGCTTTATCTTTTCCCGTTCCTGAAATATCCTGAAAAATTGAAAAAATCGAATTTGGAAAATCGGCCATAACTTCTATATTTCTTAACCGATTACAATAAAATTTGGTACACTTACATAAGACGTAGATACGAGTACACTGGCATTAATAAAATTCTTCCAGGAGTACTAAATTTTGAATGACGATAGTCAACTTTTTTTCTTCTTATGGACGCCATATTGAATTTCTGCACGGATAGATAAAGGAAAATATTTTCTTTATAACCATATACCTGATTTCCCAATAATTAATAAAAGTAATTGTTGTATGATGAAAAATAAAATTTTGGAAAAAATCAATTAGTCATAGGCGTTGTGAATAAAATGCTAACGTACAGTCAATGGTTGATTTTTTATTCTAAGAACAAGAAAAAAACATAAACACATAAACAGAGTTTGTCATTTAGTAATTAAAAGAATCAATGGTTATTGAATGTCTAAAATTCAACAAGCAACAGTAAAAAAATTAAACAAATAATAAGAATTCATAATAATTGCTGAAAATGATGCCCCTCCTGTTGAATGCACACTTGAACCCACCCGCCTGTTCATTTGTAGAACTGATTTTCTTATAATTTCTGTTGGAATCGAATTACAAGCAACAACTATCCTATCACGTAATTGGTCTATGCCACTACATTGGGTTTTATAGACGGAATCTTTTATGTAACCCCGTAAAAAGTAATCTAAGGGATTTAAACATGGCGAGCGTGGTGGCCAGCTTATAGGAGATGATTTCCCTATCCAGTTATGAAATCTGTTATTTAAATAATTAGAAACTCTAACTGCGCTGTGAGCAGGTGCACCATCGTGTTGATAATAAACTAAATTTCTTAGGGTTTCTAAAGGGAGCTCATCTAAATAATTTTCTAATTCGGTTCTTAAGAAATTTAAGTACATTTCACTATTTAAGTTTCCATCTATAAAATACGGCCCAACTAACTTATCGTTAATCAACCCACACCACACATTTACGGAGAATCGTCTCTGATTTCGAACTTCTTTAACCAAATGATGATTCTCCATTGCATAATAATGAGTGTTTTTTCTGATATATATCCCACTATTTGTAAATTGGGTTTCATCTGTCCATAATATTTTAATAGCGAAATGTTCATCATTTCTTACCTCTTCATTAAACCACTCACAAAATCTAAGTCTCTTTTCAGCATCCCCGGGATAGAACTTTTGTACTGGTAAATATTTATAATCATTAAACTTGAATTTATTTATAATCTTATTTACACAGCTTTTCGAAATGCTACATTCTCGGGCAATTGATCGACATGATTCGTTATAATTAATTTCTATTTGAGCTAGAACATTTATATCATTACCTGTATGTCTTAAGCCATACTTATTTTTTAACTTAGATACAGAGCTATTTTCTAACATATTTTTTAGATATTGTTGAAAACATCATAATAGAAGGTTGTCTTCTTTCTGCAAATGTTTCTTCATATGTTCTTGTCGCTGCTACCGCATTTCTATTATTTTTTATGTCAATATCATACATTTCTTTTTTTCTTTGTTGGTATATCTTACCATTTTAAAAACTATTTGTTACTACTAGGTGTTACACTACAAAACTAACAAATTTACTCTAAAATATTTAATTATTTTAAAACTTTGACAGATACCTACTTGATTATTGAGTATTGACAATTATTTAATGTAACAATGCATGCCTACTGGATTTGAAAAACAAATAAATCTTATTCACAACGATATGCCTATGACTACTTGATTTTTTCCACAATTTTATTTTTCATCAAAAATCAACAATTATATGTACATGCTGTCCCAAATTCGAGGGCAAGCATGGGGATCTCGCTTATTATAAGAGATAGGATATAGGTTTAAATTCGGCACTTTTGCTAAATTCGATGCCGAGTAATAATCTGAAAAGAAATTTGAGCTAACTCGAATGGATTTGGTTTTATGCTCAAAAAACTAAAAATTTCGATTTTCGTTTTTCGCGTTAGGAATTTTCAAAATTCGATTAAACATTATTAAGGTAACTTTTTACGCAAAATACTAATACGGTATTAAAAATATTGTGCGACGTTTTGTTTATTCTGAACCATCATCAGGTTTATTTTTTCTTATGGGGGTTAAGACATATTTTTATGGCGTTGGATGGAGAATGTTATGCTGATTTTAGCAATATATAACACTTCTTGGTTTGATCGACTGCGAACTAAAATACTCTTAAATTAAAAACTAAATATTACATTATCACGAAATCCATGAATCAAACAAAACTCAGGAGTTGGCTTTTGCCATGTCATTTTCTAATTGTAAAAAAGGGTAATAACTGCAAGATCCTTCGTGTTAGTGTTTTAAAATTTGCAAGTTTCTTTAGAATGTTTTCAAATTCAGAAAAACGAGACATGATAAGGATATTTTATAGCTGCAATAGAAATAGTGTCAGAGCAGAACAAAGATATTTATAGGAATATCCGGAGAGGCAGCAACCAAACCAGAGATATTTTTTAAAATTAGACCAAAATTTGCGAGAATTTGGATGTTTTCAGAAACCTCGAAATGCATATGGTAACAGACTAGACAGAGGTGCCGAAGAGGAAATATTACATCAGGTACTATTTGTTAGTATTATACTAATTATAAGAATTTCCACTCACTTCACTGCTAATTTCAGCAGACATTTTTTTTGGAGAGTTATGACTTTATGTTATCCATCTTAGGTTCAAGAAAATCCTTCAACATCTACCAGAGAAATAGAGCAAACTATTGAAGTGCCAAAAACGACAGTTTGGCGAGTGTTAAAGCAACACCGTTATAAACCATTTAAGTTACACGTTAGTCAAACTCTTCGGCCTGGGGACGATATGAGACGGTTGGATTTTTGTAACCAACTTAATACCAAAATGCTGGATACTCGCAACTTTCTCAATCAAATAATTTGGACGGATGAGTGCAATTTTTCCACTAATGGAATGTTTAATCGTAATAACGAGCACTACTGGTTCGTTGAAAATCCACGAATTAACAGGCAAATCCGAGGACAAGGCCACCGGTCCTTTAATGTGTGGGTTGGAATCTGGAAGGATAGGCTCCTTGTGTCAATTATTTACGAAGGTATCCTAACGTCTCAACGCTACCTCGCATTTCTAACACACGAAATATCAGACCTTTTGGATGATGTTCCACTAAACGAAAGATGGACTCTCTGGTGGCAAATGGACGGAGCTCCTCCTCATAAAGCTGCGATAATAAGTGAATATCTTAACGGCGAATTTCCTGATAAATGGATGGGAAATAGGGGACCACTTAGGTGGCCAGCAAGAAGTCCAGATTTAACCCCTGTAGATTACTTCCTCTGGGGCTATTTAAAAAATATGATTTATAAGACGCCGCCGCAAAATACAGAAGAACTCCAGAATAGGGTTGTTAATGAACTTCGTCAAATTCCCAGGCGAACCATTCAAAGAAGCGTAAACAATTGTAGAAGAAGAATTCCTTACTGTATTCAAGAAGGAGGAAACTTGTTCGAACATTTATTATAATAATTTTTATTTGTTTGCCTGTGTAATTATTTTGTTGTTACCTATCGATAAATTTGCGTTGTCGCTATTATGACCGTGTTACATAGACCTACTTGTTTTAGTTGTTTGTTAATGTTTTTTTTTAAATTGTTTTTATGTTTTTTTGGATGTTCTAACGAGTTTAACAAATTAAATAAGTAGAACTACTGCAATTATTCCTTGCTGGATCCAAGAAGGCGGAATCTTGTTCTTCGTATTTTTCTCATTATTTTAGTTCGCAGTCGATCAAACTATAAAGTGTTATATATTGCTAAAATCAGCATAACATTCTCCATCCAACGACATAAAATATATCTTAACCCCATAAGAAAAATAAACCTGATGAGGGTTCAGAATAAACGAAACGTCACATAATATTTTTAATACCGTGTTAGTATTGTGCGTAAAAATGTGCCTTAATAATGTTTAATCGAATTTTGAAAATTGCTAATAATAAGGTGGCCAAACGCGAAAAACGAAAATCGAAATTTTTAGTTTTTTGGGCATAAAACCAAATCCATTCGAGTTAGCTCAAATTTCTTTTCAGATTATTACTCGGCATCGAATTTAGCAAAAGTGCCAAATTTAAACTTATATACTATCTCTTATAATATGCTTGCCCTCGAATTTGGGACAGCCTGTACATTAGCATTTTATTCACAACGATATGCCTATGACTACTTGATCTTTACAAAATTTTATTTTTCATCATACAACAATTACTTTTATTAATTATTGGGAAATCAGGTATATGGTTATAAAGAGAATATTTTCCTTTATCTATCCGTGCAGAAATCCAATATGGCGTCCATAAGAAAAAAAAGGTTGACTGTCGTCATTCAGAATTTAGTACTCCTGGAAGAATTTTATTAATGCCAATGTACTTGTATCTACGTCTTATGTAAGTGTACCAAATTTTATTGCAATCAGTTAAGAAATACAAAAGTTATGGCCGATTTTCCAAATTCGAGTTTTTCAGTTTTTTCAGGATATTTTAGGAATGGGAAAAGATAAGGCCAAATTTTGAATGAATTCTGGACGAGCAGAAAATATCGCAACTTTTTTGTAATTTAACCGACCTTGTAATTATTATAGTTACCGAGATCCCAATATATCACAATCAAAAAGTGGACACCCTGTATATATATATATATATATATATATATATATATATATATATATATATATATTTAAATTGTTGGTTTAAAGTCAATAAATAAAACACTAGAAGTGGAAATCATACATTTCGACAATGGTTGATGTCATAGTCAGTGATAGACAAATTGCTACTAAAATTAAAAATGATAATTACATATACTTACTTACAATTTTTTAAAAGTAACGTTGTATGTTGATGAACAATTATCCAGGTCTCTTAAAATTAGAAGCACTTTTTTCATTAATTTTGATATATAACATTTCCAATAATAAACGTTTTTCATAATTTTGTTCAATACATACAATTTCGGTTTTATCATAATCAGTTGTACGTCTAGCCAAACCAGTACTTTTTGATACCACTTTTACATCAGATTTATGTTGAACTAAACGATTCTTCAATGGTTGCATGGAAGTACCAATATAATTTTTTTGGCAATTGTTACATGGAATTTTGTAAATAGTATTTGTGGTTTGTTCTTTTGGTACTGAACATTTTAGTTTAGAAAATAAACATAGTTAATGTTCTGTGATTCAAATGCAAGTTTTGATTAAATTTGCTCAAATTATCAAATAAAATTGATTTTTGATTTGAATAAGGAATTGAAATATATTTGAAATTTTGATTAGGTACGTCAATGTTTTTATAATTATTATAGAATTTATGAACTCGTTTTTTAATAATGTTTAAAGCTAAAGATCTGGGGTAACTGTTATTTACAAAAGCGCAAATAATTCTTTTAAGTTGATTTTGTCTAAAATTTGGATCCGAAAGGTGTAGCCATTTATTTATATGGTATCCATGAAAACCCGAAATCTATATAGTCACAGTTATTGATATTCAATGTAATTTCGTTTTATGAAAAATAAAAATTAACATGAATAACTACGAAAAATATGATATGGTTGTGTGCGAAAATTGAAATGAAACCTTCCAATTATATTTGCCATTGATCCGAATTTTAACTCTTTACAAAATATTTTAGAAAATGGTTTGAGAAGAATAAGAAGAATTTGCCAAGCATGTGTTCAATATAATAGAGGGCATTTTGAGCATATTTTATAAGTTTTCATTAATATATTGTTTATTGTGTTGTAAATTTATTATTATTATTATTATGGAAACTAACTTAAAAAACATCATAATTTTGAAGTGCAGGAGCGCAAAAGTAAAAGTTCAGCTTTCTTCGAAATTGATGGTGGTGATGACAGCAAAGTTTATATTTATAGAGAGTATATGAAGAGACAATTTAATTTCATTAATATATATATATATATATATATATATATATATATATATATATATATATATAGTGTTCATTGAAAAACAACTATAACTCAAAAACCACACTTATTAGAAAAAATCTAGCTACGTAAAAGCATCTATAAGCAAAAGATTTGACTTTTTCAAAAAACTTTAAACTTTAAAGATTAATAAATAAGCGGTTACAAGTGGGGGTCCCAAATGTGCATTTTTTTAAAATCGTCCTGTAACTCAGACGCAAAGAAAGTTTGGCAAAATCTGTTTGCACCATTATTTGTTTTACAAATAAGTAGCAGAGCGACGCAAAAACCGCAACCTTCTACCTCTTCTGATAACCGAGATACCTTGAAAACTACCGAAAATGGGCCACCCTATACACAGTGTATATTGAGATAGGCATTTGAATATTGAAACATTATTTTATTAAATAATGTATTTATATAGAAGTATAAATTTATCAATTTATTTAATGAAATTAGAAGAGTCTAGATTTGGATTATATATAAATGAATATTAAAGGTTGATAAAGATAGCCTTGAGAAATGTATAATAAAATTTTAGGCTTAACAGGTACATCTGTTTTTCTTTTTAATGGTATCTAAAGATCAAAAATTAATATATAAAGTAATAAATTATATATATAATTCAGTCCACAAAAATATATATGTAAATTAAACTTTATTTATTAAACAAATTCATATAAAAAGTTTTTTTTTATTTAGAAGGTACTTCAATTAAGCCTCTTCAACAATATGAAGCTTTTAGTTTTATTATATTATGTAATACAATATATATCAATGATTTACACTTATACTAATAGTTTATGATATAGTATATTTTATATGAAATAATAAGTCCATATATTATATTATTATTGATTTATATATATCAGTATATTAATCAAATAGATATATAATATTAATAATACCTTATGTCAGAATAAATTAACAAATAAAAAATAAATTGAAATATATTTAAACTAATACAATTATCAAATTTTAATTGAACCAAAACTAAAATACAACATATTTTAAATATACAGGCTGCAATATCAAACTATTTAATATACAAATATATATATAAAAGAATTTTAATATAACACAAAATTATAAATGAATTTATTTTGCTAACTGGTTACAACACATCTACTTTTATGTTTGTACATACACACTAACACGAACACAAAAAATGTACTACACAACACATTATACGGTACATTGTTTAATTGGTACACACACACACACACACAATATATATATATTATATATATATATATATATATATATATATATATATATATATATATATATATATATATATATATATATTATATATATATATATATATATATATATATATATATGTCATTTAAATTATTATTGCAAGTTAAGTCCCTAGACGTCCGTTATACAGAGTGTTTCATTTCTTTAATAGATTTAATTGAGTATTATTATACTTCCAGTTAATTTTCTGATAACTTAATTGAAATGTCTATATTAAAATAAACTATTTGCTAACTGTATATACCTACATAATAGTCACGATGTGTTTATACTGATACTGGGTGTCCACGTACAAAGGACCAAAGCGATATCTTAAACTTCATATAGGTACGGAAAAAACCGTTAACATAAAAAATCACTTGCAATTGGATGTCGTTGCGAAATACAAAGCTTTTGGAAATTGACAGATAGGAAGGTTAGATGTGCTTCATTTATTATGCTCACTATTTTCTAATAAAGTTATATTTAGTATTTACTTATTCGTTTAAACCAAAACCGTAATGTGGTATTGCGCTTTTTCTTCTGCTTTTATTCGTACAACTAGATTTTTTTCTGATTTTGCACTTTTCTTTCCGTCTTTCATACTACAATTATTATTTTTTTCTATTCCCAAACTTATAAAATAATAACAATATAGTAGGTGGCTATGAAACGTCAAAATTAATCCACTAATTAAGTGATATTGTTGATGCTTAGTTGCAAATCTACTTTTGAATTAAAATCGTTGAAGAGTTTATGTGAAAAATGAATCGAATTCCACGTTTTGCTTGTGGAAATACTTTAGTTCCTAGGGTTATGGTAAAAATAAGTGGTGAGGTAAATGCAAGAAAGCAGGAAATTGTGATTGCACGTCGCCGCGAAGCAAATCTACCAGAGCGGGTTATAATAGAAGAAACTCGAATCTGCAATGTCTGCAATATTTCTATTGCAAGGGAAATTCAAGCAATAGACAATAACCCAAATTGTTTGCGATGAAATGTGCTACAAAGGTGAACTCACTTATGCTGCATTTGTAGCGATGGGAATGATATACATAAAATATCCATGAAAGGTAGAATTAATATTTTTGTTGAGAGAGATATACGTGCCAGAAAATACGTACTGCTGTAATATTCATTTAGACAAGAATGGTAATCTGTTTGAGTTTCTGCTCCCTGGGTTACGATATGTAAATCGACCATTATTAGCAGGTAATGAGATTTATATTTTTTTACAAGCATTACGTAAGGAAATTAAGAAAAAAGCTACCAAACGGCTTACGAAGACGAAAATAACTTCACAAATTCTCAATTTAAAGCAGTTTCTCCTATAACCAAAGATCAACTTAATAATATTTTCAACTTTTGTGACCACGTTAGAATAGGAAATTCTTTGAGATATGTAAGTAAAAAAGATCTCTTAGCATTCCTGTTCAAGTTACGACAAGGTCTTAGTGATAGTTTTTTAGCGGTTATTTTTAATTATTCCACAAGACAATAAGTCACTTTAGCTATATCTCTAGTTAGACA
Source organism: Vesta saturnalis (assembly GCA_036346205.1). Classification (NCBI taxonomy): domain Eukaryota; kingdom Metazoa; phylum Arthropoda; class Insecta; order Coleoptera; family Lampyridae; genus Vesta; species Vesta saturnalis. Next base: position 2,648,661 of record JARFJB010000176.1, read on the forward strand.
ATCTCTTTCTGCGAGATTTGTACCACAAAATATTGGATTTACTGCTACAACAAGAGACAGCTACATCGAAAATCATGTAACTCCTTTTGCAAATCGTCTATATAATCAAAACCTGGATCGGCCTCAAGTTATAGTGTATAATGACTGTACTTATCTAGAAATAGAGAATAGTTCTTGTTTTAAAGTGTTGCGACAGTCCTACTGTACTTATAAGGGCAAACATCTTATCAAGCCATCTCTGCTTGTTGCTCCGAGTGGATTTATTCTCGACATTCAAGGGCCATATTTCTCAAATTCTGAAAACAACGATGCTAACATAAGTGAATTTAATAGAGATTAGGTATTAATTTTAAAATGCCAGCCTTTTTGCCCAGAGGTCAGCTACAGTTATCCACAGAAGAGGCTAATGATAGTCGTCTCGTTACGAAAACCAGGTGGATCGTAGAAGCACGCAATGGGCACTTAAAATCAATTTTTAAATTTTTTAGCTTTAAGATAAAAACACCCCACATTTGTAATATTGCTGATTTTCTTAGAATTGCTGGAGCAATTATAAATAAATATTTTCCACCCATTTTAATGCAAGATGCTATTATTGCGCTAGCTGAAAATATTCTTTAAAAAGTTCAAGAGCCAAATGTTGTTCAAGCCAGGGTTGAGGAGGAAAACTTACGCGCTAGAAGGGGCAGATGGATTGATTTAAATGAAATTATCGTTCCCTCATTCCCACGTTTGTCACATTACTATCCTAAAGAGTTAACTGTAGGTATTTTTCAATTAAAGCTTGCTCCTTCTTATATACAGGACAATGAAATAATAGAGGACCGCCAGGTTCAATATCAATTTGATACTCGGTTTTATATGGGTAAGGATATATTCTGGCCTCAGAAATGCTACTCGTTACCAGTTGTGGATTGCATTTGTGCCGAATAATGAGGAAGAAGAACCTAACCCAATATTAGGTACTTACTGCACCTGCAAGACTGGTGCCAGAACTTTAGGTACTTGTTCTCATGTGGCAGTTGTACTATGGTTTTTAGGATACGCTAGGTATCAAGAGCTAATCAAATATCCTTCTACAAATGTTTTAAATCATATACTAAATGCAAATAATGTGGAGGTGATAGACATTTAACATTTGATTATGCAACTTTTTGATTTCTATGACAATGGTTACATCAAGACCAAAAATTATTTACTGTTTTCTGCCTCATCAGTTCAGTTAACTGATATCTTATTAAGCTTAGATATTTTTAATATATTAAAATACGTTCACTAACGTTTCTACATAAACATTTCTTATTTCCAATGGCTGTACAAAGCGGTAGTGATGATGGAGGTAGACCTGCGAAACCGGTCTGTCGTTGGTATGAACAGTGAAGACACTAGTATCTTAAAGAATTTTCTTTTCTTAGTTTTGCAAAATAAAGATGAACTTCGAACTAACCTTTCTATCTGTCAATCTCCAAAAGCTTTGTATTTCGCAACGACATCCAATTGCAAGGGATTTTTTATGTTAACTGTTTTTTCCGTACCTATATGAAGTTTAAGATATCGCTTTGGTCCTTTGTACTTGGACACCCAGCATCAGTATAAACACATCGTGACTATTATGTAGGTATATACAGTTAGCAAATAGTTTATTTTAATATAGACATTTCAATTAAGTTATCAGAAAATTAACTAGGAAGTATAATAGTACTCAATTAAATCTATTAAAGAAATGAAACACTCTGTATAACGGACGTCTAGGGGACTTAACTTGCAATAATAATTTAAATAGACATATATATATATATATATATATATATATATATATATATTGTGTGTGTGTATGTCCATTCACCAAAATATCAAAACAATACCACCGTATAATTCTTTTCAGATACATATATTTGGTCTCACCCTGCATATCAGGTGTATGTACAAAAATAATGAAAATAAAGAAAAGGTTGTAACCAGTAGCACAAATAAATAACATTCCACTAAATTTTGCGTTAATATTGGCAAAAATGTCCATTTTATGATATATTGAAAGTATCAGATAGTGATATTGCAGACCCTGTATATCAAAAACTGTTGAGCATTGAGCTTTCGGGCAATGAAGACATTTAATCAATTGGTCAAGTTCTAGAACATATCAAAATTTGGTTAAGTTCTGACCGAAAGGTATTTTAGATTTAAAACGTGCCCCCTCCAAATTTAAGCGAATACTATCCAATTCTTAATTGCACACCAATCTGTCATCGTAAAGGATGCATAACAAAATACTCTAGCACGAATTATATACAGATATATAGACGTTACTCTAACAAATGTTACATTCGTTATAACTACTATGATTTGAACCATCAACTTTCCACACAATACCCAAGCCCAGACGGCTCATCCCTGTGCGAGTATTTTTGCTTTTGAGATGTTGTGGTAGGGTAAGACTATTACTGTTCAAAACCTTACAAATATTTATATATTTATAAATATTATTTTATAGAGCTTACTGGACACCTAGAAACTGTGTAATTATTTCGCAACGTGAGTTCAATGTACCTACTTTTTTTTTATTTTCTAAAATAATAATTTTTACAGCTCCTCTTTTGATTATTTGTCGGCTAAGGGTAGCATTATTAGACCATATATATATATATATATATATATATATATATATATATATATATATATATACAGGGTGTCCAGTTTAAGATGAAATGCATGGGGATATTGGAAACCGTTAGAGATACGAAGATGGTTAAATGGAGAAAAGTTGCGTCATTATATGCCCAAGAAGTAACCATGGTTACATGTCAAAAATCCTTCCATTTACTAGACACAGGGTGATAACTGAAAATATGCGTTTTCTAAAATCGCTATATCTTGTTTTTGCAAGAGATACATCCACGATTTTTGCAAGATGGGGTAACAGGTAGCGAGGATTTCAAAATGATTTTGAAAAAATCTAGGCCTACTAGATTTTGAGATAATGCACGCAACTTTCGATTTTCTTATGGACGCCATATTGATTTTTGCATTTTGAATTCTTCATAAAAATGCTTTTCAACCATATATCATATGTTTATAATCTGCCAATGAGAAAGTGTCAAATTACACAATTAAATTTATATCAAAGCAACCTTGACATATTATGTATTTTAATTAAATGAAAATTAATCTACAAATTAAACTAACTATTGAGAACAATATTATTGATTATTAACATAAATCATAATAATTAAAGTGACAAAAAACAACAAAAAATAAAATTTAATATTATACTGAATGTTACTATTAATTAATCAAATGCTCGAATAAACCTTCATTCTCCTGCAAACACCATCTGCATCGAGTTAGCACTGCATCACAAGAGTTCCTTATCATCTCGCATTTTTGAATTCTTCATAAAAAATGCTTTTCAACCATATATCAGATGTTTATAATCTGCCAATGAGAAAGTGTCAAATTACACAATTAAATTTGTATCAAACTAGGCCTTTGCCAATCAACCATCTATTCAATTATTGCAAGAGAATGGAGGTTTATTCGAGCATTTGATTAATTAATAGTAAAATTCAGTATAATATTAAATTTTATAGAAAACGCATATTTTTAGTTATCACCCTGTGCCTAGTAAATGGAAGGGATTTTTTGACATGTAACCATGGTTACTTCTTGGGCATATAATGACGCAACTTTTTCTCCATTTAACCATCTTCGTATCTCTAACGGTTTCCAATATCCCCATGCATTTCATCTTAAACTGGACACTATATATATATATATATATATATATATATATATATATATATCCCGGCTGATTGCGTTATAATTATAGGCAAGTATCTATTATTATCCATTCACGTAAATTTTGACATTTAAACATTATTTTTTAGTACTTCCACCTCCAACTCTGCCATCCAGTGATTGCAATGTAAGTAAAATTTATAATTAAGTAAAAGAAACCTTATACTTATTCTGCCTTTAGGCAGGATAAGTATAAAGTATAAGGTCTTCTTCTAAAGAAGACTGTTGCAGTTTTGGTGGACATTTATATAGTCGAGGTACAACAATATTTCTTCCAAATGGCCGTGCCTGCAAATGTAACTGTTCAACCATTATGGACTGCAATAGACCGTAAATCACAGCTTAAAAATTTTAAGCTGTATCGTAATAGCACGTTAATGCACGACAATTAAAAATTAGTGACTGAAAATAAACATATAAATGCAATATTACCTTTATAGTGACCTATTATTTGTCCTTACTCTTGAATAGTAATTAACCTTTAATTATGGATGACGTCAAAATTTGAAACAGCAGTAGTGACTGCTGGCTAGAAAAACCTTCGAACGTTGGATTGAGTGACGAATTACCGTGATTACCTAAACATTTATAGTTCGTTCACGAATCATGTTTACTTTTATATATCTGTCAATTTTCCTAGTGCGTAATACTGGATGTCCCACTAAGGTTATCACAAAACTTTGAGAAAATAATCTTAAAAAAAACTGCACAAAGTGTGTCAAGTTAAGGTATGATAAAGGTATCGGTATTAAATTTCTACACAATTTTGGGCTTTTCTTTGTCTAAAACTAATTTGTCTAACCCTTAAGATGAAGTAGTTGGGGAAGCGTAAACTTCTTTTTGAAGAAAAATAAATAACTTCAGTTGATAACAACCTTAGTCTCATTGCAAAGAGCTTTATCGCCTTCATTAATTGTGCTAAAAATTACTCTGTACTTCTCTTAGTTGTCGATAGAGAGCGCTTTCTTTAACAATCTATGATTATTGCGATTTTTCTTAACATTTTCAAATGGTATAGTAGTATGGTTTTGACAGGCAAAACTTCGAAACTAGTAATATTTACAATAGACTGTGATGGAAAGCTTATTTTGCAAATATATCGATAATGCGCGGCTGCATACCGCAAGGATTGCTATGGAATTTTTAAGTACTACTAATGTTGATCTGCTTCTATGGCCTTCTCGTTCACCAGACTTATCACAAATCGAACATTTGTGGGATATGGTAGGATGGAGAATAAATGATCCACAGCCACTCCCAAACAATCTAGATGCCTTTCAACTACGGATTTTAGAAGTGTGGGATAGTATACCTCAGGTTGGCATATGTAGGTTCACTCATTTAAAATATGCCTAATCGGCTAGCTGAATGTGTGAGAAACAGAGGAGGTTCGACGCATTATTAGTGTTAACAATATCTGTATCTTGCTAAAATTTTCATCGTTTATTAACAGGAATAAAATACACGTTTTCTGAAAGTTTCATTAACGTACATTAGTGTTTACTGTGTGTTCATTTATTGATGGCGGCCAGTATACTATTAAACCACTCAAAACATTTTTGTTTTTATTTCGAACTAAAAACACACATAAATAGATCCAGTAGTAAATACAACTGTGTCAAACTCATTACAAACAACATTGTTTTTTCTCTTTTGTTGTGTGTTTTTGTTCAATAGACATTCTTTCCAATTCTTGGATCCACATTAAGACAGTTGATCAAACATCTTGAAGCCTTGAAATAATACATACTATTTACGCGTATTATGAAATGTTATGAAATATTTTTGTACCTGTGGGTGTCTACGCGGAACTCTTTGTTCACATCTCTAAAACTAAAAAAAAAAAAAAAAGGTTTCACACACCATGGTGTAATTAATTAACGTAATTAATGAGAAAGCACTTAAATTCAAGTACTTATTTAAGACCTAAATGTTCAGGCTCCAATAGATATTGTTTGAGACGTATACATTGAGCGCCGAGTTATAAAAATGGAAGCGTTCAGTCAAAGTCAATACTATTGTTACTCTTACTATTGTCACAATGGCGGCTCGCTGTAAGGTGTCAAAGAGTGATGGCATAATTTTAGTGAATTAGTTAAGCAATGTTTTTTTTTGTGTATTTAACTATAATTCATGCCGAGCAGTGCCAGCAGAATCAAATAGCACCCAACCTATATTTTCTTGAGAATATGGATTACCGAAAAAAGAAGGCAGAAGAAATATGAGTAATGTTTCAATATACAATTGAAACCAGTACAGCTTCCATGTCCACCTCTTGGTAATATATGAAAGACTTTTATTACTCATTGGAGTGTTTCTTTAAACAATTATTTTATCATTTGTTAATTTCTTTGTTTATTATTTTATTTCTTTCACGCAATCTTCTGCTCTGCTTTTGTTTTTTTTTTACTTAAATGTCTGGGTTCTACCAAGTTTTTGTTAAAACCAGTTTACAAATAAAGGTACTTTATAGAACGCGCTAAAGCACATTTTGAAAATTTCTGTATAGCTATTACATTTTGGGCAAAATATATTAAGACATTTTTTAATGATAATAAAATTTTAGATAAGTTTGTTCGTAAGAAAACAATTAATTTTAATTTAATTCTGGTTCATTTAACGCCCAGCTGTGTATGCTGTTGGGTTATTGTTGCTATTACAAAAGATGGCCCTCAATCAATCCGTTTAAATCCGTTTAAAAATAAATTTACTTTCTACATCAAAATTTGGAAACTCTAAAACTAGCGATGCAATCAATGGGTTTTTTAAAATATCGAAATTGGTAAACTTACATTAGCTTCCTTTTCCATAGTAAACTAAATGCTCGGGTGAATACCATTCGTAAAATCCAAAAATTTGTTTAGTATTTTCAAATTGCAAATACCAAAGCAATCATCAACTTATTTATAGGTTTTTTAGGTGCATTTTGTAGGGCTAATGTTTTAGTTAGGAAATGACTCGTTAATTTAGTTTGAACAATGGCCATAAAAAACTATATATAAATACGTTATTAATATCTTATACTTTTCAAAATTAAAAATGCAGTGCCATAAGTACAATCAATCCTTTAAATGTGAAGAAATTTTGTATCTGTGTTTTTGTTTTTTTTTTTGTCTATCTTGAGAGTGAAACATGTGCGTGTTAAATGCGGCAAATTCGAAATTTTAAATAATTAAGTAGTAATGAAAACGGTAAGTAATCAAGCAAACAGATTATCACGGCAATACACGTTAACGGTACAACACATGCCCGGTTTAAAAGTGATTAGGTTGTACAGAGACATTTGCATGAGAACGCGAACATAATTTAATAATATGAATGCTACAATAAAAAAAAACATACTAATAAAAAAGGGTCTTATTAAAAAAGTGGCGGTAAGATATCTGAAGGACAATACTTCAGGGTGCTTAGATCATAAATTCTGAAAGATACGGGAAGTCGGAACATTTTACAAGTAAAGCTAAATCCCCTATAGGGGGTATGGGTAAAAAACCTTTTCTTTTGTCGTCATATTGACACAAATGTAAGATACAAGAGATGTGACAATAGATGGCAGAGCCGTAAATTAAAAAAAAGGAAATCCTCTGGGAGTGCAAATTCTAGGTAGAGCGGATTGTCTGGTAACTTCTTCAATATTTTTCTATGATTGCAAATTCGGAACTTAATCCGACTTTCATTTTTGGTCCTATATTTAATTTTAAGTTTAATTACAGCATTATATTGCGTATTATCTTATACTGTATTTTTTCTTGACTTCAAATTCAAAATTTGGTCTAACTTTTGCCTTTGCTACTATATTTAATCTTAATTACAATTAATTAATTCTGAGGGTAGTCAGTTAAAGTAGGGAGGGCTGTCAGCGTCATTATCATTGTTTATTATTGCCCTTCAATTAAATAAAAGTGAAATTTGAAAGATGGAAACGTTAAGTTGTCACAGTTCACGAAAATAATAAAACAGATTTGATAAATAAATATTAAATTAAATAAACAAATAACTAACTCTAACTCGGAAGCCTAAATTAAAAATAATTATATCATTTGGTCTCAAATAAATAACAGCACGCCCGCTAGGTAGCGTGAGAACTAAGAATCGCGTAGGGAACAATCTAATTGAAGCATAAAAAGATTGGAAATTATGTAAGTAAAATAAAATATATGTATATATATATATATATATATATATATATATATATATATATATCACACAGTATAACCGTTGAATGTAAATGAAACAGTGTGGAACGTACAAACAACAGACACTGACGTTGAAAGGGCATGGATAAGCTTTAAAAACTGTGTTGTCAATTGTGCTGTGCGGATATGTGGAGGAACGACCGTGGGTAGGTGGAATGAATCGGTAAAAAGGCAGAAAGTAAGCAAAAAGATGCGTACATGGCAATGATTGCTGCAAAGATGAGGCTTAGAAAAAGCCATTGTATAAGATGTACAGATTAAGAAAGAAAGGAGCGAAGGAGGCAGCGAGAATAAGTAAAGAGGAAGTGATGGCTATGGAAGGAGAGAAAATGCAGAATAATTTTAAGGGAAACAAAAAGCTCTTCTGGAAATGAGTTACAAATACAAAACGTGGCCCAAAACAGAACGCTGCAGGAGTAATGAATACAAGCAACGAAATTGTATGGGACGATTGTGAAGTGAGGAAATGCTGGCAAGAATATTTCGAAAAGCTGTACAGTAGTAAAGAAAGTAAGACTGAATGATTAAATAAGGACAATGTAAAAGGAATGATGAATAAAATGGAGAAGAATATTGAGATAAAAGAGATAGAGAAAACGGTGGAAAGGTTGAAAAACGGTAAAAGAGCAGGCGTAGATGAAATCACTAGTGAAATGGTAAAGTATGGAGGTGCAAAGCTTATACGAAGGTTGTATGAATTACTCAATGTATGCCGTAAGTGTGGAAAAGTGGCGAGGGATTGAAAGAGCTTGAGCATTACACCACTGTATAAGGGTAAGGGAAACAAGAGTGCTTGCAAGAACTACAGAGGTATAAGTTTGCTCAGTGTACCCGGGAAAGTATTTGGAAGAATACTGACTGATAAGAGTACAAGAAACTACCCAAACTAAGATTTGGGATGTGCAGGGTGGTTTCATGTCAGGGAGAGGATGTGTTGATCAGATGGTTGCTCTCCAGTAGGTGATCGAAAAGTGTTTAAGTGTAAAAAGGAAGCTGCACTGTGCGTTTGTAGATCTGGACAAGGCATACGACAGAGTGAATAGGGAGAAGCTGTGGGAAATATTAAATGAATACGGCGTAAATGAGGTCTAATAAACGGAATAACGGCAGTATACAACGGTATCCGGGTATGTGTTAGGGTGAGAGGAGGTGTGAGTGAATACTTTAATATTGAGCACGAGGTGCGACAAGGCTGTGTGATGTCACCGTGGTTGTTCAATGTATACATAGATAAATGCGTTAGGCAAGCATGCACCTTTACAAATGGTGTAATGGTTGGTGACGTAAATGTACGAGTTCTGTTGTATGCAAATAAGACAGTCTTATTAAGTGACTGTGCGGATGAGCTACAAACTGCGTTGGGGAAGTTTGATACAGTCTGCGAGAGCATGGACTTAAAGGTAAACGTGAACAAAACTAAGATTGTGGTGTTCAATCGGGAAGGTGGAAATGAGAGTAGAGTATTAACTCTGCAAGATGAAATTGTGGAACGGGCGGACGAATTGGTATATCTGGGTAGAATGTTTACTGCAGATTGTACAATGGATGGTGAGATTGGGCGAAGGGTCAATGCTGGAAGCAAAGTGGTTAAAAGTACTTGGACGATAATCAGAAACGAAAGCGTAAGCCTATCTGTGGAACGAGCAATCTATAATGGCGTGTTTGTCCCGTCAGTACTGTATGGAAGTGAGACATGGGTGTGTCAAAAAAAGCACGAAAAAAACATGCCGTAGGTATGAGATTCCTGAGAAGCGCATGTGGTAAAACGAGAATGGATAGGATAAAGTATGAGTGTATAATGACGGAGTGTGGCGAGGGAAAGACGATGATGGATAGATATAAAAGTAGTATATTACGTTGGTTTGGTCACATTGAGAGAATGAACAACCATAGATTAACGAAGCAAATATATGTGGGTGAGGTTAGAGGTAAGGCCGGGCCTTGTAGGGCGCATAAAAGTTGTTTGAATGTAGTAGAATGTATGATAAAAGAAAGAAAGATAAGGAATTTTAAAAATAAAAGGACGTCAGAGACAATGTATAAATATTGCGGAAGCTAGGGTGGTATGCAGAGACAGGAAAGCATAGAGAAAGATTGTGAATGAAAAATAAATAATAGGCAGGGTTAGTTTTGCCTACTCCGCAAGGAAATGGCGTGAAGATTATGCAACGTAATGTAATGTTTCAAACCTTTTTTACCTCCCAACCTACAGATACTGTGTAGGTCTAGACATACTTTTTAAAGAAAATTTAATTTTACATACGTTTTGTTTATAAACTTTCTTAATATAAAGCAAGCTAAGTCTAAAAATTAATTAGATAAGATTAAAAATGCTAAAATTGTATTATCTGTATGTTATAGAAGCGGACGGCTTTGGAATTTCTTTTAAGTTAGCATCTATTATTAACGTCTATCTGACATGAAGTTTTAAATATCTATCGGACATGGATTACTGTTTTTCTTTTTAGAATGTTGCCTATTTTCGTTATGAATGTATTAAAAAAGGAATGCATTATTATCCTAAAAAATTATTTTTGTAACCGTTACTTTTAAATACATAGACAAAGAAGTGGTATATAACTATATATGCAGTGAGGACCAAAAGTGCGTCACCCCCCCTCCCCCCCCATTAACTTTTGAACGGTAACAGCTTTTATCGTTTAATTTGGTGTGTTATTGTAAAAGTAAAAACACTATTTTTTGACGTAAAAATGACAGCCGAAAATTTCAAAATGATAGCTGGGCGGCATTTTGAAATTTTAAAGGTACTTTCATTCTTAAATCAACTGCCGAATTTGAAAATATTTGAATAACGTGACGCCTAATTTCGGTTTCAACCTCTGTTACGGCGATACATTCAAGAACTGATTCTGAACGTACTACAAAATGTAACAGTTAATCGTTGCTATGGTTTTTAGACTCTGACATTTGGTTGTCAAATTATGAAATGTACGAAAATGGCAATGTCTCGTCCTTTAGACGATAAAACTGAAGCAGTTATCATCTTTGGTAACGCTATAATCGCAATTAACTAATTTAAAAATGTCGAGAAGGAATAAATACTATTTTAATAATGCAAATAAAAAATATTGCAACAGATAAACAACATTAAATTCTTATTTTAAAATATGTTCGAAATGTTCGCCTAACATCTCTTGGCAAATAAACATTCGCTTGGAGAACGCTTCCCTAACGTTCTGGAGAATTACAAGAGTTACTTGTGCACAAACGTCAATGATATGTTGACGAAGTTCTGACGAAAGACTACAACTTTGTTGTGTAAACTCGAGATTTAAGGTACCCCAATACAAAGTAATCTAGGGGTTAGAGATTCTGCGACCGCGCTGGCCACTCCGTAGAACCCCAGGAACCAATCCACCTATCCGTATAAGTAGCGTCTAAGTAATTTTTCACATCTCTAAAGTAATGGGGTGTTGGAAAATGACGTCCATGTCATAATGTTATTATTAAGAAGAATAATTCTTTCAATAATTCGTGGCACATGGGACCATTTAAATTACCATCTAAAAATATGGTCACTACAATGTGATTACCCAAAATGCCCGCCCGCCCGAATAGTTAATTTTTGGGCTGTCATTTCAATCTCAATCAAATCATAACTTACAGCTTGCGAAAACCAGTTTAGGATTCTAAAGTACTGGTTTCGTTTAACTTACAGCTTGCTAAAACCAAATACAATTGAAAAATACAAAATTGAATGAACATCTTATGAGATAGCCTTCGGGATTACTGTCAATATACGAATACCAAATTGGTGTGTAACGCTATTGCCTAGTTTTGCATACAGTGATAAAAATACGTTTTATAATAATTACAATAACAAATATAACAAAGCTCGACATCACACCACTATATTATTTTATATACAAGGACTGTCTTTGAAAATACCTCTGGCAAAAAGGGTCCTCATAAACAAGGTTGAACGCACTAAGTCTTTACTGGAAATGGACAAATGCCCGCGGGTAAATAAACAAGCTTACTTTTCTTTCTAATTTTGATAATACACATATGATTTGAAACTAACACTGATTTCATTCCGAAAGGCAACTATAGGACTAGGTTTTATTTTACCCAACGTTTATCATTATCATTAGACAACCATAATAATAATAATAATAATAATATCGCTCAAATTAACGTGAACCACCATCAAAATTCGACGGCACAAAATTGCGAGAATTGGATCCGTCCATCTTCACTTTTAATTCTGAAACATCATCAAAAATGGGACACACTGTACACGGTTGTTGAGGGATTTTAAGGGATAAAATTGTTAAATTGGGACACATGTTTGATTTTTTTGTACACTTAACTTCGTGAATTTAAAAGTTATCGAAAAGGTAACTATAGGTGTCGATAGAAATTTTAAGGCAGATTTCGACGGGATAATTAGTTGTAAAATATACGTTATACTTTTTAAGACACCAACCAAATTTATTTTTTTAATGGAAGACCCTATATATTTTCAGTTATTGAATGCGCCGGTTTTAAAACTTTTTGTACACGTTGTATTAATCGTTTTAAATAACTGAGAAATCGGAATTTTTCGGAAATCATTGTCACTTTTATTCAACTGACTTTGAATTCGTAGACGTCCAATGTCTCAAAAAGGAAATAGGTTATAGTAATTTAAGAAAACGAAATCGTTTGTTTGTAACGAAACAAAATTTCCGTTACAAAAAAATACCGTTTCCAACCGTCATCTGTCACCTAATAAAAAAAAAACCAGTCCCTACATATCTCCCATATAATTTTAGGTCAGATTTATTTGAACGCCTGGTATATTTAATTTTTCAAATTAATTGATTGAATAAATTTTATATGATAATATACATATACTTTTATTAAGTGAAATGTAAAATGTACTAATTTATTAACTGATTGTCATTATATTACATAAATTAAATTTTTAAACATTAAATATAATAGTTTACAATTTAACAACAAAATATTTCATGTTTCAAAGACGTGTTTCATTATCAATTTCACAAACGTGATATTTTTATTGCAATTGTCAGTGATGCAGTATTAATGTAATACACAAGTTGGTTTTTGATAGTGACCGGAATTTTCTAAGAATTTCGTTAAATTATATTACAGGTAAGTCTTGTTATTATTACCGTACAATTAATAACGCACATGTTAATTATTGTAACCATCTTAGTATAGTTTAGTTAAAATTACGAATACAAATATTCCGTGATAAGCAATTTTATCATCATCTATTGTTTATTATAAAAATTCAGAATATAACATTTATTTTAATTAAACCGATACGCCGTCTCAAACAGAGTATAAGGGCAAATTAGTTTATTATTTTATAGCCTGTTTAGACAAACACCATTTTTATTTTATATTTCTTTTACGAATTTAGTTTTGGTTTTCCGTCGCCGTTGGTAGAAATATATATTTTTTTTTATTTTAGGAATTTAGGTATTATTTTTTTCCGCCACCGTTGGCGAAGGGTTATTTTATTGAGTGATATCGCCAAGCATTGTAGTGTGTTTTTTTTCAGCTGCCCGAATAAATTAGAGGCTGAGTCCTCGCACCGTAACCACCAATTTTTATTGCATTATTTTTTGTACCGAGACATATTAATTTAATTTTTTTTTACTTACCCGCGATAACAAAATTAATTTCTTTACTGTGACCGAGAGTTTGGTTTATATTTTTTTATTTGACGAATCGTTCTGTTATTTAATTTCAAACTTATAAAATTAATTTTTTTATTATTTATCCGACACAGAAAACATTTGCTTCCGACCTCCGTATTAGGAGTTTTATTTTTTTGGTAATTGAATTTATTTTGGAGTCACAATACCGAGACCGCGCATTTCTGACTCAACAACGACACAAGTTTTAAATACCGGCACCGATTTAAATCTTCCGAAACCCTGGTAGGCCGACGTCTTCACTGACGCTACTTGGACCGCTTTTACCCCTTTAATTCTCCGCGAAGAGGAATCTAGGCCTCTATATAACCAGTTACCTAGATTGGCGCTCGAGTAACCCGATTATACCGCTATAGTCCAACCGCAGTTCACCGCTTTGATAATATCTAACCGCCCACCGAAGGTAAAAGCGTTATAAATTTGGCGCCCGAGCATATTTTGAAGATTTATACCGGTGTTTACATAAACATAAATCGTTTGGTTCAAAATTTTCTTAGGAAAATGCTCACCAGAACCCCACCACTATATCGACCTACGACAACGTCCGCCGATCGCGAAATAGACGCGACCATATTACCGGGCGCAACAAACGCAGATAGCGAACAACTATATGAACTCCCAGTTGAGGAAGCAGCGTATAACCCCTACGCAGAGGACGAACGCGTTAGCTGGATATACCGCCTGCGTAAACCCGAACTCCGAGGGGAGTTAGCCAAGTTTGGTTTGTCCGTAGAAGGCAACCAAGCAGAATTACGCCGTCGCCTTAGCCAGTACATCCGAAGTGGGACTCGCCCACCGACCGTGATCGCTACCACAGCTGCGTTTATATCGGTAACCACATCAATCATAACATCGTTTTTAATGCAACCGCCGGTTACGACTCATCCGCTGACCGCGCTAACAACGGTTTATTGCACAAATACCATAACGCATGCGCCGGTATCGACATTACCGCATACGGTTCGGTCAATGCCAACGCCAATTCAACTGCCGGCATTTCAACATCCGCCGGTATCGCAACAACCGTTTATGCAACAACCGCCGGTGCAACAACAGCCGCCACCTGTACCACCACCGAGAATCGAAACTCGGGGATGGAACGTCGAGTTTGACGGTACCACCGATCCAGTCTTGTTCTTAGAACGAATGGAGGAAATCAGCGAACGATACGATATCTCCCTGAATGACTTAATCATAGTTTTACCGGACTTACTTACCGGTAACGCGCTGTCCTGGTACCGCAACAACAAATACCGCTGGCAGGACTGGAACACGTTCTTGGACGATTTTCATAATTGTTTTCTTCCGATTGACTACCATATCAACCTGGAAGCCGAAATCAGCCGCCGCGTACATAAGCGCAACGAACCGGTAATGACATACATTAACGAGTTGCAAACCCTAATCCGGCGACATGGCCACATGTCTACCGAGCAAGAATTATACTGGTTACACCGCAATTTATTACCGGAATACCGCATGTACGTACGCCGCTCCGATTTCCAGTCTGTTGCCGAGTTGATACAAATAGTGCGCAATCACGAACAACTTCAAATAGAGATTGCAAACTCACGACGTTTTTCGGTTTCCGTTCAGAACGCCCAACGACCGACAAATTACTCGCACCCGCCTGAATCTCCGATATACAGGTCCCAATTTTCCAGACCGGAACATTTAACTCAAAGTGCACCTCGGTTTGAGGCCCCAAATCGCCAAAGTTCTGGCAGGCCAACGTACAATACTCCGTCACCTAGGGCACCAGATAATAACCGGCAGAACCCACAACGATCTGCCTCCGTTTCAACTCCGATACCACCACTTCATACGAGTCGACCGCCGCTTCAAAGGCCGACTCGACCACCACCCACTCCACCGCGTCGTACTGACGCACCCGTTCGACCTAACCAAAGGGAAGTGGCAAGCGCCCCTTCTACCGACACTGACCCTGAATGCTGGAGGTGTAGCCAGAGAGGTCATTACCGTACCCAGTGCCGTAATCGTTCAGTGCTTTTCTGTTCCCGTTGTGGCAGGCGTAACACTTTGTCACGTGACTGTCCATGCGACCGGCCGGGAAACGACCAGTGAGAGCTTCCGCTGAGAGGCCTGAA
The DNA here is from genome assembly GCA_036346205.1 of Vesta saturnalis. Classification (NCBI taxonomy): domain Eukaryota; kingdom Metazoa; phylum Arthropoda; class Insecta; order Coleoptera; family Lampyridae; genus Vesta; species Vesta saturnalis. Next base: position 2,664,453 of record JARFJB010000176.1, read on the forward strand.
GCTCTCTCTCCCACAACCGCCTCCACTGCTAACGACCCCCGCCCATTTGTTACCGTTTATATCGCCGAACAACCCTTTACAGCGTTAGTTGATACCGGATCCGCTATTACCTTTGTTAGTGACAAACCTGCTTCTTTATTGGCCGAATCGACCCAACTTCCGAAGTACACCAAAGTAACTGGTATCACTAACCGGTCCGTCATTATTCGGCAAGCCTTTTATTTAACCATTAAAATCTTGGATACCGAAATCCGGCATTTAATACATCATGTTCCGTCGCTATGTTACGACGTGCTCTTGGGGATGGACTTTTTAGCAAAGACCAATTTTCATTTTAATATGAAATCCGGAAACCTTTTCCTTGAAAACCGACTTGTCCCTAAGACTACAAAACCAACACCGACGAGTAACGACTGTCACGCCATCACCCCTTTGACAGCTATTGAAGAAAACCAGCTGCACAGATTCCTAAATACCGAACTCCCGAGATTCCAAACAATACAAGGCACTACCGATTTGGTAGAACATGATATCCGTCTCACTACACTTACTCCCATCAAGCAACGATACCGTCCCCTCAACCCGAAAATGCAAAACCTCGTAAACGAAGAGGTCGACCGTATGATAGATGAAAATATAATTGAACCCGCGGAAAGCCCGTGGAGCTCACCGATCGTCATTGCAAAAAAAAAGATGGCAAAGCACGCTTTTGCATCGACTTCCGAAAACTTAATGAAATATCCGTCAAAGATGCCTACCCATTACCTTTTATCCATCACATCCTAGACCGACTACGTCACACGCGATACATTTCCAGCATCGACTTGAAGGACGGTTATTGGCAAATCCCGTTAACACCCGAATCCCGACCGATCACGGCATTTACCATTGCCGGCCGTGGTCTATTCCAATTTAAAGTGATGCCATTTGGCCTTCACTCCGCACCCGCTACCTTTCAGCGGCTATTAGACCGCATTATAGGCCCTAAAATGGAACCGTATGCTTTTGCGTACCTGGACGATATTATTGTGTTGGGGGAAACTTTTGACGAACACTTAGCAAATTTAAAAGAAGTGTTTCGCAGGCTAAGAGCAGCTAACCTCCGTATAAACCCGGACAAATGTCAATTTTGCCGTAAGGCATTAAAATATTTGGGTCACGTCGTCAGTGACGGCGGAATACAAACAGACCCTGACAAAGTTACTGCTATCATCGAAATGCCACCCCCACACAACGTCCGAAGTCTACGAAGGTTCCTAGGGATGTCATCCTGGTACCGCCGTTTTATCCCGAACTTTTCTAAAACCGTACTGCCTCTAACTAAGCTCCTACACAAAGACGTTCGCTGGAAATGGTCAAACGAGCAGACTACTGCTTTCGAACAACTAAAGACCGCTTTAGTTAATTCCCCCGTACTTACCTGCCCGAATTTCAATGTTCCCTTTGTCCTTCAAACCGATGCATCCGAAAGTGGGTTAGGTGCCATCCTAACTCAAACCATAAATGGCGAAGATCATGTAATTGCGTATGCCAGCCGAACGTTGAGCTCCCGGAACGTAATTATTCGGTAACGGAAAAAGAATGCCTTGCCATAGTTTTCGGCATTGAAAAGATGAGGCCATATCTCGAGGGATATCGCTTCACAGTTATAACCGACCATCAATCCCTAACCTGGCTCCATTCCATAAAAAGTCCAGCTGGCCGCCTTGCAAGGTGGAGTATTTTCCTACAACAATTTGACTTCGAAATTAAATACCGAAAGGGGGTGATGAACCGTGTGACCGATGCTTTGTCCCGTGACCCGCTCCCTACTACCGAAAATGAAATCTTTGCTATAGAGCTCCCCGAGTGCAATTGGTATACTCAAAAACTGTATGAAGTTACACATCATCCCGACCGACTGCCGGATTACTGTATCAGAGAAGGCCGACTTTACCGCCATTTACATACAAATGAATTAAAGGGCGCATTAATTACCGACCCCTGGAAACTTTGTGTGGCTAAACCGCGCCGCCCTCGTGTTTTCAAGGAGAAACACGATTCTCCCACTGCTGGTCATTTAGGGGTCACTAAAACTACCAACCGTATTCTAGAACGGTATTATTGGCCAGGAATGTTCAGAGACATCAACACCTATGTCCGAAACTGTCCACTCTGCCAAAAGTACAAAGTGTCACAACAGAAAACCGCGGGTCAGATGCAACAGTATCCGAACCGTTTATCTTGGGACATAGTTAGCTCCAACATTATAGGACCACTACCCCGATCATCCAAAGGTCATTCTTATCTAGCCGTTTTTCAAGACCGTTTTACAAAGTGGGCAGTTGCCAAACCTCTAAGGAAAGCTACCGCCACTACCATCTCAGAAGCTTTATACGCCGATGTTATTACCAAGTTCGGTACACCACGTGTGGTACTAACCGATAATGGCCCACAGTATGATAGCCGTGCTTTCAACCACTTGCTATCAGAACTCGGCATCCACCACCGTTATACCCCGCTGTACACTCCGCAAGCGAACTCCGTCGAAAGGGCGAACCGCACGCTGAAAACCATGATCGCCCAGTTTTGCGATAACAATCACCGCGATTGGGACCGTCACCTTCCCGCCCTAACTTTCGCGATGAACACGGCCGTATAGGAATCGACCAGATTTACTCCCGCTTTCTTAAATTTCGGTCGCGAACTGGAACTTCCGGGAACCTTGCGACGCGAAACCGACCCGTCACCAAACTCTGACGAGGTAAACGCCGAAGACATTGCGCCCGCTCATAGCCGCCGACTAGGTCAATTAGAAGACATATTTCAATTGGTACGGCACAATTTAGGCCGCGCATATACTAAACAGGAAGGCCACTACAATCTACGACGCCGCGAATGGAAACCGCACCTGGGAGACCGTGTCCTACGTAAGGAACATTCGTTATCCTCTGCCGCACAAGGCGTCGCCGCCAAGCTTGTGCCGAAATACTCCGGACCGTATATCATTACTAAGATTGTATCCCTCGTCGTTTTTAATTTAAAACACGCCACCGACAACCACAAATTAATCCGGATACACGTCAAGGACCTAAAGCCCTACCACCGCGATGAGAACTAACCGACCGCCTCGTTAACGTTTATATAAATTACCGCCGACACCGAGGTACCAACAGAAAAAGCTACGCTTTTTCTTCCGAAGAACGAGGGGTGTGTAACGAAACAAAATTTCCGTTACAAAAAATACCGTTTCCAACCGTCATCTGTCACCTAATAAAAAAAAACCAGTCCCTACATATCTCCCATATAATTTTAGGTCAGATTTATTTGAACGCCTGGTATATTTAATTTTTCAAATTAATTGATTGAATAAATTTTATATGATAATATACATATACTTTTATTAAGTGAAATGTAAAATGTACTAATTTATTAACTGATTGTCATTATATTACATAAATTAAATTTTTAAACATTAAATATAATAGTTTACAATTTAACAACAAAATATTCCATGTTTCAAAGACGTGTTTCATTATCAATTTCACAAACGTGATATTTTTATTGCAATTGTCAGTGATGCAGTATTAATGTAATACACAAGTTGGTTTTTGATAGTGACCGGAAATTTTCTAAGAATTTCGTTAAATTATATTACAGGTAAGTCTTGTTATTATTACCGTACAATTAATAACGCACATGTTAATTATTGTAACCATCTTAGTATAGTTTAGTCAAAATTACGAATACAAATATTCCGTGATAAGCAATTTTATCATCATCTATTGTTTATTATAAAAATTCAGAATATAACATTTATTTTAATTAAACCGATACGCCGTCTCAAACAGAGTATAAGGGCAAATTAGTTTATTATTTTATAGCCTGTTTAGACAAACACCATTTTTATTTTATATTTCTTTTACGAATTTAGTTTTGGTTTTCCGTCGCCGTTGGTAGAAATATATATTTTTTTTTATTTTAGGAATTTAGGTATTATTTTTTCCGCCACCGTTGGCGAAGGGTTATTTTATTGAGTGATATCGCCAAGCACTGTAGTGTGTTTTTTTTTCAGCTGCCCGAATAAATTAGAGGCTGAGTCCTCGCACCGTAACCACCAATTTTTATTGTATTATTTTTGTACCGAGACATATTAATTTAATTTTTTTTACTTACCCGCGATAACAAAATTAATTTCTTTACTGTGACCGAGAGTTTGGTTTATATTTTTTTATTTGACGAATCGTTCTGTTATTTAATTTCAAACTTATAAAATTAATTTTTTTATTATTTATCCGACACAGAAAACATTTGCTTCCGACCTCCGTATTAGGAGTTTTATTTTTTTGGTAATTGAATTTATTTTGGAGTCACAATACCGCTTTTACCCCTTTAATTCTCCGCGAAGAGGAATCTAGGTCTCTATATAACCAGTTACCTAGATTGGCGCTCGAGTAACCCGATTATACCGCTATAGTCCAACCGCAGTTCACCGCTTTGATAATAACTAACCGTCCACCGAAGGTAAAAGCGTTATATGTTTGACAGAAAAGTGACAGTGTTGTAAAAAACAGTGTCCCTCTTTCTTTACTCTTAGCCGAGGTACCCCGCAAACCATAAAAAATACGGTACACTATTATTTTGGTGATCAACATGGAGTACTCATTGTAGATCTGAATACAAATATAAGTTTAAATTTCCGTCGCTAGTAAATAAAGTAATTACGCATATTAGATTAGAATGGTGTATTTAAATAAAGTGTACAGCATTTTGTACAGATATCACAGAGGTTGCGGTAGTGTATTTTTCGTTATGCTACACGGCCATTTTGTACTTACAATATAACTTAACATAAATTACCGAAAATGCGCTTGCGGTATTCGTGGTGCAACTTAAGCTGATGTAGGTTATGTTGACAAGTGACTGCATAAACAACATGACACTGTTCAGTAAAAATCTGCATTATTTAATTGCCTTTGACATAAAAAGTGTCGAAGAATTTATTGTATATAATGAGAAGGCAGTTAAAGAACGAAAAAGAATGTATTCCGTTGTAAGTTTTAATTTGCAGTCTGTACCATCAGAGAAATGCCAATTTATGTTTCGTTTTGACAAACACGATATCATTAGACTTTATCAAGTTTTGCAGCTACCCAATAGAGTGGAAACGAGAGATCAACATATTATAGATGGTACGAATGTAATTTGTAATTATTTCATGTCATAATTTAATTAAAATTTTAGGATTTGGAGGATTATGTTTATTACTCCATAGATTTGTTTATCCCAATCGATTGAAACTGTTAGAGGAAGAATTTGGACTACATTTTACATCTTTAAGTAAACTATTACAAGAGATTATAAATATTATGTATAAAAAGTGGGGTACACTCCTGCCTAATTTGTCTGAAAATAAATGGTTCACATCAAATTATCAGAAAGAATTAGCTGCAATGGTTCATGCAAAGGGTGCCCCTTTGGCAAATTGTATAGGGTTTATTGATGGGACCGCCCGGGCTATATGCAGACCTTCAGTAAATCAAAAGGAACTGTATAGTGGACATAAGCGGCAACATTGTATGAAATTTCAATGTATTACATTGCCAAACGGGATTATGGTACACATGAGTATGCCATACCCAGGGCGAAGACATGATGCCTTCATTTTGAAGGATACCCTTATTTTAGATCAGTTACAGTTATACCGTTATCCATATTGTATTTATGGTGATGAAGGATACCCTTTAAAAAAACAATTGTTACGCCCATATTTTAGCACTACATTGTCAGAGCAGCGAACCTCCTTCAATCGAGAAATGTCTAAAGTTCGATAATGTGTTGAATGGAGTTTTGGGAAACTTGTGCAACAATTTGCATTTGTGGACTTTAAAAAAAAATCTGAAGTTATATTTGCAACCTGTTGGAAAGTACTATATTGTTGCAACATTTCTAACAAACGCCCACACATGCTTGTATGGCAGCGCCACCTCAACCTACTTTGACATAGAATCTCCATCCTTATTAGAATACTTTCAGTACCCTTAATATTTCGTTATTTGGAAAACGGAAATGTACCTACATATTGATAAAAAAAATTGAAATAATATATGCGTTAATAAATTTATAATAAAAAAACATACATTACTGATTGTTTTTATTTATTAACGTTTGCATAATATTTATCAGTAAATTTGTTCTCGCCATTTCGGCTTGTCTGTCTTGTGCTTCTACATGCCACCTCTCTCTTTCAAACTCCAATTTGGATTTTTGGAACTGTAGGGTTTCTTCTTGTAGACGAAGATTATCTGCGTGCTGTTGCTGCTTAAATTTTAGTTCTTCTTTTTGAAGTTCCGTCTCAAGCCTTGTCTTTTCCGCTAAATAAATAAATACGCCCCCTTCTTTATTATTTGTATTCCTTTTCTTAGTGGCACTACTTGTACACTCCCGAGAAGTCGTAGGGGTATCAGTACTGCTTTCAGGACTCTCTGCAATTTCAGCTCTCTTCCTAATTGTTCGCAATGCTGCATTGCGAATATCTTTTGCCATTTCTACACCTTCTTTCGCTTGTGACAGTGCTTTTTTTTTGGTCTACCAACTTTAGCAGCAGGTTCTGCTAACTTTTCATAGTTGTCCCACACAAGCATTAGTTGCCTCATGTAATCCCCCCATGGTGTTTGCAGGCGCTCTTTCCCGGATTCTGTTGCTTCCTCCGAGTCATATTTTCTAAATTTTAAGACCTGCTCGAGCATGTGGTCTTTTAATGGTCGTAGACTGCATGTATTGAATCGGTCCGGATTGTCATACATGAGTGTATCATTGAGTGGAGACCACACGTTTTCTTCATTTTGCAAGTCATCTTCTGCCAAAATGCCATGCAACTCTCTAATGCACTTTATTCTGTCTGCTTCGGAAAATCGGAACCGTTTTTTCTTTTGAGATTCATCATTACAGGAACTCTCACTTGCTATGTTCCCTTGTTCACAATTCTGGCTTTCTTGTACAATTTCCTCATTGTTGGTACTATTTACGTTAGCGGTATTCGCACTAGTAGTAGGAGTAGCAATGAAACTTGGATGAAATTGCAATGATTGAGCGAATACTGCATCTGTAAAATATACAATAAAAGCCTTCTACAAGTATGCACTATCAAACTGTTCCTACCTGTTTCACATCGCACAGCATCGTCTTTATTTAGAAAAAGATTGTAGCAATGGTCAGTTTCAGGATCATATAACGTCACTTCTGTGACTTTCTCCAACGAATTCGTCATTTTTTCACAACTTCTCAACAATTAACCGTTTCGATGTCACGCTCTCACAGTTGTCACAACAACAAAACAGCCGTTCGGTGCAGTAATAGACATGAGCCTTTATACCTACTATTTTCTGATTGGTGCCGATATTTCTGGAAATAACGTGTAAAAAATCGTTTACACGGTATACAATTTTATAAAATTCAACGTTATACCTTATAAGGGTAATTTTTATAATGACAAAACTCTACCGTAACCACGCTATTAACTATTGTTAAAATTTGAGACTAAGTTTGTTAGCAAACTGAAGTTTACGCTTACCCAACTACTTTATTTTAAGGGTTAAACTTATGAATTTTAGACAAAGCATATTCCAAAATTGTGTAGAAATTTAATACCAATACCGTTATCATACCTTAACTTGACACACTTTATGTAGCTTTGTTACGAATATTTTCCCAAAGCTCTACTATAATCTATTACTAAGATTCAGCGACTGAACGGCCTTAGTGGAACAGCCAGTAATACGCATTAGGAAAATTGCCAGATATATAAAACTAAACATGATTCGTAAACGAACTATAAATGTCCAGGTAATCACAGTAATTCATGAGTCACCTAACGTTGGAAAGTTTCTCCTCGTGTGACTTCTCCGTATGGCCCATGAACTTAGAAAACTGTTTACAATCGTTTTTGGGCATGGTAAGCACCTGCATAATTGTCGCTATATGTTTACGTAACTTATTGCTAGAGATAGCTGTTGAGTTTTCCGATTTCATTTCAACATCTCCCTGTGCCCATTCAAGATTACTATTGGGTAGTGCAAAAACGTATTGATTGTCCGCAGGAATATATTTGTATCTATTTTCAAGAAGTATGTTGATAAAGTGTTGCAATAGTTGAGGAACCAATATTACAGCAGCCCGTGACCGCTTTCCGCCACTCACCACTCTTTTGAAGTGTTGTGTTAACACTTTTTCACTTTCTGATAACGCCTCTTTGAAGTCTTGAAAACTGGTTCTTCTTTCAGATCTATAGGCATTAATTTTTAATTATTGGACGTCCCCAATCCTACATCTGTTGAACAGAATTAATAAAGATAACGAACACTGAACCAACAGTTTATATGTCACATCGGTGCAAGTTTTTTCTAGAAATTGTTTTTCACAATCTTTCGCAAATTTTAATACTTCCTCTCTAAATATTTTGACGTCACTAATTAAAGGTACTAGTAATGGTTTCTGCCATCGTTTTTCGTTCAGATCCTTATTAGCTACTGATGATATCTCTGTGTTCCATTTGTACTCGACTAATTTTTAAAAATTTTTTATACTTCTACGCCACGATTGAGATTCATCTGGCGAGTTGCATTTAAATCCTTTGCTACCTTTTAATATTAAATGGATTAATTCATCAGATATCGCCTTTAATGATATACCCATATGCATTGCTATGCTAGACGATTGAAACGTTTTATTAATGGGGTCGTAACCAGACACGTTTCTTGTGGCCACAACTACTTTATCAAAATTTTCTGGAAGAAGTAGATCTTTAAAAGAGATGGTAGTATCATTTACAATGGCTCTATAAGCAATCAACAGGCGTGCCATTTCTCGTATTTTATTGCTGCAACTATATTCTTTTCGTTTTCTTTTTTGTGATTTTAAATATGATTCTCCGTAGTGGGCTGTTAAGATATCGTTTTTGCCTACAAACGATATTTCGTCGCCTGTCATCATATTAAAAACCTGAAAATAGATGGTATGTAGAAATTTTCGAATGTTGTAGCTAAATCTCAAATGTTTTAACAGTTTGTAACAGAATAACAGACATCTTAAATTCTTAAACACTTGTGGTTTAAGAGGTTTGTTGTATGTATTGTGTTCTATTCCGACCACGTCAACCACAACGTTTTCGATGTATATACAGTTAGTTCTTAGTAATAATATGGAACCGGTTCTGGACCAGTTCAAGGTCAATCGCCCTCTGGTGGTGAGAAACGAAAGCTTTTGGAGCGCTTTAAAAGTCAAACTTTTGGCGGAAAATTTAAAATTTTGGAGCTGTTAAGGTCGAAGCTAAAAATAGAAGTTGTAAGGTAATCATAAATCTAAAAATAGAATTTTCAAGGTCAAAGATTATTGACCTACGTTGGTGTCATATTACATTTCTTAGAGGTATAAAAAGGTCAAGGTGGAAAGCTAAAAAATAGAAAATCTAAGCATAGAATTTTCAAGGTCCAACTTTTTGGCGGGAAATATGAATTTTTGGAGCTGGTCCAGGTCAAAGCTAAAAATAGAAGTTGCAAGGTAATCATTCTTAGAAATCTAAAAGTTTTTTTGAGTAGGTTAGCAGTTTTGAAAGGATGCATGTTTGTAATAAAAAGGCTTCTTCGGGATTGCATGATTCAGTAAACTTTTTATTGCTAGAAATGGTGAAAGTAATAAGACTGATAAGAAGAGAAAGAAAGAAACAATTATTAAGTATTGATGAGAGAAAGAAAAGACTCGAGGTGTTAATCAAGAAAGTAAAAGAATTGAGGATAGATTTAGAGCTGTATGAGCTGAAAAAAAATGAAGCAACTTCGAGTGAATGTGCCATGAAAAGTATTAAATAAAGGTGCGTTGTAATTTGAATGAAAGACGCTTTAAAAAGTAAATAAGTAATTACAGTAGTGCATGTTATATTGCGTAAAGAAAAGGCACTTTAACAGTATTCATTTGAAGAAGAAAATGAATCAAGAAAAAATGAATTGCAAATGAAAGACCCTTTAAAAGAAGTTTCCGTATCGTTTAATTGAATTTTCATATAAAACCAGTTTCTTACCATGATTTATTAAATTATACAAATTATGTAGGAAGAAATGACATTGTAACGTTATAATTATGACATAAACCTTATATTACAAAGAAATGGTGAATAACATTATCTTAGCTATTGTATGAAATGTTGAAGTAAACAAGAATTTTGTGTGTGTGTGTGAAATGTTTTAAAATAAATAAATATACTCTTTTTACCATAGCAGTTTAATCGTTAAGTCAAAAATTCTGAATTTTTGTATGTAGACTAAACAAATAACAGCGCAAAGGATAGCAGTTAAATAAATTCAGAATTTAAAAAATTTCAAAACAAATATATTAATAAATCATAACGCATTAGTCCTTTAGTCAAAATTTTCAATTTTTTGCATGCAGACTAAACAAATAACAGCGCAAAGGATAGCACTTAAATAAATTCAGAATTTAAAAAATTTCAAAACAAATAGTCTTGCGAAAGTAGTACATAAACGTTGATACTTGCATATATTAATAAATCATAACACGCTAGTCCCTTAGTAAAAAATTCCAATTTTTTGCATGTAGACTAAACAAATAACAGCGCAAAAGATAGCAGTTCCAAATTTTCTCAAAATAAATGAGAAAAAAAACTTTTAACTTGTAACTAGTGCTTGTGTGCTTAAATATAGTGTCTAGTAACGTGTATAAGCGTTTTTCAAAGCAAAATGTTTGTATTATCCTGTTTTTTCTTCATGCAGTTTAAAGTGTTCTTTTATTGAAAATTTTGGTAATTGCTTGTTCCAAAATCAATCAATTTTAACAACATTAATGCTTTTGCAAAATTGTGTATGTTTTAGTAAGTAGAAAAAGTAGTTTTGATTAAAATTAGAATCTCAGTTTAGTGGGTCAGTTTTATTATTTTTTGGTAAATTAATAAATGAAATGCGTAAAATGTCACTTGTAAAACGCAATAATGTTAAAAAAATAATTTTTTTATTGGGAAGTAGGGAAAAAATTTAAAAATGCAGGAGAGCGTTTCATTTAGGACTTATTCTAAGGCCTTCTCCTCTACCCCCACCACTCCTAAAATCTACGTCGACCTTCTCAACTTGTGCTTTCTCTCTTTTCATTTACACACACGTACGTCTTTTACACTTCCTTATAACATTCCATTACTTAAATAAACGCATATGACGCAATTATATTATAATGTTGTTCTTTAATTATAATAAAAATTGCAGACATATACGCAATACAATAATGCTCATTTATACATTCAAGAAGTTTATTTTAATTAATTTCTTACAATAATGGCTGGTAACAAAAATTCATATACATTACTTATTTTTCAATTTAATAGTACATAATAGATACCATGCAATGTGTTTTCATTATACTTCAATGTTATTTCTTATTTAAGTGAAATTGAGCTTTTTTTTCCTAACATTGAAAGTTTTTATTCAAAAAAATCCGATTCTTTTTGTAAATATATATATATATATATATATATATATGTATATATATATATATATATATATATATATATATATATATATATATATATATATATATATATATATATATACCAATTATTTAAGAGCGCACATGGTAGCACTTCAAATTTAAATTTAACGAACTTTTTTTTACAACACAAGAGATTCCATGTAATTTTGAACTCACTTAAATTTTATGCCGTAGTAAAATCATAAATCAACATTAAACTTTCTCATTTAGATTTAATTTGTTTTATAATAAAATAAATCACATTTTATTTGTAAATACAAACATGTAGTAATTTGTTCTATTTATAACATTAAATTTACACTTTTACATTTATGATTAAATGTAATTTCTACGTAGTTTATATATATATATATATATATATATATATATATATATATATATATATATATATATATATAATCGCCTCACTATTAGTTGTACTAAGTACTCTATGAATTAATTAGGGGCCTATCATTTTAATTAAATAAAATTATACTTACTTTTCAAAATACCGTGAAAATTTATTCTCTACATCACTATCTCTTATTGAGATGATGGGGATGGTCTCTTCGAAGGGTGCTAGGGTTCTTAGTGTGTTCATCGTTGATGGTTGCACCAAAACGTTATGCAAAATGCATGGTTTTTCTTTTATTTTTAATGATAATTTGATCTTTTATTCGCTGAAGCCATTACTACTAATTGTAAGTAATGAATGAGTATTCAATTAAAACTTTCACATTATATACACACAAATCTGTTAACGTTAACAAAATTGGTAACAACTGAAAGTGGTTAGTGTAACGAACTGAGCTGTGCAAGTGAAGGTGATGAACTCTAAGGAATGCATCATAATCTAGACATGAGAAGGTATTTCCTGCCATGTCAGCGAGGTTAGGTTAACAGATATTACCAGTAAACGTCCACTAAAGGTAATGATAAGGAAAGTGTAACATCTGCATCTTTCTGAACTGAAGCTCTTGGGAATACTTTTGCAAACGTAATCTAAAGGCAATGAACTAAAGCGTGTAAAAGTATCACATTTCATTTTCATATAAGACGAGCTTCTGTATGCTGCATAAAGTCAAATACAAGTTATAACAAGTTTGTGATATTTAACATTGAATGGGGGTTTATATGACTAAACCGATAAACAGCATTTCTGCACCAGTCAGTATATTGCACTCGTAATATTTGTAATTGTAAACCTAAAGTACTTCTATAGTTACTTAAATTATTATTTTTTTATATATCAATTATAATAAATAAATAAAATATTTGCTACAACTCCAATACTGTGTAATCGTGTGTGTTTCACATTTTTGCATTGTTGGATACAGTTTTGAAGGTAACTATGAGTGAGGTTGTACCAAGTAGTAGTGATATTGTTAATTTAACAACACGTATTATTCTATTGTTAAAAACCAAAAATGAATTTGTAAAGCACATCCGTATAATTAACACTAATATTAAGCTATTGCAAGATATAATTCAAAATAAAATTTATTTAGAGGCAAGTGAAAATTTGCTTAAACTTGAAAGTAATTTATCATTGTTCAAGTGTTATCTTGTGAGACTTAAACGGTTAAAGAACGCTTCAGAGAAAACAGGTAGTGGAACTGTTACTAAAAAACGTACACACAAATTAGGTTGGTACTCTATAGATTCATGTTTTAATGGTAGGTTACTTACAGGCATTATAGTCAATATAGCAAACATTAAGAACCCTCTTATTTTTTTACAAAATGCATACAATAGTTTTGCACAAAAGGGTAAAGTAATGCTGAGGCAAACGATGCTAAAGGTCAATGTTATTTTGGCCAGCAATTTCATGCAACCTCAAAATCATGTTATGGAGCTCAACTTTTGTCATAAAAAATTATTTCATCGATATCGCGACCAATTTGCGTGAGTTGTATAATAATAACGTTTATTATAAATTACAAAAAAAATTAGAGTTTTCCGAAAGGGATTCCGGTTGGGCATTACACGAAGTTTTACATTTAAAGGTGAATATTAATAGCTATACTCCATTTAGAGGTGGCCTTTTGACTTACGTTAAAGTTCCTTACTTCATAGCAGTAAAGCATGCGGTAGGAATGTTAAGAACGATGACGCGTATTGCTTCCTGTGGACCGTTGTTTCGGCATTATATCCCGTGCAACTTCATTCCGATAGAGTTTACAGTTATCCTCATTTTAGAGATGTTTTGAATTATGATTCAATTCCTTTCCCATTAAAATAGATGATGTAAAAAATTTGAAAAATTAAACAACCTCTCCATTAATTTGTTTTGCATTCAGGGGAAAGGTATATTACCACTAGTATTAAGTGGAAATCAAGAAAATAGTGTCAGGGAACCTATAAATCTTTTAGTACTTTTGCCTAATTATCATTCCGCGGGTTCTACTGCTGATGCTATTAATACAAAAAATAATATTGTTTATCATTTTGCGTGGATTAAAAATATATCAGCTTTTTTTTCTAAACAACTATCGAATAGGGAGCACAAGAAATTTATTTGTTATCGATGCTTGAACCACTTTTCTTCAGATCGCCTTCTACAAAAACACGTCACTCTCTGCCATCAACTTAATCAATGTTCAGCCAGGATGCCTACCGAAGCGGAAATGTTTCTGCAGTTCAAAAATTTCGCATTTCGGGAAAAGGTACCGTTTGTAATTTATGCGGATTTAGAAAGTATTTTAGAAAAGTGTACAAATTTAACATCACTTGGGGGTAATACTCTATTTCATTCCAAACATATACCCTTCAGCATTGCTTACTACTTGAAGTGTTCATACAATGATTCTTTATCTCGATTTAGGCTTTATAGAGGAAATGATTGCATTCAATGGTTTGTTAAAGAGCTTCAAAGTATTGCACGTTGGACTACCGAAATAATCAATAAAATAATTTCTATGGATACTTTAACTCGCAATCATGTTAAACACTGAAAGCACCACGATTTGTCACATTTGCGAAAAACCATTTACAGATAATGATATAAAGGTTAGAGACCATAACCATTTTACTGAAGCATTTCGGGGAGCATCACATCAGAATTGTAACCTAAACTATAAAGACTTCCACATCCTACCGGTTGTATTTCATAATTTGTCAGGTTATGATAGACATTTCGTCATTAGAGAATTGGCTACTATTCCCGGTACGATTTCACTCCTGCCCATAAACAAAAGTAATAGAAGGTAGTAAAATTAAGTTTAGATTTATTGACTCTTTCAGATTTATGAGTAGTAGTATTGAAAAGTTATCAAACTATTTGGAAAGTAGTAAAAAATTATTACCAGAGCTAATTGTAACAATGAAGAAGAATTTTTTCTACTAGTTCACAAAGGTGTGTTTCCTTATAAGTATATTGATACTTTGAATAAATTAGACGAAACCAGGCTACCTCCCAAGCAGGTTTTAGTCATCTTAATAATGAAGGAATCAATGACGTCAGTTTTGCACATGCGGTTAATGTTTGGAACAAATTTCATATTAGATCGTTAGGGGAGTACTCATATTTGTGTTTAAAAACGGATATTCTCGAAAATTTTCTACAAACTTGTTTAAGTACTTACAAACTTGATCCTCTGCACTATTGTACAGCCCCCGGTTTAGCATTCGATGCTATGCTTAAAATTACACAAATAAAGTTAGAACTATTTATTGATATTGATATGCTAATGTTTATTGAAAGAGGAATTAGGGGTGGTGTGGTTCAATGTTCTAATCGGTATGCTAAAGCTAACAATAAGTACACGGGTGAAAAATATGATCCCACTTCCGAAAGCGTGTATTTAATGTACTACGACGTAAATAACTTATATGGGGCAACCATGTCAGAATTTTTACCGTTTGATGATTTTTCTTTTATGGATAATTTTGAAACTTTGGATTTAATAAACCATCCTGATCATTCGGAAATTGGTTACATAATCGAGTGTGATTTAGACTATCCCATAGAATTACATGAGAGTCACAGTGATCTACCATTGGCACCCGAACATATAGTTCCACCCGTACCTGATTCAAATTATAAAATAAAAAAATTATTACTTACGTTGTATCCAAAACGTAATTACGTAATTCATTACAGAAATTTGAAAGTATATTTAAAATATGGATTAAAGTTGATAAAAGTGCATCGTATATTACGTTTTCAGCAGTCACCATGGTTAAAAAATATATCGATTTAAATACAACCATGCGTCAGAAATCTCAAAATGAATTTGACAAAAATTTGTATAAACTAATGATTAATAGTGTTTTTGGGAAACTGATGGAAAATGTACGTAAATATAGGGATATACGTTTAGTAACGAAATGGGATGGTCGCTATAGTGCTCGTGCTTACATATCAAAACCAAATTTTCATAGTTGTACAATGTTTAGAAATGATATGCTCATCATTCAAATGAACAAGCTGGAAGTATATCTAAATAAACCCATATATGCAGGCTTCAGTGTTTTAGACTTTTCAAAAACTTTTTTGTACAAATTTTATTATGGTTACATCCTACCTAAGTTTCCAAATAATGCCAAGCTCTTGTACACAGATCCAGATAGTCTTATATACGCATTTTCGGTTCCTGATATCTATGAGTACATTAAAGAAGACATTGATAAATTCGATACATCTGACTATAGCCCTGACAATATCTTTGGAATTCCATTAGTAAATAAAAAAGTCACCGGCTTAATGAAAGATGAAAATCATGGCGCAATTATGTTGGAATTTGTAGGACTTCGTGCAAAAATGTATGCTTACACTGTTGATAAAAAGTTGTAAAAAAATCAAAGGGTTCTACCCATCCAAGCATCAAACAGATCACGATAAATGATTATAAACACATTTTGTTTGATGGTAACTTAATAAGGCGATATCAACATTTAATAAGGTCAAAGAGACATGATGTGTTTACAATCAAACAGAATAAAGTAATACTTAATCCTTACGATGATAAACGATTAGTAAATTTCAATTTCACTGATACTAGACCTTGTGGATTTAACTTTACATAGCATTCTATTCCTCTTCTGTTTCAGAAAACAATAATTATGAGCAGTCTCGAAAACAAACTGCATGATGAACTACGGTACAGTAGTGATCAAATCTACAGAAAGTACCTGAAGCGTTCTTTGATGGGAGGGTGTTCCTCTGAAAGCTTTGTATTGAATATATTACAATATACTATTATTCCTGATGAGTGCTTTAACTGGTGTGCTATAAATTCAAAGTGTGCAAATGAAGTTATTATTAAGACATTATTTGATAAAATTTAAATTAGACAATAGCATTAAAAGTTTTACAAAATTGTGCATTAATAAAGGTTACAATTCATTAATTTTTAATGAAGTTCATAAAATCTTAGATGATATGAATTTACTTGGAAACGTACCGCTTAAAATATATGTATACAATTTATTATGGGGTGATGATGATTCAACAAATGTTAAATCTAGCTTAGAGAATATTAATTCTGCTTATAAAGACACGTTATTTATTATAACTGAATGTATTGAGAAAGCAGCATATTATGCTAATTACAAGTGCCTCGATATTTTGATTGAAATATTATTAGAACAAAACATCAACTATAAGTTTCAACCATGGGAAAACGAGGAACATCACAAAATTTTCAACTGGATATTAGAAAACATTCATAAAGGTGAAACAAATACAAATTCCTGTTTAGGATGGACCTGTGGACCAGATTCAGGAATATGGCCCTCAAGTAATTTAAATGATTATAGAAGTACTTTAGGTTTACTATATAAGATAATGAAATTTTAGGAAACATTTTTTATGTAATATTTACTGAACTAAAATAAAATACAATTATTTTTTTATGTGTGTTTTATTTCATCCAAGAGCAAACATCCTTTGATACAAACTATATAACTAATATAAGTAATTTATTGCACAAATAACAAGTTATTAAACAATATCATCCTTATTTATCCATGATCTTTCATCCAATCCCCACCACTTTACGAATAACTTATTATTCTTGGAACGAAGCATTTTTTCTACCAGGTACACATCGGGATACTTTGTTTTCTGCAATTCATGTTCATAAAAGCCTCCCAGTACAGGTTTTCCTTTCATGTCTTCCAACAAGTAGGTGGTTGGGTTAGTAATGTAAACTTTCACAATCTTAAATAGTTCACTAGACCAATTGGGGGTGTATCCTTTAGCAAAAATACTTTTAAATTTACTGATTTGTACTATGTCGCCAACACAATATCGATTCCGATCAAATATTTTGTGTGAGTGTAAGCCTCTAGCTTTGTATGATTACCAACATCTTTGGGCTTCATTCCGATAGTTCTATGCTTACGATTGTTATAATACATGGTTATGGTATCAATTGTATCAATTCATTTGTATTTACCTAGTAGGCTGAATGACTTATATAGAGTACCCTTAATGGTTCTGATAACACGTTCCGCAATTGCAGCCTTCTTTTTTCTAAAGGCGGAGTAATATTGACTCCATAACGCTGCATTAGTTTACTAAAATGCTCATTGTAGAATTCTTTTCCTGCATCTGTCTGCAAATTTCTAGGTTTCCGGCCTTGCTTGAAGATTGTTTGCATGGCTTTGCTAACTTTATGACCTGTTTTCGTTTTTAATCTTTTAGTCCAGTATTTCGAAAAACAGTCATAACCACTAATATATTCTTATAACCCTTATTTTGTTTGGCATTTGTGTTAAATTCAGCTAAATCTGCTTGGAAAGATCATCAAAACCTCTAATTATCGTTCGCCTTCGTTTAAAATTTTTTAGTGCAGGTTTGTGCAATTCGTTAACGAGTTGTAATTTAGACATAGTGCTAATTTCTCAACAATTTCTTTAAGTTGATGTAGTTTTTCCTCCAGCGCTAGATAAGCGTTAGCGTTTACTTTAAAACCTTTCTGAACTGCTTGTAAACAGAAATCAAGGTATAATTTACTTATAGCATCACTATCTTCTTCAGGGTCAGCCAACTGTGTTAAACGATTTCCATCCAAATCGAACCTTGTTGATAAATAGTATTGCTTAGTGATGACATCTTGAGGATCTATGGGATCGGCCACATTGCTGAGTCTCTTATTCTCAATATCAAATTGATTAGCATCAATCAGTTTAAACTGAGGGGTTAGTTTCTTGAATTGATACTGGATGTGTGAACGTCCAAATTTGTCAAGGGGCATTTTAGTTGTGACATGTCGACATCAATGCATTCTCATTTATATTGTGTAAAAGCGGTTGTTCGGTTTTTCTATGTATCCATCTTCATATAGTTCTTCTACAATTGATATTATGTCATTTACAACACCTGTGTTTCCCGCTAATTCTTCTGCCCACAATACCTCCAGATCACGAATTAGTTCAAGTATATCATTCCAATATTTATATTCAATGGGTCTGTTTGTTAATTCCTTAAAAAACATAGCTCCACCTTCTCCCTTGGTTGTGGTGGGTGATGATGATGACAGCAAGGGTTTGATTATTTGTGTATACTTTCTGCTGCGGCTTCCTCGAATCTGTGCACTTATGTCATAATCTCGCCTTACTACATTCGTAGCTTCTAAAATACTTTATATTTTTTTTCTATCTGTTGACTTTACTAGACTTAAATCGGGTTCATTCATAATAAGCAGATCATATAATCCTGGAGTCCCTTTATACATGACACGTTTAATAATTATATCGTCTCCTTTAATTATGACGGGCGTATCACCAATTGTCCATTTGTCAGTTTTGGTATCATAGTGGACTCCATACGTATGATCAATATCACCTTCAACATTCTTCAAAATACGTTCAACATATATACGCGGCAATTCATTATACTGCTCGAGAAATTCTTCTGAGATGAGTTCATTATAGGAATCATCGGCGATACTAGGCGGTTCTTCTTCTTCCCCCCAGTATTAATATCTCCCACGACGGATGCATCTAAGAAAGATGGAAGACTTGGGGAGCATTTCTTTAAAAAAACGGAAGCTGAGCTAGTGGACTAGTAGCACCCTTTTTTGAATCACCTAATGGAGTGAGGCCTGGGGTCCGTTGAACTTGAGCTAGCGGACTAGTGGGGATAGTAGCGTGCTTTCTTGGAAATATGAATGTGGGTGGTTTTTTGGGTTTAACATCAATGACCTCCTCCTTTTTAGGTGTTTTTTTATCGATTTTATTTACTATTTCAGTTAGAGGTTCTATTAAAGGCTTATAAGTACTTTCGAATGTTCTTTCATTATCAATGCGAGCGGTCTTAATACTGTTATACTTCTTCTGTATTATTTTACGAGCCTGAATAATTTTTTTCTTTAATATCCTCTCCTTGTTGTCCATTGTGACAAAACAGGTACCGGTTCACCTTGAACAGGTAGCTGTTTATACTAAATAGATAGCTGTTAATACCTAAACAGATCAGTTACTACTAAACTGCTGAATGCGGTTTAAGGTGTTATATATTCGCCTTATATAGCAAAACGGGTTTACTGAACAGGTACCCGTTTACCATGAACAGGTAGCTGTTTGTACTAAACGGATAGCTGTTAATACCGAAATAGATCAGTTACTACTACTGAAAGCAGTTTAAGATATTATATATTCATCAAATCTTTTCCTATAGCGACCATTATTAACTTCAGCATCCTTGTTTATGACCATGAAACCAAACGGATCTACCCAACATTTTGATCACATGTCCCGAAACAATTTCATGCTTATGGTGGGACTTATATGATCCTCATACACATGTTTTAAGTTTAATTCATCTTGCTCAAATAATATAATTAGATTCGCATTATCACGAATTAATTGCTTTGGAATTTTACTGTAAGTTTGACCCAAATAGAAACAGTCAATATCGTTATGCCTACCCATAGAAAAATATGCCCTTATGTTATTTTGATTTTCACAAGCGATATCATCGAAGATAAAAATAGAGTTTGATTTTGCACAATTAGGCTCAATCACATCTTGATTGTCGCTGAAGGTAAAGTAACCTATGTCCTTCATTGGAAGTAAGATTTCCTGTAAAAGTTTGTACTTGTTTTGATTCAGTATGGGGGGCCGCATATAATATCACGTATACTACTAGGAAGTAAATCACCATGTTTTGAAGTAATACTTTTCATCAACGTCATGATTTTGAATTGGGAGTTTTTGTTTCTGAGTAACTACTTTCATCTTTGGTGGATGAAATAAAACTAAACGAATAATTACAACATCTTTATTTATATATTAGACTATATTACAATAATAATTATAATTTTTTCACTTCTCCGGTGAGTGGACTGTACTGCACAATAGCATCATGGAGAATAAGACCATATACAACGATTCCATTATCGAAAGGTGTTAGAGATTCCATTTCCAATTTGATGTCCACTGTTGAGTTTTTTAAGGATTCATTTTGTTTAGAGCAGTCGATTACAAATACTGGACATGATTTGAATTCGGAATAGTTGAATAATGCATCTTTATTGTCGTCACCATAGTAATCACACCGGAATTTCAAAAAATTGTGATAGGCGGATATGTATTGGTTAACACTGAAGTTCAAATGCATTATTTCATATGGATAATAGTCAGAATTCAGATGTACTTTAAGGTTTCTGATGTTAATGTGATCAAAATTTCCGGCCCTTGCTGACTTTGTTTACCTTTTACCCTTGTTGGAATGCAACAATTATCCAACGTGGTTTTTCCAGCTGAGTTGATGTTTTTATTGGTCATATGTCTGAGGTTGCTTGTTTTAAAGCAGGTAATTTATACAACTCCCATTGCCGAAATGGAACAGTAATAATATAATTCTTATCGATTCCTTCAAACAAGTTCAGTTTTGCAGCATCACTAAGTGTTAAGTGTGGTACTTTCCATTGAATTTTATTTAAGGATATTGTTGCATCACCTTCACCATAGTAGCAGTTTGTATCGCTCCTACATCGAATTAAAATCAACTCTTAACGCATATGCACGATAACTTGACGATAATCCTCCATTATTCCAAATATGTGATTCAATGGTATGCATACTGTAAAAGATTTTTCTCCATTTTGCCCATCAAATTGTACTTGTAATGGTTCTTCATTCTTTGGTGACCACCCCAAATGGCTTAGTGCTTTGCTCTTGCTTGCGGTATAAGAAATATATCCCTTAAGCGTAGATGTTATGCCTGGATTTCTGCAAACATCCATCTCATAACGATTTTCTTCGAAAAGAAAGTTGGGAAAATTGTTGGTTAAGTTGCATGCTTTTCCTTCATCTTTGAGCTCAAGTTTACCTTCTACGTACAGAAAACTATCGTAAGTAGCCGTAATTAGATCTTGGCTTTGAATTAAGATACGTATTTCTTCGGAAGGTCCATATTTAGAAGATCCCTAGGGAAGATAAGTGTGATATCTGATTTAATTATAGTATCATCAAAATGTACGTTTTGAAACATGTTTAATGATTCGGCCATTGTTGGTGAGAACTTTTAAACCAATTGATCTGCAGATGTTAACCGCAATGAGGGTTGATGACTAATTAATGACACTGTAGGGATGATGTCTATTATACGAATTTTTGAAAGATGGAATTGGTCCTTTATTAATTCTCAGGCCCATGTTCTTTTAGTTCGTACTGTGAATGGTTCACTTTCACCGAAGTCTATTAATTCGCACTTTTGATTAGCCAAATTAATGGTTATATTACTAATTATGTCGGTGTTTACCTCTAAATATTGAGTATTGCTGGGAGTTTTATCTAGACGATAACCTGGTGGAACTGAAACGTCAATCTCATATAATACTTTTGCAGGTTTCCCGTTTCTATAAGATCCTTTTATAATGTTGCACTCTACGTGTAGATTAGTATGTTTTAGAATTTGGATATCTAACGCAGACGTATGTAAAATATTTGGTTCTAACATTTTAGACTCAAACCCTAGCATGCGGCCAATGCTATTCTCTTTAGTAAAATCAATCTCAAATGAACTGTTTATCTCACATTTAAGTGTATTGTTGTTTGCTCTAATGCTAAACTTTTCTGTGGGTATCTTAGATTTTAGATAATCACCAATTTCATCCAATTCATATGCACCGTGTGGAATATTAATCACTTGCAAATGAGATGGACCCGTTCTAAAATAAAATCTATCGTTGCCTGTATAAATGTTTCTAATGCTGTTGCAACCGTAAAATCCGACCAATCCAATAACGTATTTCTTCTTAAAATCTAGCTCTATCGGTGGATAAAAGTTGTAGCTAGCTGTGTTACCAACACCTTCTAAACCCCCGAAAGTAGTTAATCACTTCGATTGGTGGTTGAAGATTACCGAAACTATCGTAATACCATACCTTTTTACCGCGCTTTTTGTAGCAAACCCAATGCGTACCTGGTCCGCTTTGGCTATCTAAGTTAATAATTCCAGATTCATTTTTCCGTGGTAATTTAAGCATGTTATCTCTCATAAAAATATCCCTAAAGTAGGGTACATTTTTGGTGTATTTCTTTAAATCAATATCTGTTAACGGTCTTTCGGGTAATCTATTCAGTTTTTTGGAAACGGTTTTAAGTATAATGCACCACCACCAGATTTGTATGGTTTTAGATAAAGTGCACCACCTTTCTTATTCGTGGAGTCTATAGCGATCGATTCCATAATACTATTATGGCGTGATGTCTCTTCTTGCAATTTTCTAGCATTTTTAGCTTGATTGACTGCTTTAGCAATTCCTGATGCACCCCCAGCTAATGCACCGATTGCTGATAATCCAGCGAATAACGGAATAAGAAATGGTAAAAACCCATCTTGTTTAGGTATGGGAATTACCCTAGGAACTTTAATGTTTTTCGTTCCTCCTAAGCTTTTCACCACACGTTTTGCCGTTGAAAGGGCTGACTTTATTGTGTCTGTGAAATTTCCGTTAGGTTTAATTTTTTTAGCTTTGTTTTTCGTAAATCCAATAAATTTCCACCACTGCATTTATTCTTATTCTTCTTCAGATTAGATCGACATTTACACCCCATTCCCAATTTTCTCTTTGTTTCATGATTGTACTGACTGCTAAAGCTGCAGTTCGTTCACCTAACGTTGCGTCTAATGATTTAAAGCGCTCCCAAGCTTTTTTTTGTAAAATTTTATCTGCTTTATGTCTACTTTCTAAATCTCGGTAATCTCTGTAACTGATATGATGAAGTTTGCACTGAGCATCTAATTGATTAATACCGGGGTCTTCGTGTGCGAGTCGTTTCTCTAGTTTTGTACCAGGACCACAATACTGGTAACCGGGTAAATGCAATTCAAACGGAAGTTTATTGATTAGAGCATTCACTAAACCACCCGCACTCTTTTGCTTCTTACATAACATTGTTTAACTAGATGGCTAAAGCAGGGTATTTATACCTAAATTGAGAAAAACAAACCATCGCTATTAATATTTCTTTATTTAGTAAATACTATACATTAGATAAGCTGGACGATAATACAATATTTCCATTAAGCATACCGTGTTATGTGAATTAATATTATACTTAGCATTTATAACATCTTCAATGTCTTTATAAATGTCATCATCACTACTATGGAATTTTTTCTCGGGAAAACGACGGAACAACTTGTTGTATGAACTTTTCATAAAAACATGCCAGATTGTAAGATTCAAGAAATTCCAATATATAGCTTTTTATATCCTTTAAGTTGAATAGTTTTTCAACATTATGGGCATTAAATGTGCAAGAACAGCAGTTGTAGTTTTCTATCATAACAGTTTTGAGATTCTGTGATATCCTTTAATCAATTGCCAATTGTAATAGATACCAAGATTGCTGGATAGAGATTCATAATGTTGATCATAGATTATATCTTCTTCTTCGATTACATTAGACCAATCAATTTTGTTTTCAATTTCTTGAGATCGGCAAAATTGTAAATCTACATATGAATGCCATCTTAGAAGTTCATTCCATTCCTTCATATCCAACACTACATTATTATTACTTTGATCACAGTTACCACACCCCATACGCACCACTGGTGCAAGGTTGAGGTGTGTAGTGTATCCAATTTCCAGATGTTTTGCATAATGAGTATCGTTCGATAGTTTATAATAAGTACAATCGATTAAGTATTCCTTAGCTGCTTGTTTATACACTTCATCCTTATGTTGAAATGATGATGATGTCCAGTCAGTCTTAGGAGAAAAATAATCTTCATCGTGCTTCTCTTAATTTTTACTACTACTACCATCACTATTTTCACAGCACCAACAACAAAATGTTAAATTATTATTCATATTGTTACTACAATGATGTGAGGTATCCATATATAACGGTCAACTTCTGAGTTTGGATCGTTCCAAAAATGATTTTATTGCTGCTTGCATGACTTTACTTGCTCACAACTTCACTATGACTAAACACTGTTTAAGAAAATGATTCTAGTTAAAGTATGCCCATTTTACATATGGTAGGGGTTTTGCTAGCTGCACCCAAACTACTTATGAACACATCCTTCGTGTTTAGGAGTGTTTTAAATTCTTCAATTCGTGTTTCTTCTTCTTTGAAATAAGCATAAAAGCGTTCCGGTAATGCACATTTAAAATCACCCGTTTCTATCACTATACGTTCACCGTACTTAGTATTAATTATATCTATATTCATCACTTTATACTTTCTCGATATATCGAGCTCGCACGCATTTTTAAAGGGTTTGCAATAGGTGCTTTGGTTTAACCCTGTTAAATCCATATTTAACAACTACGAGTTGCAGAATGACTGATCTCAACATACAGCTCGCTGAAATTTATATAAGAAATATGTGTCCTTGACTACATATTACATGTTTAAACTTGTTAAATACCTACTTTTGACCTTGACTAGAAATGTGATATGATGATCAGCTCCAAAAATTTATGTTTCCCGCCAAAAAGTTGGACCTTGAAAATTCTATTTTTAGATTTTCTATTTTTTAGCTTTTCACTTTGACCTTTTTATATTTCTAAGAAATGTAATTGATACCACCGTAGGTCAATAATCTTTGACCTTGAAAACTCTATTTTTAGATTTATGATTACCTTGCAACTTATATTTTTAGCTTTGATCTTGACCAGCTCCAAAATTTTAAATTTCCCGCCAAAAGTTTGACCTTGAAAGAGCTCCAAAAGCTTTCATTTCTCACTACCAGAGGGCAAGTGACCTTGAACTGGTCCAGAACCGGCCCCATATTACTACTGTTCTTGATTGATTAACGTATGTATATCGTTAATATTGATAACCTTATCATCGGTAGTGATATTAAGCGAATCTATTATTAATTTTTAATATTTACACCAATACAGTAGAAGGTATCATATCATGTGATCAACAGAGACTTCTGATATAATGAACTTCGCGCGTTTAGATTTTTTTTCGTATATCACTTACAAAGAATACCTATCCACGAAAGAAATGTGTCTACACTTTAATCTCGGTTTAAATACTCACTATCTCTTTTCCGAATCACACTTGGTTAATGAAATGCAGATTAATTTACTTACGAATAAGGTGACACGGGGTGTTCTTTCGTGGCAAGGATAGTACCAATTTTATTACAACTTAATTTGCAATGAGTCACTTTGGGCATGAGTCAAAGACATTAGGTACGGTACGAATCTTACCTGTTCCTTTACATCCAATTTTGAAACGGCGCCCGTTGGATCAAGAGCACATGCCTCTGCTGTTTGGGAAAGTGACAGATAGTTGGTTTTAAATTTTCGGTTATCGGTTAGCGCTTTTTGCTGAGCACAAGTCTTGGCATGGCGCTTTAAAAACGTTTTCGTATAAATAGCTTTACAGAATACGCAAGGATAATATTCTGTCTCTTCTTTCTGAACTTGTTTCTTTGGGCGAATGGTTCCCCTCAAATAAAGATTGAAATTTGAGTCATTGCGTAGCAAGTGCTTGCTCTTTGCATTTAACCGAAAATTTAAAAATATTTTGTACTTCCTTTTCCTAATTATGTTTCCTGGGCAAATGTTAGACAAAATTTCTTGAAGGCACATTTTCGTCACAAAATTTACACGAAACTGGCTTATTCCTATAGTTCTTCTTTTGCTAAAAAGTGATATTAAGTTATCTGTTAGTGAACGTAAAGAATACTGTCAGTCCGAAAATTAATTAGGTATGTAGGTAGAACGAGTTTGTACAATATATAGTCCCCGTTGTACATTATTGCTGAAATAAGATATGTTATAGGTACTACATTGATTTATATCCGACCAATTTTATATTTGACAATAAAGCATAATTCTGTTTTTCTGCAATCGTATAAAAAGTTCATACCAGGATTGTTCAATGGAAATGCGTTTGATGAGGGTATCGTTGACTTCGTCGCATGGCAACGGAATTTATTTGAGTTTGTTCTTTTTTTAAGTACTAGTGACGCATATTTGCATTTGTCTTAGAACACCCGCCTAATAATCCCGACGTATCACCGTGTGATTACTATGTGTTTGGTCCATTAAAAGATCACTAAAAGGGCGTCGATTCAATTTGGAACCAGAAGTGGGATTGCTGTTAAGGAATGGTTCCTCAAACAACCGAAAACATTTTATCAGAAAGGTATTTATAGATTTGTTAAACAATGGGGGTCATATCCTAATGTTATTGGAGATTTCTTTTGAATTTGTTGAATAAAGAATAGCTTACAGCTTCTAAACGTGTTTCCATTGAACAACTCTAGAAGGTTCGACACTATTTACCGGGCCAAAAGATTTTAGTGCAATAAGTAACACCTTGTGCTTAGGTACAAACTCATAAGGTGTGATAAAATGCAACCTATGAAGTATAGCTCGATCTCAGGAAAAATCCAGAGCGATTTCCTTCAGCGCACAGGGTTACTTGAATGTGGTTGAGATAACCGAGGCGAGGCAAGCACAATAAGTGTTAACAGGACCAAGACTCGATATTTAAAAAGAAACACCAGCGTGAATAGTATTCAAATTCTAATGTGTGTGTGTGTGTGTGTGTGTGTGTGTGTGTGTGTGTGTGTGATGTGAGTGTGTGTCGTGTGCTGTGTGTGGTGTGGTGTGCGTGTGTGTGCGTGTGTGTGCTGTGTTGTGTGTCGTGTGCGTGTGCTGTGTGATCGTGTGGTGTGTGTGTGTGTGTCTGTGTGTGTTGTGTGTGTGTGTGTGTGTGTCTGTGTGTGTCTGTGTGTGTCTGTGTGTGTCTGTGTGTGTCTGTGTGTGTCTGTGTGTGCTGTGTGTGTCTGTGTGTGTCTGTGTGTGTCTGTGTGTTGTGTGTGTCTGTGTTGTGTGTCTGTGTGTGTCTGTGTGTTCTGTGTGTGTGTCTGTGTGTGTGTCTGTGTGTCTGTGTGTTCTGTGTGTGTCTGTGTGTGTCTGTGTGTCTGTGTGTCTTGTGTGTGTCTGTGTGCTGCTGTGTGTGTGTCTGTGTGTGTCTGTGACTGTCTGGGTTTGTCTGTGTGTCTGTGTGTGTCTGTAGCGTCTGTGTACGTCTGTGTGTGCCTGTGTGTGTTTGTGTGTGTGTCTGTGTGTGCCTGGTTGTGTCTGTGTGCCTGCGTGTGTCTGTGTGTCTCTGTGTGTGTCTGTGTGTGCTGTGTGTGTGTGGTGGTGTGGTGTGGTGCTGTGCGTGTGTGCGTGTGTGCGTGTGTGCGTGTGTGCGTGTGTGCGTGTGCGTGTGTACGTGTGCGGGTGTGTGCGTGTGTGCGTGTGTACGTACGTGCGTGTGTGCGTGTGTGTGTGTGGGTATGTATGGGTGTGTGCGTGTGTGCGTGTGTGTGCATTAATCAACATATTAAAGCTTAATTAACCCACACCAAATACGCTAGCGTATTTAGTGAATTGAAAATTCTTACAGTCATGGTAATAAATAATTAATTCGTTCATAGGGATTCTAAACTATGAATATTGTAATATAATGGCAGTCTACATAGAACAAGTCTTTACCTTAAAATTTAGACTTAACGAGTGTGAGACTATGTTTGTTTTGAATGATATCTAAAGTTAAAAAACTGATAATAAAGCTAAGTAAATTATCATAAGTTTTTGTTATGAACGAATAAGTTCAAAGGTAAATATGTAATTAAGCTGAGTAAATGTTTTAATTACGTTCAGTCTACAATAGAATAACTAAATGTAAATAAACTGTTATTTTTAGACAAAATATACAAAAGAAGTTTAGTTTTTTTTATTATTTAGAAGGTTCTTCTCGTTAAGTATGAAGTTTTTAGTTTTATTCATTTCTCTGTACTATTTAGATAGTGTTTTTGGTAAGTATTTTATTTTGATTAGTACTTTCTTTTTTATTTTGTTATTTTTGCAGGTGTTAACTGTACAGAATGCGCAAATTTAAGCGAATACTATTCAATTCTTAATTGCACACCAGTCTGTCATCGTAAGAAATGCATAACAAAATACTCTTGCGCGAATTATATACAGCTATATAGACGTTACCCAGATAAATGTTACTATCGTGATAACTACTATGATTTGAACCATCAACTGCCCGCACAATACCCAAGCGAAGATGGCTTATCCCTGTGCGAGTATTTTTGCTTTTCGGATGATGTTGTGGGAGGGTAAGACCATTGCTGTACAAAATCTTACAAATATTTATATATTTGTAAAAAATTTTTTATAGAGCTTACTGGAAACCACGTAACTGTTTAACTATTTGGAACCGTGAGTACAATTTACCTCTTTCTTTTTATTTTTTTAAAATAATTTTTTCAGCTCCTGCTTCGTTTATGTGCGTTGCAAGAGTAGCATTATTAGCGACATATATGTATTATTATAACGCTGCTGTTATATATATCCCAGTTAACTGCGTTATAACTATAGGTAAGTATTTATTATGATCCATTCACGTAAATTTTGACATTCAACCACATTTAAACATTATTTTTTAGTACTTCCACCACCAAGTCTGCCACTCAGTAATTGTACTGGGAGTATAAGTAAGTAAAATTTATAATTAAGAAAAAGAAACTTTATACTTATCTTGCGTATAGAACATTGTTGCAGCTTTGGTGGACAGTTATATAGCCGAGGTACAACAATATCTCTTCCAAATGGCGGTGTCTGCAAATGTAACTGTCCAACCATTATGGACTGCAATCAACCGTAATAATTGTACTTTAATACACCACAATTAACAATTAGTGCCTGAAAGGGCTGCAAGTAAACATAAATGGAATATTACATTTACTATGACCTATTATTTCTCCTTACTCTTACTCTTTCTTTGTGAGCCAGATCGATTACAAATTTTAATTATCTTGAACTATTTGACAGAATACGAATAACAGAATATTTTTATTAAGTATAAATTACAGATTTGAGGTATTAAAATTCGAACCTATTGATGAAAGTTTAAATTCGATTTTTAAAGAGAAAGTATTCAGAAAAGATAAAGATATTTATCGTGAAAGCACTGATCGTTATTTTCAGGAACCAACGAATGTTTTGTTGGTATAAAAACTATTGAACCGACTTTTTATTTTAATACTTTTTTCTAAATTGGGTAATATTACTTAGTTCAGAGTGTTATAACAGTTAGAAATGTAAATTTATATGTATAAGAGGGATACTAATAAAGTATTTAAATTAATATTTTATGACTTGGAACCTTCATATGTACAGGGTATGATCAATAAGTTTTCGACGACCCGTGTATTTTAAAATTGTCTTAAGTTTTCGGATAAATTTCTTTTCAAGTATGATTGAACTGGAGTTGTGTATGATTGTACTGAGTAGGCTACAATCCTGTCTTCCACAGTCAGATATGATTAATTTAACTTCCCGCCTAAGACTATTTATTTTAGAAAAATTAAAGATTGTGGTGGCGCCTAGAAACAATTTTTCCTCGACTGAGCATTGTGAGTTGTAGATTTATGGTAAGTGTAAAGTGTTTGAAACTATCTTTCAGTCATTTTACTCCTTATATCGACCCCGCCCATTTTCATTGTAGCTGGGTTGGCAACTCGCTTACTTCGGTAAGCCTACACGGCGCCTAGTGCCACTTGGAGGTGTAAAAAACTACATAAACTGAGATCACGAGCAACGCAAACATTGAATACTCAAATTTTATTATCATTTTCATTTTCTATTTTTATTGTAGGCACATTTGTACTTACAGAACAACTATTTTTTGATCTTCATTCTGTGAAATGCAACGTAGTTAATAATTTACTATATTTACTTAAGAAATATTTTTATGTTGTACAGTGTATAATCTGTTCTTTGTAGAGTGATCAAGTATATTATTGCACATGTTTTATATATTAATCCTAATTCTTAAATGCTAGCATTACCTCTTCATTACTTAGTAGACACCAAAAAAATGATTTAATTAAATCATTAGTGGATTGAGCGAAACAAATTATTATGCATTTTTGAATTTAAATTAAACTTAATCAGTGAAAAACATAAATACAAGTTAATGGTGTTTCCCATTAAGTAATTAATAATGTAACCAAATCAAGTATAGATTGGAACCACAAGACGTAGCTTTGGTACTACACTCAAAGAAAGTGACATGTTGAAGACTGAGTTAACCAGAAAAATCTGCAATAGCTGAGCATGCCCTTAACAATTTAAGTCAAACATTGTGTTAGATAATATAGAAATTTTATTAATGAAAACTCATTATTATGTTTGAAACGGGAAACAATTGAGATATATAGTCATCGAAATAACTTCAACAGAAGAAAAATCTTTAATTAAATCGGTTTTGACATCCTGTAATTAAAAACATGGATAATGCTGCTTGCTAATCTTAACTTTTGGTAAGCTTAGGTTTGTGCTGCTATTTTACTTGACACTGAAATACATGTTTTATAAATTAAGTGTGCATAGTCTCCAAAGTATTGCGAAAATTGGACATACGCAGTAAAAAAATGTGAACATTATGTTTGAATGTATTACAATTGCAGTGGTGAAAAATATCTGTGTGCTAATCTGTGATGAGACCTTTGGCACGCCATGACAATCTAGAATAAGCAGGATTATTTAAATTTAACACATGATTAACATTAAGTTCTTGAATAGAAAATAAGTACCTAAAAAGTTACATCAAATGCAAAATAAGCAAAAGTAAACAAAACACAATACGTAAACTGTCTCATACAAATATATGGCAGCATGGCCCATTATCTTTATTTAAATCAAACATTGAAATTAATTATCTCGTCTGTTTGAACATAGTTGGTAAAATACCCGTCATATGAAAAACATTTGTTTGTGTCAACTATATTAGAAGAGTAATTATAATTGTAGTTATGAGTTTATGTTATTGGGCATCATGTTTTGCCCGTAATTTAAACGCTATTATTTACAGTTAAATTTCATTACACAAAAACGGTCATATTATTATGGTAATGACTGGCTGCAATATACTGCGCGATATCATTAGACTGAAATTAGTAAGTACGATTGGTCAAGCAAAACTATTAATTTAAATGTTACAAATATAATTCCACAATATGAAAATATAAAGTTTCACCACTATTACACGTAATTAAAATGCTTAAAATCTATACGTTTGGATTACAACTACAATTATCGTCCTCAGTCAGTGGTAATATCTTAAAGAATTGCTTAAGAACTTAGAACAAATTTATGACATGAAAAATGAACGAAAGAGATGAAAACGCAAACATAAGCCTACTGTTAATATAACAGTTAGATAAAAATATAAAGCCAACTATGGAATCTAATTTTAGTAAATAATAACTAGATCATTAAAAATTAAATATTGTTAAACTGCCTTGAAGATGACAAATCATAATAACCTCTAACGGCCGAAGGCTAACAGTGAAAAATGTAATATTCAAAGCGCTAATTTAACAAAATTATTAATTAAAGATCTAGCCTAATATAACAAAGCAATAGTTGTTTGTTAATAATTGTAATTGTTGTGAAAACACATTTTTAATTTTACTTTTAATTTCAATTGCACATGTTAAATTACTATGGTTCTATAGTAACTCGATATATAATTGGTAAAGCATTTACTTCAAGGTCTAGAAAAAAACGGAGTAAAACCTAGACATACCAAAAATTAAAACTAAAATTAAGGCGTACCATAACTTTTTTTAATTGTTATTGCCAAAACATATCTAAACAATTTCCATCTTACCTATTAAAGTTGATACGATGTCTACAATATATATATATATATATATATATATATATATATATATATATATATATATAATTTGTAATGGTTAAATTGAATAAATAATCGAATATGGGGCTATATTATTATTAACTATAATGAGGGGATAGGTATATATAGTTGGATTTTTAAATTTAAATGTGTAAAATTATATGATTTATAATTTTAACTTTGCACCGGACTAGCTCAATCTCAATTTGGGGATAGGGATCAAATGTATTTAGTTTGGAAAATTAAATTTATATTTAATCTGAATGTGTGTATAAGATTTACACTTTATAAAATTATTACAAATGTATAAAATTTATTCTGAATATTATTTACTTCCAACGCATGCGTTGTAATGTAATTGAATGAATTTAATAATGTCAAAATTGTCAAATAATAATTTAGAAATTAACTGTTTACGTCCACAAAGAAAATAATTTAAAATTTTGTTTGCTTTACAGGTATTTATACAAGTAATTGTTTGAAATTCTATACCAATACATGTACCTAATATATAAAAATTTTCAGGAAATTTACCAAATAAATGTCCACAATAAATAGGGTTATATACAAAAAATGACTCACATATACTGTCCTCAATGCAACTTGATGTCTTCGAACTGTTCCAAATTGATACAGGCACTTTCCACTCGATTCTGGCTGTTACCATACACCCATATGCAGCTGACCAGTACTTGGATTGTCGATGACAGCAACCTCCAAAAAAAACTAAAGATGTTTCTTTCCAAATCGGCAACACTCCAGTCACTTATTTTAATTTGGTAAAACTTTTTTTATTTAAATAGATTAAAAATTTATTGATTGTTATCGTTTAAAAAGAAATGTTTAAATGTTGTCCAAAATTTTGTTATTATATCACTTTATTTTTAGATGCCGGATCAAATTTATTTTATTTAGAAAAAATTGTACCTAGAAATAAAACACCAATACCCAAATAAATGTGATTTTAATTTGGTAAAACGGAATTAAATCAAATATGATAACACGAAAACTCTTAACAAATTCGTAACACAAATTAACTCGTACAATATATTCCGAAAACTAGCAGGTATCGGAGACCGAACTATTTAATTTTAATCGCCGGTATAAAAACAATTGCTCTCGAATTATCTTCTTCGTAAATTATAACTTTCTTCGCGATGATTAAATTAGGTTATGAAAACTTACTTTTTTCACAAATGCACAACACTGCTTTAACCTTATTTTAAATTTTAACAAAAACTAGAGATCTGGACTTCCAGGGCAATTCCTTTTATACCTTTTTGGTTGTTACTAAAAATTCAATTTTTTTTTCAGCCATATTACCTAAGTAACTAAGGCTCTGATTGGTCGAAACATTTACAAATTTGGACTAAAATGGAAATTTGGCCATAACTTTCTTATACATTAACGAATTTAAAAACTAACAACAAAAATGAAAACTACATAAAATTTCGAACAAAAAAGACACCTAACAAGCTATGGTTCCTAAAAATAATATACGAAATCACTTAATCTAAATTGAATATGTTTATAACTATCTACACTTACAAACTACACTTAATCTAATTACATAAACGGAATTCTGAGAAAATTTTACATAAGAAAACATACTTTTAGTGTTAGAAATATCGAATTTAAAGGAATTTTAAGTTTATGTAAAAATATTCTAAATTCACCTCAAATTTAACACAATTTTGCGGTGAAACGCAATGTATACTTATAAAAACTGTGAGATACTGAGAAAGAACTCCTATTGATTGCTTTAAGAGCATAATTTAAGCTGAATAATATGAAAAAACTATAAAATTATGGAAAAAACCTAGAAATTATAACCTAACCAAACTTAAATCTAAAATTGGAAATAACTCATATTTAAAAATGTTTTCAACACTCAAAATGTTATGTTAGAGGTTTGTAATACTTGTCTTTAGTATTTTCACTATTTATTTCTAATGCATTAAGTCATCTATTGTTGCATTAAAAAAGTCCCTTCGTCTAACACACTTATTGAAATTTTTATTATAAAACTGTATATCACTATGAATGTCTTTATGCTAACTTGTTCTATGCGTTGTTCTTGCTGTTAAACTTACATCACAATGTTTGTCACAGAGTTGCTTCCAAAAATATGTGCGAAAAATGTCTAAAATGTCCATATTATAACCCTTTTATTAAATTTTTACATTTCCTGCTTTCGAAAACTATTTATACAATATCCTTAACATAATCCTAACTATAAAAATTATGTTTAAACACCTGTAAAGTGTTCACTTGCCAAAATACCCTCGAAAAATTGACTTTTATTGAAATAAATGAAATACTAAATTGACTTTACGAAAATAGGTGTATTTAACATTCTTGACATTTTTGTTGGTAGCACAATGCTTTTTATGATGAAACCAAACTATGCAAATAATATTCAGACTATTTTATACAAAACAAAACTATTTTAAACACATCGTGAACCAGATTTCTATAAAACAGTGTCTCGCACATGTATCGAGCTTGAAATCACCCCTTTTTATTACTCAAATGTCATTTAAACTGTCCGATCCTTCTATTACTTCTTTCTGAACATCATATATATATATATATATATATATATATATATATATATATACAGGTAACGAAAACTTTATTGCGGGTCTGACTTATAATAAGCTAGAAAGAAACCCAATAGCATTACATGAGTGTGAGAGAGATAACTTTACCGATGTTGCCACTTGTACATATTTGCATGTAGGCACAAAATATTAACTACCTAAGTCTACTTCAATCTAGCTTCAACATTTCTAACGAAACCAAAGCAATTAAGTTGATGTTGAAAAGACGCGTGTTCTTTGAAACTATTAAGTAAATACTTTACACTTAAACATTAAATGATAATACCTCAAACATCGAAGTTTATTGTAATTGCGAATTTATGACATGGTTCGATTACTACTAATAAGAAGAACCAAGAAGAAACTTACGAGAGCTACAAACAAGAACATTAACATTTACACTGATAGTATAACTTAAGTTTAAGTTTTAACTTTAGCATTATAATTCTTATTGAAAAGCCAACTATTTTTAAAAATGAACAGAATACACTTTTCTCAAAACTCTTCTTTATAAGATTCATCATACGGTATTTATTCCTTTTCAAGATATTGCGAACTGTTCTTGGTACAATATTCATTTCTTTAGCAATTTTTGTACTATTGCACGGAAAATTAATTTCTGCTCAACTACACACTGCAATTTCTCGGAGTTCGTGCTCTTCGTTTAAGTTACGACCAGGATGCTCACCATCATTACCATCAATGCTACAGCATTTTCTGCAATTATTTAAATCTTTCAAATTTACGAACAGTACGCATAATCGTACTTTCTGATGGAATTTGCCTGTTTTCAAAGGAAAAAACAAACCTGCCCATTATTTCTTGAGCAGTGCTTTCTGAATAATACCACTTAATAACCTGTATTTTTTGTTCAGTGGAATACATGAGTATTGTGTCGGACTTGCAAAAACACTGATTTTCAATTCTTGTTGACAGTAGCAATTAAATGTGACATTGATACTAGCCTATTCAAAAGACGCATGTATGGCATCAACGCTTTTAGTTTGTTGTGTATTCTATCTCACTTAGCACGTGAACTGATTGCACTGTCTTTGTTTTACTTATTATAAGCCAGACCCGCGATAATATTTTTCCATACCTTGTATATATATATATATATATATATATATATATATATATATATATATATATATATATATATATATATATATATATATATATATATATATATATATATATATATATATATATATATATATATATATATGTTCATAATCGACTACCCATTTTATTTTATTAAGTAACTAAATAAGTTGTTCTCTGTGGGATTATCTTCTGTAGTCTTTGGGATTTAAGTTAATTTCGTGTAACGTCATTTTACAACGAGAAGTTTGTTAGTTTTCATCAATAATTATTTAATTTTTGTGCTTTGAGACATTATTTCAACATCCGTTTGAACTTTCATGGATTACTCAGTCCAACAACGAGTGTTTTGTGTAGAAACTTACATAAGAAGCAATTCGATAGAAGAAGTTAGGCATGCATTTCGGCGTCAGTTTAATAACAACAATAGGGGTCACGCGCCATATCGTGAAACTGTTAAGTTATGGGTTCGTCATTGTCGTGAAAATGGTTCTGTACAAAATTTGAAGAAGCCTGGACGTCGAAAAACAGTTCGTACTCCAGAAAATATTGAAAGAGTTAGAATTGCGTTCACGAGAAGTCCTAAAAGGTCTGCAAATCGACAAACCCTTATCCTAGGAATATCAAAGGGAAGCTTAGATCGAATTCTTCAAAGGGATTTAAAATGTCATTCCTATAAATACCAAATGGCACAGCACCTTAGCAATTAAGATAAAGAAGCAAGGTTAGCATTTTGTCAAGAATTTTTGGATTTACCTCAAGGAGCAATTCACAGTCTCCTAATGAGCGACGACGCAAATTTTTATACGGCATGGTTAATAAACAGAATTTTAGATGCTGGTCAAATGAAAATCCTCGTGAAATCTTTAGACAGAACCTCCATAATCCAAAAGTTGTTGTGTGGTGTGGAGTAGGATCTTTTGGTATTATTGGTCCATATTTTTTTGAGGATGAAAATAACCGCGAGGTAACAGTAACATCCGAGCGCTACGTAAACATGCTAGAGACATTCCTCATTCCAGAATTAAATAGACGAGGATTACTAAACCATGCTTTACTATTCCAACAAGATGGGGCAACAGCTCATACCGCCAGAAACTCGATGAGTGTTCTGCGAGAAATGTTCAATGGCCGACTCATTTCTCGATTCAGAGATTTGCCTTGGCCTTCGAGGTCCCCCGACTTAACGGCACCCGATTTTTTCCTGTGGGGATATTTAAAAGCCAAAGTGTTTGCGAATCGTCCAGGTACAATCGAGGAACTCAAAGTCAAAATTCGTGAAGAAGTTGAAGGAATAGACGAAGGTTTGCTACGCCGTGCAATGAACCACTTTTTATCTAATATTGAAAAATGTGTTGAAGTTGGTGGAGGTCATTTAGAAGACGTGATTTTTAAAAGTTAGAATTAAATTAGCCAAATATTTATAAGTTATCATAAATCCCAAAGAGTT
Organism: Vesta saturnalis; assembly: GCA_036346205.1. Taxonomy (NCBI): domain Eukaryota; kingdom Metazoa; phylum Arthropoda; class Insecta; order Coleoptera; family Lampyridae; genus Vesta; species Vesta saturnalis. The sequence goes on from JARFJB010000176.1 coordinate 2,702,265, forward strand.
AGCTGTAATTTAGTATAATAAATAGTTTGTTTTGTTAACTAAAAAATTTTAATGCAAATATTAAAATGGGTAGCCTATATAATGTATATATATATATATATATATATATATATATATATATATATATATATATATCTAGTAGCGTCCTCAGGTACCCTATCTTAAAAATGTAATTTGAACTTCTTTGCAAGAATGAAAATTCAAGAACAAAGCAATCACTAAGTGATTTATCTTGACTTTACTGACAATTATGTTACTATTACTCAAATGAATTGCTTGCCTTACTTTGACTTTCCTGGCAATAATTAACACATTACAATTTATTTACAAGTCTGATATTCAATTACTCACAAATCTCAAATCTGATCAAACAAATTGGCCGTCTAGTGGTAGGTACGTTGTGCTTTTGGACTGAGATAGGCTGGACGAGGTTAAGTGTTGCATCTTGTGGGGCAGGTAAACAATGAAACTACTCAAATTAAAATTAACGAGATTTGCGCAATGATGGTTCAGCCCGTTAATATACTATTGTGGGAAAGAACCACCAATAAAACCCACTTCATTCATAAACAAGTAATTGCACAAGTACATTAATAAATCAAATAACACAAAAAAAACGATGAAAAGGTTAAGTATATAACAAAACATCATTAAATCAGGTTAAAGTGCGTACAAAATTATAACATTAAGAGAAAAATAAATAAAAAGCAGTTTAGTTACACATAAACACAATAAAAAACGCATGTAGTTACACCCACAATTGTGTCATAAATAATCAGAATAAAAATCGTAATATCAAACATGTGGCCCTTTGAAACCAATCATGCCGATCTTTAAGTAAATAAGTACATAAAACAATAAGACAGATTACGGTACATATAAAATACAACAGTAAAATTGCACGGGTGATAATAAGGTAAAGGCAAGGACAAAAGAAAATAGACAAGAAATTTACACGTACACAATTGTTTAGTGACTACTAAAGCACAAAATACATACGTAAAATTACAATCAATTACCTGTGAAGAGAAATAGTTCGCAAGAAAACAATTCTACTTCAAGAAACTGACAAAGAAAACTCATTAAAACAAAGCCTTACAATGGTAAGTTGTAAATAGATCATAACATTGTGACCGATATATAAGGTTGAGTGCGTTAAAAAAATACAGCGCCCCTTTCTCAGGTTACACATTCATCTAATCAACAATAAAAACAATAAAAATAAAATTCTGGGAGTTTAATGGTTATCTGGACCCGAGAGTATGTACTCACTCGGAAATTGCCTTTCCAAGCGGTATCCTGTACCTGTTCGCCAGGCCCACCTCTACACAAATATAAATATAAACATCAAACAATAATGCTAATTAACTCAACAAAAGAGTGCGATAGCCCTGTACTGTCTTTTATTTTAGCAGATTTTCGCTTACTGAGCCCGCGTGTGAATGAGATACCTTTGCAAGGAAATGTTTGATTTTTAATACGTTACCTACGCTTGCAAAATTATTTGCTGCCAGCCTTAATTTATATAAAAATACCTACTTACACTTGAATATATATTCCTTTAATTGATCACAGATACAAATCATTAACCTACGCGGTTTAACTTCAAAAAGGGTGACTGTTATTTACAGATTAATATTTAATTCAAAAGAAAATGTACACGCAAGAAATACTTTAAAGACAAACTGTTTACAATGAAGGTGTTTAATTAACCAAATCGATCTTGTTCGATCGACGCTCTAACTGTAACTAACTTTTCCCTCGATTTCAAACTAACTATATTCACTCCCGCACTTAACCCCCAATTTTTAAAAACAAAAAAAAAAACAAAAAATTATTATCTTGGAACAGTTTCGTATTAATTATTGAGCGACATCTTTATTTTAAAAATATGCATTCGTCCGTAACAAGCCCTACATTTAGGTCTCGAGTTTCATCGTACCAAATAGAGATCTCTTTGGATTTGCTCTATGTTCCCCCGTAATTACTTATTAAATCAATGACATTTTTACATCAAGAGCGCGCGTATAGCAATTTTCAACAATTCGTCACGCCAGTTTTGGCAGAGCACCTGTTTTTCTACACTAATATATGTTTCCTTTTTCTGTTCAACCTTTACTGAAATATTAATTGCATAAATTCCCACATTTATTACATAAAATAAAATATTCCGAAAACTTTAGCAAATTGTTAAGATATTAAAAATCCATTAATTATCTTTTCTATCGTGGTAACAATGGCGATTTGGCAAAAGTTCATTACAATAATAAAATTTTCGCGGTCTGCTAGCTACAATATATAACAACACTAATAGAGAAACAGTAATTAAAGGGAATGGAACATATATGGAGAATGAAAGAAAATAGGGCAGGGTTTTCAAAGTTAAGTCGGCACTATTGCTATCTTCGTTATTATTGGCGCTACGAGGTCGGTTAAATGGGTAAGGAAGTAGCATTTTTTCCGCTCGTTACGGTGGTGAAATCAAAATGAAAATTAAACATCGTGTTCGCGAGTTATGTCAAAAATTTCCATTTTTTTAAATGGTACACCCAATATGCAATATCCTTAATCGATAGAAAATTAAATTCTGAACGAATAAGTTCCTATGACATTTCACCCTAATGTCAAAAATGACAAAGTTATTGATCATTTACCAAATTCACCAAGGTGGCTGTGTCAACTATTTTTCTGTATTACCGTAGAGCAGAAATTGAAAAGAATATCAGACAATTGAAACAGGATTCTTTATTCTAAGTGATAATAATAATAAGGAACAACAAAACAAAACAAAACTCAAATTAGATGCTCGAAAACATCACCCTCTTGCTCCAAGCATTTCTGGGCCCTTGTAGACACTTTTAGTAGCCTTAGCAATGGATCTACCATCAATATTATGGATGGCGTGAACGATGCTTTGCTGGAGATCCTCAAGGTTATCATATCGCCTGTTGTACACCACACCTTTCACATATCCCCAAAAGAAAAATCCATTGGAGTAATGTCAGGTGATCGAGGAGGCATACGGATAGGCCCATTAGTTGATAAATATCTGTCATAAAAATTGTTTAATATTGTATCTATCTGACGAACGTTATGGGAAGAGCTCCGTCTTGTTGGAAATAAATGTTCTGCCTATCCATTAAATTTACATCATCCAAGAAGTCTTGGAGTGTGGCAGTCAACATTTCGGCGTACCGCTCACCAGTTAACGCACCCTGATAAAATACTAGACCAACAATTATCGAGCCAATTAAACCGCACCAAACATTAACACTGAAGCGTCTCTGCGGGTTACAAAATCGGTAGAGCATCGGATTTTCTCGACTCCAAAAATGGCTGTTTTTCCTGTTGAACACGCCCCTATTACAAAAAGTTGATTCGTCACTCCATAGAATTGAGCTCCAAAAATCATTATTGGTTCTCATTTGATTAATAAACCAGTGACAAAACTGAACGCATCTTTCTTGATCTCATGGTACTAGTGTCTGTGTAGGTCAGAACTTATACGGCACAAACTTATACTTTTTTAGAATATTGTGGATGGAACCCAAACATAGTTCATTTTCTTGCACTAAATCATTAATTGAGTTGTTGGGATGTGCTTCAAAATAAGCTAACACATTAATTTCAGTTTCTTCACTAATTATACATTGTTTATTAGATCTGGATTTCTTAAACACGCTCGAATTAGATCTAAATTTACGATACAAAACCAAAAAGTATTTTTTCATCTAGTATCCCAGTGGGCGGGGCTTGTGACGTAAAAAAAGTGGTGGGGCAAGTGCCTCATTACTACTGTCCTATTTTAGCAAATATAGTTATGGACTACGCATTGGACAATATCTTACATTTGTTGCCATTTCGTTTATCTTTTATAAAAAAAAATTGTAGATGATATTTGTAGTATTCCATTAAACGAGATAGAAAATACTCTTGAACACACATATTCAATTCACAATTGAAAAAGATCTGCATCTAACGTTTTAACAATAGATTGGCATCAAAAACCTACCAGTATGGGAAGGTATATGCATTATCATTCTAATCAACCTATGTATCAAAAGATTAATACAATTAAAGGTCTTAAAAATAGAATTTTAGAATATCACACCCTTCCTTTCATAATATTAATTTAAAAAACTTCAGGATTTATTTATGAATAATGGTTACTCTAAGACTCTGATAAAAAAAATTATCTGTTTAATACACCGCATGACAATAATACTATAAATAATGAGCTAAATCAAGGAATTGATAATGTAATCTATAACATTATACCATATTGATATATTCCCAATTTAACTTCAAGAATTGTTAATGTTTTTAAAAATCACAGAATACGTTTTGCATATTATAATAAGACTTTTAACCCACTTTTCAGTAAAATTAAAGATAAAACTCCCACTCTAAACCAATCAGAAATAGTATACTCTATACCCTGTGTTGATTTTGATAAAATTTACACTTCTCAGATACTGAAAAATAGGTTAACACAAGATAACCGTGTAAATTAAAAAATAAACATATATTTTGCGCTTTAGCTTCACATTCTCAGGATTTAAATCATCAACCAAAGGTTAGTTGTATAAAATTAGAAAAAGAATCAAATTACAAAATGAGATTATTTTTAGAAATGTTTCATATTAAAAAAATACCAGTTACGTTAAATTATAAAAGTGATATGGATAATCTTAGCCTTATTTATTCTTATCTCTCAGACATTTAATTTTTGTTATCTTATATTTAGGACTTGTTACTGTAGAAATTACTGTGAGATCTGTACATAATATTTATTAAAATAGGTGTTTATTACTTCAGTCAATAAATGTCGTGTTATACCTGTTTGTTAAATTTAATTTCTATTTTTAATTTAACTATATCGTAAGTTAGACTCCTCTAAATATTGTTAACTGGTTAATTATCTTTACTATTCGTTTACGAATAGTAAAATATTGATATATAGATAAAAAGTCAATTTAAACAAAAGAAATTGTCAATATCCTAACTTATAATTTAATTATATATATATATATATATATATATATATATATATATATATATATATATATATATATATATACTTACATTGCAAACGAACAATAATGAGTTTGTATTGACAATATTTCCATATTATTAAATTGAATGTCACGATTTAAATGACCTAAAGCATGCTTAGCTACTCCAGATTTCATGAATAACCTAATCTACAAATTCTTATTCGCTCTTACGTCGTGTATCAAACCACCATCCACGTCAAAAATCGTCGAAACCACTCAAACAATTGCGTTTTACGTAAACATTTATCACATAAAGTCTTTTC